>VWZY01012413.1:136201-188982 GCA_013399075.1 Chloroceryle aenea
GGGGAAGAGTGGCTGGAACACTGCCTGGTAGAAAGGACCTGGGCGTGCTGGTCAACAGCTGGCTGAACATGTGCCAGCAGTGTGACCAGGTGGCCAAGAAGGCCAACAGCATCCTGGCCTGTATCAGTGTGGCCAGCAGGGCTAGGGAAATCATCTTGTACTCAGAACTAGTGACGCTGCACATCAAATACCGTGTTCAGTTTTGGGTCCCTCACTACAAGAAGGACTTTGAGGTGCTGAAGTGTGTCCAAAGAAGGACAACAAAGCTGGGGAAAGGTCTAGAGACCAAATCTTATAAAGACTGGATGAGGGAACTGGGGTTGTTTAGCCCAGAGAAATGGAGCCTCAGGGGAGACCTTATTGTTCTCCACAACTGCCTGAACGGAGGTTGTATCGAGGTCGGTGTCTATGTCTTCTCCCAAGTAAGAAGTGACAGGACAAGAGGAAATAGCCTCAAGCTGCATGAAGGGAAGTTTAGATTTGATATAGGAAAAATATATTCACTGAAAGTGTTGTCAAGCATTGGAACAGGCTGCCCAGGGAAGTGGTGGAGTCACCATCCCTGGAGGTATTTAAACGATGTGGAGATGTGGCACTTAGGGACATCATTTAGTGGTGGACTTGTCAGTGCTGAATTAATGGTTGGACTGAATGATCTTAAAGGTCTTTCCAACCTAAACAATTCTATGATTCTAAAGCATTTTAAAGCATGACTTCTTGAAGCAATTTTTTCTGGTTAATTCCAAGCTCTATGTGTACAGTGCTTCTTCCTAGGTACAGGCTACTAACAGCATACATATTCCATAACTCCTACACTTCATGCTATAAAAAGCTCCAGAACAGCATCCATGTGATGCTATCCATAGGGATACTACGAACGCTTGCTGAATTCTTATACCTTATTTTTATTTTGAAATCTCCAGTAGGAAAGATTTGTACATTTTATTTTCTACATTTTGGTACAACTTCAGTTGACCTTGCACTAACAAACAAATGCACCTCTTGTCCATGGGAAAGAAAACAGCAAGGGCCAGTTGCATAATAAGGCCATATTTCTTTTCATTATGTCACTAAACTTTTGTAATCTTTCTTATATGAAACAAGTGTCTCTTTCTGCTGCATGATGACAGAGCTATGCTCTGAATCAGGGGTTTCTGGTAGATGCCTATGGTTACTCATGAAGGTTTGGGCATTTTGGAGTAGAAATAATAATTAAAAGAAAGTGCTTTGAATGGGTAACTGCTTGAAGTGAATGCTACTCTTCCATCTGAAGTTAAAAGGCATGTTAATATGAAAAGGTGTGGAAAATACATAAATCTTTTAGCTGTTAGGACAATCAGTACTAGAATTTAGGCTCAGGTAAGATAGGACTAAGAAAAATTTGTCATGTGAGCAAAATATAAATTGCTGAGGCAATCTAATCAGTAGAGAAGTGTTTGCAGAGCTACTAACTTCTATCAGAGTTGCAAAAGGAGCTATTCCAGTCCTCTGAGTCCATTTATAGTCAAAAACAATTACTGTATTCCCTTAAAAGCTTGGCTATCTTCCATGTTTCAGGTGTATTTGTGCTTTTTTGTAGTTGTGTCGCAAACTCTATGAGCACCAAATCAGCTTATATTTGTTTTCAAGTCTAAGGTGGTTTTCTTTTTGTTGTTGTTGTTCCTAACAACTTCATTTTAAACAGTAAAATATTTATGTCTGAAAAAGAAAAGTTTAAGTGGTGAGCCTCCCATGGATTGTATAAATCCAGTCATGTCTAAGTGTTCTTATATGACTGCATTGTGTGGGGTTCTTTTTAATAAGCTGACACAGTCAAGGGTGTGTGTGATGACTGAGATGTTTGTTAAGTTCACGCAATATTCATCTGTTTGGGGATGGCTGATGCTATTGACTTGCCAGTAAGCTATTATATGCATATATCTAAGTGCCATTTATGGAAGAAAAATAGCATAAAAAAATGAATTCTTACACAGAAAATATTTAGTTTATTAAAATACAGCCATTCCCCAGAATAAAAATTCTCTATCTAGCTCCTGCCACTACCGTCCTACAGACTCCGATAATGCAATCAGGAGAGAAAAGGAGATCTCCTGTACCTAATTAGCTTGTGCTTTAAAAGCAAAATGTTCCATCCAATTTGTCATATAAATGGATGTATCAAGGGTCCAAAAATATTCTTCTAGCTTTTCAGGCTAGAAAAAGAATTTTAGGGAAAGAACATTTCAGGGAGAATTTGTGGAAAACTGAGGACCTAAGGGCATCCTATGCTTAGAAAGTTCTTAGAAAGACCTCCCAGTAGGTCAGAAATGAGTTCTAAATCTTGCTTCTCCAATGTTCTCTACCTGTGCACCTGAGATCAGAGGACTCCATCTGCAGAATTCCTTTCAAAACTCAAGCTCAACTCTTCTCTCAGAACACACCAGACAAGGCAGCAGTGACAGCAAGACTGAGCACCTTGATACCTGTGGGATCAGGCAGAAAATGCAAGAAAAAGTACTTGCCAAGGCCATACAGGGAGAAGGTCTGATGTGCGTATGGTTGCATCAGGACTGCTCCAAGAGATCTGCTGAGTTTGTGTCCTTAAGGGAGGTGAGTGAAGTTGTAGCACTGCAGCCCCCAGATCCAGCCCAAGTTTCTGATGTCTTGACAGTGGTTTTAAATTCCAGTCAGTCTCACTTCTGACGTCTTTGCTGCTGAAAAATGAAGTAAATTAGCTTGTTCAAAGCTCAGTGGTACTGCGAGAAGATGGATATAGGTACGGAGGCTAATTTACTGGAGCTGAGATAGTGCTTCAGTCACTGCAGTGGCTGCAGTGTAGGTGTGCTTTGGGGTGTCACTTTAAATTAGAGCTACTAAGAAGTTAGTAGAGGGAACCAGGGGTGTTTGCACATATATGCGTAAGGGATTGTTGAAACAAGACACTGATTGCTGTGTGATCCATTTGTACTAGAGGTAAGGGTGAAATTTTCACAGACTAGATGATTTTTCTTGTTTCTTGATTTTTCTGATTCTTTGCCCTGCAACTGAAATGTTGCTTTAATTCAGCTTTTGGTGGACTGACAAGTGGTTTGTTATCCTACTGGCATATTCTTAGCTCAGCAATATTAAGCAACATTTAAGAATATTGATCTAGCTTCATCTATTCTTTAGCTTCCATTTTTATTACCTGTGGGCTTTAAAAACAAAGTATTGCTCTGTGTGTCAATTACAGGAAAAGCAGAGTCTCTGTGTGCCTATCTGGACATCACATGACCACATGAAAGAAATGATAACATTCTGTGCTCCCAGAATTAACTAGAAAGGGCTCTGAGTCACACATTTGGCATAAGCAAAATTTTCCCCAAATTAGGAAATACTCGAACTCTGAGATTTTGTTCAGCTTGTTATAAGGCTGTGAGCTGTCTGTGAATCTCAGATGTGGATCCAAATTTTACGAAGTTCCAGGAATATTGAACCCCAAGACTTGGGGATTCTGATCAGGTACACATTTAGAATTATTAAATACCTAATCTGGTTTCCTAAGGAAATAGATGTTATGTGAACACACCAACTGTTTGTTCTTACCTAATAAATTCTGAAGGAATTGATCTGGAAAGAGTGGTAGACATCTCAGAAATAGGCATATATCTTCAAGTGTTGTGAATGCTGGGTGCTTCATAGAACGTTTCCTACACTCTTTGAGTGACATAGGCATTCTCCCTTACTTAAAGCACCAAGAGACATAGATGCCTAGCTACATACATTAAGCAATTTAGGGCATTCAAGTACCTTGAGAATTTTTCCACTAAAAATCTACATGATTAATAGTGTGAGCACAACTAGATTGAGGTAGCAGCACAGCGGGAGCTAAAAGTAAGTTTTGAACTCAAGTTGCTCTGAGGTGGAAATCTAGTGTGCTTTCAGTGGCTATAGTCCAAAGTTTTGCAGGTAAGGATTAAAAAAAAACCCCAACAAACACTCCAAGTAACTGCTTCTTACAGAATAGGAGTGTATAAAGGATGTGGCCAGCAGATTGAGGGAGGCCACATCTCCAGTTCAAGACATGAGTGGTTTGCATATTGTAGTGTTTTGTAATATATTTCAGATGACATAGCCTAAATGTTTAACTGACTGAATTGACAGATGACACCTAAAAATGAGCATGCTGCTAGTTACCTTTGTACTGAATGTCCTTCTCCTTTTGTTGAAGATAGTCATTTTTTCAGTGGTAGCATATGAAATAAAAATCTAGAAACATGTAATTATTAGGGTAGAAGCAATGCTGTTAATACTTCCAATTCTTTTTATGCCCCAGGCTGCAATGAAACTTGTCTTACATACATATATTTTCATTTTTCATCCTAATGAAGCATTTGAGAGTCATTCTCCATCCAATCCATTGAAAAATCTAAGTGGTGTAAAAATTGAAATAAATGATAATTAAATTGATAAAACCTTTTGCAATCAAATATTCAGATCTTCAGCTAATGAAATTTGGCCGAGAATAGGTCGAACCAGGTCAATTTACCAGCATAGTATCCAACCATATGATTTTAATCCAAGAGCAACTTTGGTTTCTCAGATGTCTTGAACTTGAAAGGTAGAGAGCTGTTCAACAGTGGAGCTTCAACCAGACGGCAGCAATGAGCAGTAGACACAATTTTGCAAAGCTGGCATCCTCCTCTCCATCCAATTTTACTGTGCTTTAAGCATTACCAAGGGAATGTTGCTCATGGTGGCATGAGAGGCCATCATCAGGTTCTCTAGAGCCATTCAGCTGAAGTCCATATAGATTATTTAATGGACAGTGTTGTCAACAATTCAAAACCTGCTGAAGTTTCAGTACTTTAGTCGACTAAGAGAGAACTGACTGGTGATTTTTAGTACAACGGGGTGCTTGATGCCATAGAGGGCTGGGTCACAGAGTCCTGCTGAATGTACTTTCAAAACTGAAAATGTCTAATTATATTTTCTTACTGGTTAGTGGTTTATGAAGATTTATCAAGATTAATTATCATGATTGTAAACAATTTGTCTTTGAGTAAAGTGAATGTAAAGTGACTTCTTGAAATTCACACAGTAATAAATAGAGGGGGTCAGTGCCAGTTTTTGTTTGTATATTTGGAGCATTCATCAGTCACGTTACTGACATGTAGTCAGTCCTCTGAAACACAACACAGCAAGTTCAGTTAAATTCAGATTGACAGCGTGAAAAGAAAGTTGGCAGAACACAGGGTCTCGTTGCTAAGCAATGCTTGGCAATACAACACATGCACATTATGGTGCTTGTGATGACACTATGAGGAGAGGACATGTTTTCAATTTAATGAAAATCCATCATTTCAGAGGAGATGGGGCAGAGCAGTAGCAAACAGGGTGAATGGATGGAGACATGTCTACAGGGAACCAAATTTTGTGATTAGTTACATCAGCATGAATACATTAACTTCATCAAATATACTCTGGATTAACTGGAATCACTGTAAAATATCCCAGGCATTCCATTGTAACTGTTTGTAAGTTTTTGTTAAAAAAAACAATTGACATTTTTCACAATGCTTCCATTGTGCTTCTTTGTGACTTCAAGTCAGTGTGAAAATTATGGATAGTTCTTCCTGGCTGTGGTCATCGCTGTCAGAGTCATGTTCCTTCAGGCAACTGCAGCCCTCAGCAATCTCCATCCTTGAGTTGGGCCCAAAATGGTGACTCTGTGCTTCCTCCTCTCCCTCCCATTCACAAGCGTTCATTGCCCCTTGGGCCTGAGCAGGAGCTGCCCACACAGCTGAGGAAGTCCTGGGGTTGATGAGGCGGGGCAGGAGGTAGAGGAGACATTTCTACCCACTGGGGAGTCCCCACCACAGCCTGAGATGGACAGATGTCTTCTGTCTGTCCTGTCCTCCATCTTCCATCTATGCTCAATCCTCAGCTAGGCATCTTCCCTGTGCTTTCAAGTCCAGCCCTGCCACCATACTTCCTGCTACAGCCCTAAATAGCTTTTTAGCATTTTGAGACTTTGTCTGCATCCCACCTCTTCTCTATCCTACTAGTCTAATGGGAGGTTTTAATTCTTTTTTTTTTTTTAAGTATCATTACCACTCTGAGCCAACTATTTCAGATTTCATAACAGGACAACCCAAATTTACTTCAGCTCTGCAGTTTTCAAAGTTAAATATAACCATTCCCTGTATAGTTACATATAAATGAAACAAGAGTGAAATCTTGACTTTTAAGTCAATGACAAAAATTACATTGACTTTATGTCTATTGTTAAAAAATGGAAATCAAGTGCCTTTCATAGTTCTGGAGTTTTGTACATCTTTTGGGTATCCTTACAAAATTTCCTAGCGCATAATCCTCATGTTTTCTTTGCCATTGTTTTCACTAGGAGCAAAGCCAGATGTAAGAAAAGGAAAGGGTCAGTGATCTGGATGGCAGGGTCCTGCTCTGCTGTTAAGAGATGACAATGAAAGCCAAGTTTTCATCTACGTGTCTCCCATTATAGGATCACAAAATGGGCAGGGAGGATAGCCAGGAGGGAAAGATCTGCCAGCCATCAGTCCTGTGTTACCAAATGGGAGATGGCATGTCTATTGTGAAGCCATTACTTGAAATATGGTCAAATCAGTACGAAGATTTCAAAACCAGCTATTGTTCTGTGTTTTAATGGCTGCAGGAGGAGCCATTTTGAGTTCACTCAAGGTTTGCTCTTCTAGATGCTGAAAGCACTGGGGCAAATCAAACAAGTGCTGAAGAGTGTAGCTTAAATACAAAAGAAAACCCATCAAAGCTTGGGGATGCGTGTAAGCGCTTTGCTGTCTCAGATCAATGTGTCACAAGACAGAGCCAGATGTCTGTATTTTAAAATACCACCAAATCTTTGTTTCCATAAAAGAGGCATCACCAACTGCAGCAGAAGTTAATTGGTATTAGAGACAAGATTTTAGTCAGTATTACTTGCTGTCTTCACTTCATACTAGTTTGTTTTACTGATATTTTCCAGTGATACAGAGAGATCCTACCCCTCTCTCTGTACTGCAACACAGTTAGCAGGATAGAATGTCCTTTCTGATACAGTCTCCAGGTAAGTTTTTAATATGCTCTGGTTGCAATGAGAAAGTGGAGACTTTCAGGCAGTGGGCTGGCCGTGCACACTGTTAAATTGCTTGTGAAGTGAGTGTGCTCTCACAGGAGTGACGATAAGTGTCCATAGGATGCACCATCACCACTCATCCTCCCAAATTCCTTTCAATTCCTGTCCCTTAGCTGCAACAGGTTCATTAAGGGAGTTGTGTGTGTGTTTGTTGGGGGAAGGGGGGTTATAGGCCTTCCTGTTGCATTTTTAGAGAGATAATAGAAGTCAGGGCAGATCAGAGAACAAACATTTTTAAACTGTGAGGGTGGCGTGTGGCTTCTAGATAAATAATTTGAAGAACAATTAAGTCTGTTCAGAAAATAAATCTAGTATCAAATTTGTTACAATGCTGTATTATTAAGAGTCATGGTAGTAATTTTTGAATCAAGCTAACAAAGTACTTTACTTTCTACATGGGACTGAATTTGAACTAGTCATTTAATAACATCAATTTTTTTGCATTTCTGTGGAAGAAGAACATACCCCAGAAATACAACTTCAATTCAAAGTAATCTTTAAAGAAATGGTGATTTTTTTCCTCTTATTTTGACAGCGAAATTATGAATACAGTAAAATTAATCTGATATTTCTTCATTTATTATGCATCTTTAGCTTGCTGTAAAAAAAAAGATATTTGATTCATTTATTTTATAATTCATTAATTGTGATTAGTTAATTAATGGTGGTTATTATCTGTAAAAAGCATCTCACAGGAATAATAGCAAGCTTCTGTGTTCATCCATTTTATAATAAGATAAGTTGTAGTTCAAAGGTAGCAAGTTCCAATCTGAATGGTCAAATACTGTTGTAGGGTTCTGTTTTTCTTTCAGAGACAAATGTGATATTTCTTCACTTCCAGCCACTCTTCCCTTATCTTTTTCAGTCTCCTAACATCTTTCTCTTTATTTTCTTTCTGTTTTCTTTCATTAGACTTCTTTTTCTGTCTTCTACCATACCCCATTCCCCTGAAACACTTAACACACTGTACTGGTATCTTCTATTCACTCTTTAAAAACTTGATACAGCCTGTAGTCAATAATTATCATATCACTGTTAAAAAGAAACACATTGGAAGAAAAACATTGGAAGTTATTTGCCTGCCTGTGTTAATTCATGGCGACCTGGCAGTGCTGGGATAACTCAATGATCTTAAAGGTCTCTTCCAATCAAAACAATTCTATTACTCTATAATTCTAAGTAAACTGAGGTTTCTATTGTGTCATGGACATCACCTACATTATTAGTGATAACAAAGTGAATAACTGTTTTCACAGAAATAAATGGGTTTTATTTTTTTGAGAAGCCGATTCACAAAACTTAAACTAAATGGAACAAAATCTTAGTTTCATAGGAGACCTTCTAGGGAGGACCATATCTGCATGTGCTTAGCTTAGTTTTCTGGTGAAATTGTGCCTAAAGAAAGTGCCAAAATTCACAATGCTGTTAATAGAGACAGAAAGGTGCCCTTATTTAACCAATTAAAGCCAAAAGTCAAATGTGGGAGCTAGAGAAAGATATCTACTTAAGGTTAGATAAACACTTGCATTAGGTGAGTAAGATGTCCCTCTGGATGCAGCTGAAGGTACCTCTACTGGAATAAACTGACACTTCCCTGTTGAGGTATCTATCATGAGGCACTTAAAAAGCAGCTGAGAGTGAAGCATCTCAGTCAGGAGAGCTGGGTGCCCTTTCCTTTGCAGGACACTGTTATGCACCATTTCATGAAGAAGTGGTACTAGAATTTTACGTGTACATATTCTTTTTCCAGGCTTATGGGACACAGCCAGAAATGATCAAATAAAAAAATGGAAGCAATGATCTGCCCTTGTGCTCACAGTCTGAGTTATCCCTGGGAAAAAAACCCAAAACTGCTTTCACTAGAAACATCCTGTATCCTTCTCTACAGCTGGAAAATGCATCTGCACTGTATGTAGATTACAAAACCCAGCATAACCAGAACAATAGGTAGGTACTGAGCAAGCTGCACAGTTGCCTGAATAAACAATGTCACTTTATAGCTAAATGAAACTATTGCCCAAAAAGGGGCAATGGTATTTGACAACAGCAGCAAGCAGACTTACAGACTTAACAAATGTAAGGCTAATTCTGTTTAAAAAGGTACATCCCTTAATTAAGCATCAAACTAACTGGAAAAAAGTCAGAAAGAAGTAAGATAGTTCAGGATTGTGGTTACCCGTTGAACAGCTCTAAACCAAATAATTATGATGAGCCAAAAGAGAGCAGCGATAAGCCATAAGAAACAAAAGTAAACATGCTCTGAAAATCAAAGAGCAATCAGTCTCAGAACCCAATTGCATCTTTTCATCTTTACACATAATTTATGAAATCCCACATCAGTTTTAGGTAGAATCTGATTTCTAGGACGACATGGAAAATAAGGCTTTAAGCTTCTTTAAGACTTCCACTGCAAGGATTCCTGCTTATTATCCATTCAGTAATAAGGATACGTGTCCTTCAGGCAGCTGGTTTTGGCAGCTAATGATTTGGACCTGAGGCATATAGATGGTGAACAAGGGCATTGTCTGAATAAAAATCCACTGCCCCCCATATTCTGAATTTTTAGGCAGGATCATTAAGAGGTTATGTAAATGCCATAGCTTTTGTAAAGCAAGGCAAATTATATTATTTCAATACTAAACTAAAAGTGAAAAGAACAATAAAGGGATCTGATAAATAGTTATGGTAAAGACTATTTGTCCTTAATCATATTGTATACCAAATCAAGGCATAGCTGAACTCAGTTTCTGTATTTTGTGATTAATTCTAATATTGTCCTCTAGGTGTATCTTCTATCAGACTAAGAATATTATGCATAATACAGATCCTTTTCAGAGGTGACTTTCTTCAATACATTGAAGTTGCCAGAAGCCAAGCTGTACTTGCTGATGGCAAAAATAAAATCCCTCGTTATAAAAGGCAAACATTTCTACCAATGCTTCCTCCGTGAGTGACTGTGGCAGGAATCATGTTAGCTGAACATTTCTGACAGTGAGGAATGCATGCTTCCTGGAATACATTAGGAGAAGAGCCAGAATTCAATATCACTACTGAGAAAGTGCCTACACATCTCTTTAGATCAATAACACACAAAGAAATAGGTGTAAGTCCATCTTAGAGACACAAGGCAAGACTGGTAACCATAAAGATATCCAACAAATCTGTGTAAATCAGAAGATCATCACCAAGTATTGCCACCACCACAGTTATATCAGCAAGTCAAAAACCTGTGTGGGGCAAACTGTAACACCTAGACCTTTGCTGCACCTTTCTGGACACTCATAGGAACCTTCCTTGCTACCACGCAGACTAGCGGATGGGCAGCGCTGCCAAAGAACTGAATGGAAGTCTAGTACATTTACTTCTATGATACATCATGAAGAGCTTCATTTTAGAAATAAGGACCAGATTTTTCATTTGATGAACTTAGTGTCTTGTTTTTCTACCATTATTTGAGATGGGGGAGGGGATACATCTACCTATGTAGTAATAATAATAATAATGCAGTGAAGCATCTGAGTAACAGATGTTTCATCATCAAAAAGTCTAGATGCAAGAGAGGTGCCGGGTAAGGCCAGGTGAAGAATCAAACCCCAATATAATTGGCTTTTATGGGCGATGGAAAGCCACATGAAAGCTGTAACTGGTTCAGCCTGCAGCAACTTGCCTCCTAAAAGGATTAGGTGGTAGAGAGAACATACACACCAGATCTCTGTTCCTTTCCCTGGCTCCTGCTGGTAGCTCAAAATTGCTTCAAGATGTTGCTTCTAAAATTTTAACAAATCCTTTCCTGTGCCCCTCAAAGCAGCTGGGATTAATGGGGATGCTGCAGCTGAGGGACCCCTCAGGGGAAGCTCTCTGCCACAGATGGCACAGCACCATCAGCTGTGGCACTGCTTACTCCCAGAGGTCAAAGCACATTTGCAGTTTGCCACCATTCAGACAAATTGTCAGGTTCACTACTTTGTGTAAGCGCCTTGTAATGGCCGTGTTTGTTTACAGAAGGGCTTGGCACTGTTTCGCCCAGAGCTAATCCGAGGCATAAACTGGCATAAACAAGTGAAGGAGTGGAAGGTACAGACTGCCTGAGTTCTTACATGTGGTGCTGAGAACCCACCTTGAAGAAACTGAGTTAGATTAGGCTAAACAACCAAGATTTGATTCCAAATTAGTTAGAAGCACCACAGCCATGTGTGCGTGGTAAGAAAATGTGGGCATTGCAAACCTCGAGTTCTCCTTGTGCTTTGGAGCTGGCCTGTGTCAAGTGAGATGGGATACCTACATTATTCCACTCTTTCTGGACTTGAGCTTCCAGGGAGGCAGAACGATCGATGTCTGTCTTCATCAGTTTGGAATGAGTTCTGAAGACAGTGTCCCTTCAGACTACTGGCACAGAGCAAGAATTTGGAGGGTTGCATGAAAAAAAAGGTTTCTTTAACATATTTCTCCAGTATTGTAACAAACCCTTTCACTGCCAGCAGGGAAGGATTAAATTTCTATGTTAGTGAGGGTGGAATGGAATTTGGAAGGAATAAACAAAAATAATCCTGGGCACATTTCCAAGGGAGTTCATAAGAAGAAAGTCACAGGAATAAGTGTCTGTTAAAAGACAAGAGTCTCAAAACAAATTGATTCAGCTTCTGGTGCCAAGAAGATTTGACTGTAGAGAAGAGTCTTCATCTTCTTGAGGGAAGTTATGACCACAGATTGTAAACAGTGAACAAGACTTTTAAAGATCCTGTCTCTGGTAGTGATAGAGGTGAGAATATCTCTGTAGCTAGAAAAAAAACCAGTCTATTTTAGGCCAGTTAAAAAGAAAAAGTATTGAACTCCCTTCCCCGTGACGTTTTGAAGCACCCAAAAGCAAAACCCTCAGGCTAATCCCACCAGGTAAATGCAATACAAAAATTAAAGCTAAAAAAAAAAAAAAAGTAACAGTTTAACACAGAGCCAAGGGGAGCAGACACTGCCAAGCTGGTCAAAAACTGGAGGAGGTCATTATGGATTAAGTTTTTAATATTTCAGATATATAAGTGGCTGTAAAGATTCAAACACCTCAATGCTGAGATGATTTTTCATGTGCCTTTCCAGAAAGATGGGTTTCCTGTAAAAAAAATCCCCAGACCACCAAAACCAACAAAATTCCCCAAAGAAAGAAGAAAAGAAAGAAGAAAAAAAAAAAAGAAAAACAAAAGAAAAAAAAAGGAAAGAAAAAAAAAGAAAAAATGTCAACATGTAAGTCATTAGAGCTGAATTAAAAAAAGAAACAAATACAACATGTGGTTTATTTTATTAGGGACTCAACAACTATTACAATAAATTTTGAAGTGGGACAGATGTGGCAGCAAAAAACAGATAAAAGTTTTCTACAAGAATATGCAAAAGTGTGGATTGGGGTGTGATCCAATAGACTTGGATGAGGCCTCAGATATCTCCAGAAGAAAAACATGAGAATTTTCTTCCAGCCCTCAAGGGCATTGAATGCTCAGAACAACGTTCAACAAAATGGGGGATACTAATGCTGTCAGTGAAACAATGTTGAATACAAGGAGGATCAGCTCTCCAGAAGATATTTTCTTTAGTGGGTGTAAGGATACCAAGAACATCTGAAGTGGCCTACAGCCTGAGTTGTCACACTGTTAAGAAGTCATCAAGATATGGAAAAGCAGATCAGATCACTTCTAAATTTTGCATATGATGCTTTTTGTTAAAGTGTTCTTGCATGGCTAAGTAAACAAGTCATGTGCCTTAAAGTTAAAGCAGGATAAAAATAATTTCTCATTTCAATATGTGTGTGTCCTGAAAAGGAGAATTGCATAAATGGAGGAGTGTCCCAGAGAGTTAGACAAAGAGCTGGATTTACTTGTCACCTGTCTATATGATATTATATTATGTCTAATTTTGTTCCCTGCATGTAAATTAGAGTGTTTATTATACTACCACGACAGAGATTTTTTGAGGATGCAAATCAGTAATGATTATAAACTACTTCACTTCTGCTGTAGTGGAGAACATGCAAGGTTCGAAAGATCTTCTCAAAAATAGGACAGGTTGTTTACTGACACCTAAAATAAAAGTTAAAACAAAACCAAAGAGACACAAACAAAACCAAAACCAAACCCACAAAAACAAAACTCAACCCCTTTAGGTTCACTAGTGGGCCAGTTCTAAACAGAAGTGATGACAGTGGAGGATAAAACTGCACTCAAAAGTTGCCCTTCTGCCACCTCGAAAAAAAATGCTGCAGGAAAAAAATTCTACTCCTTTATAATGCTGATACTTAGAAGACAGAAAAGTGACAAGATGCAGAATACAAGTAATTGTACAGCCTTAGAGAAGCAGGAAGAGCAGATAATGTTTTAAATGAAAACTTGAGACATGTCAGGATCTTGGCCATCTGTCCAATACTTAATGCAAGGGTTCAAGAGCCACTGATTGCAGCATTGTTTTCTTCAGCTTGTTCTTTTATCTTATGCCACTCGAAATAAACATTCCTAGATTAAAATCCAGAGATCCTATTATGGTTCCTCAGTTCCTGTACCTCACACTGAGATGTTGATGTTTTTTAAGTACAAATTTCATAGCAAAGGGTTGTAGAATAACAGAGTACTTCTGCATCACCCACAGTATATAAAGCAAAGATGAAGAACGTCTTGTTACTAGATATCCAGTTTACTACCACTCACCATGTATTGTTTGGCTAAATCCATACAAATCATTTTTAGCACTGATGTATTAAGCCACAAAACCTCTTTTCATGGGATGCCTTCAGAATTAAAGTATATGTTAAATGCAGTCTATTCTTTTCACCTGTTCCGAAAACCATTTCAGCTTCGACCACTTCTTGCCAGTGTGCAGAGCCTGAGGAAGATCTCTCATCCTTCAGTATTTGCAGCCACCCCCACTTTCACCACCCACATTTCTGCTTTGCCACTGGTGCTGTGTGGGAAGGCAATTAGTACGTGGCTTGCGATCTCCATCTACGGAGTGGGTTTATAAAGCTTCATATGTCTCATCTACTTCATTCTGCAATCCACCCCAAACCTCCCACAAGCCCCAAATCAAACAGCTTTACCTAATTCTTTCCACACACCTCCTTCAGGCAGACTAATGATCTGATGCTGCTTGTTTCTTGGTAGGAGGGTGCAGCTCCTCCAACACAGTAACCATTTGATAATATTGAGCAGTGCCTTTCTGATCTGAAATCTTTCAGTTTTCTCCACCTGGAGCATTGGTCTTCATTTCTGGTAAGTAAACCTATCAATGTAAAATCTTAAAAAAATACCCCAAACATCTTCTGTGTTCCAGTTTATGTCAGGTCTCTCTTCAATGTGAAGAGTATTTTGCTTTACAAAGGGTCTTGGAGTCAAGAAAATTTTGGTTGTAAGCAGATAAGATATATTAAAAGTGCCTCACTGAGATTATAGGTGCCTTGTATGTCAAGTTTGACTCAACTATTTTTTGAAATGTTCAGAACGTTGCGTTCTGTAAAAAGTGATTGTGAGTGGAAACTCTGAGCAACTTGTAACAATAATAGCACTGCTGAGCACCATTATGTACCAGTATGTTTTCAAAAACAATCCTTTATGTGTCTATTATTTTTATCACACTTGCTTTGTTTTCTGTTTCTTCAAGAACTTACAATTTCCGAAATGATAGTATGAAAACAAAGCAAACATTATTTTATAAGGAATTGTTTCCAAGGGCATGCTGGTATTACTCCCAGGGTAAAACTGGAGTGTTACCAAACTCAGCACATCTGTGTGGGAAGAAGGCCACTCCTTTGTAGAGGTCTAGCACAGATCCCGACCACCAGCTAAGTTACCCTCTTACTGCTGGTGTACTCAGCTCCAAGTTTCTGTTTCATACACACACGCATGGTTATGACAATGATCATCTGGAATCATGCGAGACTGTGGGAAGGGACACAGTATCAAAATAAGATGGAAATAATGGAGGAGTAGCTGAAGTGAGCACAGCAGAGGGACACCCATATGACTGTGGAGGAGGAAAGAAACAGAGCCACCCGTATCAGGAACAGGGCAGTGGGCACAGACCCGACACGATAATATTTCCTTACAGCTCTGCACAAAAACACATACATATGCACATACGCACGTGTCAAACAGAACTGTGTAGGCAGAAAGTTTCATAAATATAAAAGTAGTTGCAATATTTACAGATGGAAAACATTTTCAGGCTCAGATGAGCCACACAAAACTATCAGACTCACTCCCAACTCCATCGTTGGTTCTTACTCTATGTCTTTCCAGCAACACATATATAGACAATGCATGCAGGTCTAAACAGGATCAGCCAGCTTTGTTGCTGGCTATTTAATTATATGCTCTGTAGTATACTCTGTCCATAAGGTTTCTGACAGTCATCCAGAAATCTCAAAATGTAGATGGCAGGAAATACTGAGGGTTTCTACTGTGCTGTAGCATTTTAAACTAAATATTTGGTGTCTTATGATCCCTAAGAAAGGTAATTGCATAAAATAGATAATGACTGTACTTTAATGGCAGTTACAATTAACTTATCTATGGGCTTTGCATGCTTGGGCTTTGACATGTGTGTGGGCTGCTTAACAGGGAAGAATTCTACCCCATACATGAAATATAGATGTCAAAGGACCAGAGCGTGAAAATCCTGCTCACACCCATGAACAATTTTTCACCTAAGAAGACCACTGCAGTGGTCTGAATGTGGGTGGACTAAGTGATTATTTAGTAATAGGATTACTAAGGTGAACAATTGCTCAATGATTACAGTAACGAGTTCACTACTGGCACAGGGGGACCAATTGGCACACTCCTCCTCTGGCTAAACAAAAGCTGACATCTTCTTTTAGGGGCAAACTCGAATAAAGTCATTTACTTAATTTGTTCCAGGACACAGTCATGTCACTGGAAATTAACATGTCTGTCTTCATTAAAAAGAAAGTATTTGCTTATATTAACAAGATTTTTGCAGCTAAAGAAATATGCTTTGCTGATTGCTTTATTTGAGATTCAGAACAGAGCAGTGGTGGGTTTGTATGAATAGATTCCCAATGTGATAAAAAGCGTTGTTAACAATAATTGAGAGTTGATGTAAAGCTGAGGGCTTGGCTGCACTGTCCACTTAAACTTTTGCAGAAGCAGGACCTGTTATCATGGCCAAATTATAGTTTAGAGCTGTTCAAATAGACTGTTATATACTGCTACTTCAGAAGTTCTCTGTAGTTTTATCTTCCTTCCTAATTTTCTACACTTCCTAGACCGAACTGTTGGAGTGAGTTCCTGGGTACTGCTCCGCAGCTACCAGTTTTCATCTCTACAAGCCATGAGTTTGGATATGGGCCAAAACTTGAATGGATGAACATACAGACAAATTCCAAGGCTGTTTTGCAGCCTTCTATACTACTTCCTTCTCAGACACAAATATATGTAGTTTTGTAGTTACGTGCCATCTTGTTCTGTACAGGTAAATTAAAATGTTCTCCTTTCTCCAATAGTCCATGTAAGGCTCTAGATGATTTTAAGTGTCACCACAGTGTAAAGTGAAGGCCTGAAAGAGAAGAAAGCAAGCTTGTTCTTGCAGGCTCTGATAAGAATAATGATATTCAGCCCCCTCGGACATCAGCTTGTCCTACGTAGGCAGCTGAAGAGAGTCACCTACTTGACCTGAGTCCAGTACCTGTAAAGTTGTGGCTGTGTCATTGATGCAGTGATCCTCTGGGACAGTGGAAGTCACATCTTGCTGGATTTCTGGGCATACACTCACTCTCCCTGTGGTCTTTTGCCAGTGGATATCACTGTCTCCCTAAGCATGTGAATGAAGCTATAGGAAGCATGACAGCGTTAGAGGGACAGGGACTGATCAGGCTGAGTAAAAGGCATACCTCAATTTTGATTCCATAGTGAACACACAATGAAAACTGGAATAAAAAGTTGGGGGGCTTTTCGGTGTGAATGGGAGCAAAACCAACAATAGCAGCAAATTCTGATGTAGTTCTGAATGGATGCCTACCTGCAGAATTTGATCAAGTAATGGAAATACCGACATCTGTAGCTTAATTCTGAAAAGCCTTAGCAAGTGAGTTCTAAAGTCTAGAGATGATATTCTTCTCCTCGACAAAGATATTTCCTACTAGACTGACTGCAGGACTAGAAACCAAGAATGCCCAAATTCTACTATAATTGTATTTGGTATTTACCAAATGTCTGAGAGCATTTTGGTTTTGCCGAAAGGTAATGAGTGTGGGAAAGGATAATCAAAGGTATTGATTAGGAAAAATGCATAAGAGCATTCCAACTGGGCATCTTCTTGTCGTTGCTAGGTATAGTATTCTCATTTTGCAAGCAGGCAGTTAAATCTATGCACCTTGAGACTTTCAAGCAAAAATTACTTGATATTCCAGAGGCGCAGAGAACTCTCAGCTTCTGTTTTCTCCAGCAGAAAATTTGGTTATTGAACCCAACTGGAAATCAGTCAAACATATAAAGAGATAGCTTCTTAATATTGATCATGAAAATATGGATCTCTAATTGTAACCTGAGTAAATAATAAGCATGATAATTTAGTTTATACTGGACTAAAATGGCATGTACCTTTTTGCTCTTCTTTGTATTTGAAAACAATCCAATACCAATAATAGTGGACAACATTTATGACCGAATTAAAGGGAAAGAGGATCCTTCACAAGTCATCTGAATTGCTTCACTAGCTTCACTTGCTTCACTAGCTGACAGAATTGATACGTCTGCACTCTTCCTGGCATAAGAACCTTACATTGATTACACAGATCACAGTCATGTCACTATTGTATATTTTACCCTAGGCACAAGATAAGTTAATATTTTATTAGGCACTCATCAGATTGAAGAAAAGTAATGGTGGAGGCAAAGTGATGGAACAGTCATTTGCATTCCTGTGAGAATCTTACAAGTAAATAAAGTTGCTTCAAAGGAAAAAAAGGTGCAAGTGAAGCACTGCATTCCTGGAGGTATTCCAGGATACTCTATCTGCCGAAGTACATGCTGTTATTAGTTAAATTTAATAGACATGTAGCTTTTGGCCAGCAAGTGGGTGCTCATTTCATAGAACAGAAAACCATACCTTTCATCTGGTCATAAAAAAGGTAAAGTAGTTGAAAGCTGTTAAAATCATAGCTTCCAAATTCACACACACAAAAATATGCAATTAGCATACTGGAGGGCATGTCTACATAGAAAAAAAAAAATCCATTTGTGTAAAATCTTTACATAGCTATTTTCCTAGTATGAGGGGTTTTTTTTTGTTTGTTTTCAGATATTATATGGGTCTCCCGTGGTAGACTTCCACCCAGTTGTAATTTTAGATTCATTTTTTTGGCAAATAAAACCAGACAGAGAACAACCTGGTTATAGACTTTTAGAGTTAGAAATGAGAGGTCTGGAGTTTTTTTAAGTCTAAGAGTTAGATCCATTCTGATCTAATTTTTCATTGTATTTGCTTGTGCTGAAATGGATAAAGCTTTGAGCAACCTTATTTAGTGAAAGGTGTCCAGGACTGTGGCAGCGTGGGTGAACCAGATGATCTTTGAAGGTCCCTTCCAACCTAAATTATTCTGTGATTCTATGAAATTATGTGTGAAATACAGGACTGGCTTTCATTGTGTCCATCTCAATTTATCACCCATCATATACATTCCATTACCTTCCATTTGCACAACCTCATCTGCAGTTGGTGTGAATTTGATTGGAAACCTATTTGTCAGAAAGTAAAGAAATCCATGCTGTCACCATCACTGTATGGCCTTCTTAACAGCTGCAGCTTTATGATACAAATTTTAGCCCAAGTGGCTTTTTAACCACAAAGCCTGAACAACATAATAATTTTAAATTCAAATGCAGAAACAGAATGTCAGAGTGCTCTGACAAAAGTACAGGTGAATAATAGCACAGAAACTTGTATTTGATGACACATTAAATCTAGCTGTAAGAGACTAACTGCAAAGGGTAACAAACATTCCTTTGTTACATTTGATGTGAGGATTGTATAGAATTTATAGGCTTTTTAAAGTGCTTTGAAGTTCCTGGTAAACTTAACAGGGGGATGATACTTTTACTCTTGAGCATCAATTATATAACCACTGTGCTTGTCTAGCTTGGGATGTAAAAGTTAGAAGAAGGAGGAAATAATTTACTTTGGGTTTTTTACCAATCAAATTAGTTTTGAAATTTCAGTGACCTGAAGTTTCAGGCAACCTTAGTTCAGAGCTGGGACCAACAAGGATCTAAATAAATGGGAAGGTGTTTTACTTATTCATTCTCCTTCTCACCCTCCAACAGGTCAACTGTAAAGTGAGCATGAGAAGCTGACCTAAGTTTGAGGCTCCAACTAGGATCTGACTGCATGGAAGCAACTGGTCAAACTACTTGTACTTCCTGGATTCTTCATTATTTCTATGAGAACAGGTCTCCTTCACATCAGACAATTAGATTTTAGCATCTATCATGACAAGAGAAATCTTCTGTTTGATGGCTCAGTTTCTATTTATTTTTCCTCCGCATCCTATGGTGACAGTTTAATCAATTATCTTGACATCCTTCTTGTCCTCGACTTGGACTGTGGTGGCAACTGTGATTCATTCATGACCTAAACTGCCACAATCTTATCCTTCCTTCATGGTCCCTGTATTCTTTAGCAGATGGTAGGAATCCTTTGATGCCAGTGTTAATAATGAACTGGTTTCCCACCTTCAAAATCCCAGTATGTGCTTCTGAACAAAGGCAGAGGCCAGGACTCGTTCATACACCATGCAGTCAAACATGAGCCTCAAACTTACATCAGATTCTCATGCTCACTTTACAGATGACCTGTTGGAGGGAGACAAAGAGTAAGTAAAACACCTTCCCACCTATAAGATCCCTGTTGGTCCAAGATCAGAATTAAGCTCTCCCAGACTGTCTCCCACTTAATTTATATGCTTGATTCAGCTTCCATTGAAGTCAATGGAAAGACTCCCATTGAGTTTGATGGAATGTAGATCAGGCTCTTACGCTATCATAAATCAAAAGTGCAAAGTGTATTTATTACTGTTATGAACACCATAGCAAAAGGCTGTGTCAGCAGACCTGCTAAAACCTAACATATTACATGGATAATAAACTTGACATAAAGTTTGACTGGAGACTAAAGCTTAGCAACAAAGCATACGGCCTTGGAGACTGTTCAAGGATTTTTTTGTTTGGGGTTTGTTTGTTTTTTAATACAAAATAATTAGGTGTGAATATTTGTTAAGTTTAAAGTTACAATAAAATATTTGGTGAGTTCTCCTTTTACTTTTCCATTTTTGCTTTTGTTTGAATCTGAACCAACAAGTTTTTGTAGATTTTAACCCTGCAGTCCTGGAAAACAATTTTGCCTTCAAATGTCTTAAGAGAAATGAGGTGATTGTTTGCAAGAAAATGTGCCTACCTGGAGAATCCATTTTTGTTCATCGTGAAAGAGTTTGTGAGGTTAGTTGACATGTAGTTATGGAATCACTTTCCTGTGTTCTCAACACAGCTCATATGTTTGTGTGCATGAATGTACATTCATTACACTGTCTTACATTCACGTTTACTTTCTTGTCCACAAAAACGTGATTGTGAGCTAAGAGACTGTGCCAAGATGTTTCAGCTGTGAATGGGACTATATAGTTATGGCCTGAGTTTGTGCTCTTATGAGACACTCCAGAAGACTAAGAACAATCTGTCAGTGTATTGGTTTAATATTCTGTCAGTGTATTGGTTTAATATTCTGTTTCATTTTTGAGGAGAATACGCTTCATTCTTTTGTCTCCTAACGTCTGATTATATCTCAGTCTGAGCTAACATATTGACAGGGTATATTTATTTCTCTTTTTGAAGTCCTCTGTGAAAGATTTTGTCATTTTCTATTTGTTTCTTGCACAGAGACTTGTGTCTCTTAGAGTAAATTAATAGACAACATGCATAAAGAAAGGCAAACCAAGTCTTCTGCCCAGGCTTAAATAAAATTACCTGGTTTTATGTATTTAGCACTTCACAACATACTCACCTGCCTTTCAGGAGGATGTCACCTAGTTACGAGGTGCAGAATGGCCACTGTACTTGAGGGACCATCGGGAGATGTTGCTCATGAGGGAAGCACAATGTCCCTTCAGATTTCCTGTATGAGCTGGGTGCTTCATTCCTACAGTCTCCTAACAAATGTGGCATACTCTCGTGTCTACAGAAAACCAGGCACAGTGCCTGCTGAAAGGCAGAAGCAAAAGACCAGTTGCTTTTCCTACTGCACTCCCTCCCCATACCATTTTTCTGATGATGCCCTCCCAAGCAGAAGCAATCTTGCCACTCTTGAAGTCAAGGACTTCCCTTATTATGCCCTTCTATGCTAACAAAGTAATAGGATGAAGAAGGGACTTTCTAGTTCTTCCTTCTCCATATGTTCAAGATGCTGGACCTCAACATATTTCTGCCTAAAGCTATTTTCACTTAAATTGAAATGTAGTTGATCATCCATCTAAACACAAGCCAGACTTGCTGAAGGCTGTAAGAGGTCAGTTTTTTCCTGGCAGCTAAAACCAAAACAATAGTAAAAGCTCAGCTCACACTGGAACACTCCGCTGGTCGCTATAAATACTATGAGAAAGAACACTAGCCCCAGTGAAAATAAATGTTAAGAAAAGCACTCCACTACATAACAGTTAAAATCTGCCTTTAATTGTCACCTGAAAACCCAGTGACACCACATGGATGTAACAGAGGCTTTCACCATTGCAAAACACCCAGCTTATTTCAGAGGATGTCAGACTTTCACTCCAAATGTCCCTAAGAACTCTTTTCATAGCAATGCATTCCTATTCTCTGACTTGTCTCTTTCCCCCTTCATTTCCTCCCCTCCAGTTTTTAAGGCACTCAAATGAAACTCAGGCCATTTATTTAACTTTTTTTTTTCCCACCCTGAAGATGGTTGTGTGAACTTGTTTTATTCTGACATTTAAAATCAAATGATGAATGCTGTCATTATTATTACCCAGAATAACTGAGTAAGGAGTTCTCCACTAGCTCTCTAGCCTTTGTGTTCCTGGGCCTTTTTGTGCTATTTGATTAAAATTTACCATTATGAATATGAATACCATTATTCCTTTCTAAAAAGATTATTGTTGTGTCTATTTTTCATCTGTATTGACCTCATCCTTTCTATGTGACAGGGACTTCTTTCATATATAATCACACTGAGATATAAAAGTGGCCCGTGAAATTAGGTCCTGGAAAAAAAAAAAGGAAAAAGGACTGTGACCTAGTAAAAGCTCAGCTTGCTTTTCAGAAAAACCACTTTAATTTAAAGGTTTTCTTCGCCTTTTCTTGTTTGTTTGTTTATTTGATTTTAATTACCACAGCATAATGAACAGGATGACAAATTTATTACTCACTCCTGAAAATCTGAAAAAAACACCAACCAATCAAAACCCTGATGGGAAAGTTGTTATTTGTTACAATTGTTCTGACTTCCTCACTGTTCCGGTTTGTTTCTGATCTGCAGACAGTAGGGATCTATTTGCCACTTATAAGAGGAGTGCTAATTTTGTGCTAATTCAGTCTTCATCTCAAAAGAAAAGCCACCTGTAAGAAAAGAGGCTTTTATCTCAGAGGACTCTATACCTATGTTTTTTACAGTTTCTCCAGTAAGTTGTTCTCCTTTTCTCTATTGCAGCTCTGAATTGTTTCAAACAATGCAAAGAGGTAACAGAATAAAAGTTAGGTAATAAGGGTGGAATGCCACTTGCTAAAACTTTTTAATAGCTTGATGACCAGAATAACTGAGACTGCTACTACTGGGGCTTTGAATTTCTACTTTCATTCATAGATCCATAGTGAAACAGTTTCTCAGCTGCTCTCATTAGCATTGAACACTGCACACACATGTCCTTCCACCAATTCATAACCTATGTTTGCCAGATAGTCAAAGAGTGAACCAAGCTTATTGCAATTTTAGCAAGCCTGAAAATAGGGCAAGATTTTTTCCAAGCTATTTTTATTTTCAAATAGATTTGCCTCACTGGATGTAGGATGTTTTAAATAGTAATTCAATATCAAGTCATCTTTCCAAAGAGACCAAAAAAAAGTACTTTTGTTAGTGGAAATGGTAATTAACATGTAATCCACAAAAAAATTGTCTAGTTTTATTTTACACTTTCACAGGCTTACAAAGCTAGCTTAGAAGCTGGGAAGGAAGGAAGGAAGGAANAAACCCCTTAGAGAAATGTTTAGTCCTTTTTGCTTGAGTTGGCCAAATATAAATATATAAAATAGTGCCAATCAGCACTGTTTTATACATGAAGTGACACAAATGCCACTGTTCCACTTTGAAATGTTTCATATGTTGAACAATTCCCATTTACTGAATGATGCAGTTTTATGTCATGAATATATGTCATATGCTGGATATATGTCTGTTTTCATAGCATAGCACATAATTAACACTGAAGATGCTGACCAGTTATGCAACCAATTAGACCTTCCTGGAATCTCAAGAAGGCTCTGTTATGTGGATGGGAGGAACTACCCTTTTGTGCAGTCATAAGTAAGGAAATGCCAAAGGACAGGCTTCTGGTACAACCGTAACTGAGAGAGACATTAAATAGAGAGCCTGCTGTGCATGCCAGGTATGTTATTTTAAGAATCTACTTCATCAGTTTCTTATAACATTCAAAAGACCTATTCATCAGAAGTCTTCAGTATGAGAAACTTGCACTCACAATACTCCACAGCTTTTTATTGGGTAGGTCTGCTTGATTTTATTTGTTTTCTTAGAATAGCCTACATTTCTTTCTTAGCTGCACAATATACAGACTCTTTCTCTTTCTTAAAAGATAAATGAAAATGAAATGATCTTCAAGGTGACAACAGGCCTGGAAAATGCAGCTTCCAAAAGGCATAACATCTGGAGTGATATTATAATGTCATGATAATGTTAGGTAGATGGTTGGACTTGATCTTGGATGTCTTTTCTAACCTTAATGATACTATGATACTATAAATGGTTAACAATGGGGAACTAGAATGGAAATAATTATGAAATCCTATATATAAGCATAATGAGTGTTTCTTTTTCATTACAGAAGATAGCTAGGTAGCAGGCAGCTTAGTTGCATTAATTGTACACATGTATTAATGGGGGGCCAGGAGACACTGTCTACAATGAGGTATTCAGAGTCCACAGATAGATAACATTGTTCATCCACTGTGTGTATAATACAGAAGTTTTATGAATTTTAGAAGTATTTTTTACATTTTTACATAGTCCATTTCAGTTAGCCTTGGGTCTACAGACTAGAGCTCTGTAACTTTAGTGACATGGACAATTCAGCCAGAAGAACAAACATTCAAGATACTAGCATGAGGACACATAAAGTATGGCACCTGACCAACTGAGAGCAAGAGAGATCAGGAATACAGAAGCAATGAAGAGATTCATAAAAATGGCAGGGATATGTTTATAACAGAGGGAGACATCTTGCATTAGCTAGGGAGAAAGGAAACATTGCAAAGAGGGGTCAGATAACCACTATAATTAAGGAAAGGAGTCACAGAAAGGAAGAGGGTTTATAAATTCCTGACTGAGCATAGAATTTGTATAAATTATTTTCAAGAATACCGATGAAACTCGTATAAGTAAATGCATGCAAGTGTTATACTGCATTGTGTACTTCAACATATTCATTGTACTAGCTTAAGTGAAGTCTTGGCTAAAGGTAGACTCTGGGATCTTTGCATGTTTAGTGACTGTCTGCATCTGCTGCCACGTGATCCTTGATCTTACAGGTATGGGAGTGGGTGGGCTTAAGCCACATACAAATTATCCACTCAAAGCTATTGTGATGATCTAGGGCAACTGTGCTGTGGCATCTCATTTATGTGAAAGGTTAAAAAAAAAAAACAGGAGTACCAGAATATGTGCCAGAGAGACCAATGGATCAGAGAGATCTGCAGCCAAAGGAGGCTTAAGAGCACATAATTCAAAGGCAGCAAAGGACAGAGAATTAACATGAATGTATGCAATGGATTGTACTTTTATTAGGATTAAAAAAAAAATAAAATATTAATCATTAGCTCTTGAAAGCTGACTGTTTGTTACGACGTTCTATTATTTATTGCAGTAACCTTGAAATATTGCAAATATTTGCAGTGCAAAGAAAGTATCAGTATTATTTTTTGTTTAATGAGGAAATGAAGCAAGAAGAGAGAAAACAGTCTGAGATAAAGAGCTTTATAGGGTAAAACTCTCAAGATCTACACAGAAAGATAATTTTCAGTTTCTGTGCAGATAAATCCTATGAATTCAATAGAAATAGTGTCTGTTGAAAATCTTGTAAGGCATCTCTATATATCCTTATGAGTATAAATACCTTGAAAATGTGATGCCTAGTAAATATATATGCAACAAAGAAGTCCAACAGTAACAAGAGGCTCTAAAAGTCACTGTCTCTCATCTTCATCAGAAGGGTGTCAATAAATTAAGACCTTGGATTCTCAGGCTTGTGAGCAATACAAAGGGCTTTTTGTGCCTGCACAACTGCCTCTGAGTAGAAACAGCCACACACACTTCTCTATGCCAACGCAGACCAACAAGAATTACCTTTGCATAGATACAATGAAAATTTATCGGAAGATGGCAGAATATTCCCCACTGATTATTGTCAGCTATATTAATGCAATTACAATGGCTTGAACACTTCGGTACTTTCCAAGGACCTATTTATATAGCAGTCTATTACTACACTCTGACAACAGCAGCCCAAATTATGATGCACTTACTCACTCTGGAGAGTACTTTGTACCACAAGCAGTCTTACTTTGAATAAGGCATTCACGATCTGGCCCATCACCCTTTAATTATAGATGTTTCAGAGAAGAGTGAGCATCAGGGTTTACTGCACTATTTTTAAAACAAGCTAACAGCCAAACATTATAGGGCTTCTACTACTTTAAAAAAACCTACTTTTCTTCCTTTTATGAGCTCTTCCACTGTGCACTTTAAGCTCATCTGAATGTATCAAGAACATCATTGTAGTAACAGAGACATCCACAGATGAGAAATAATCCCAGTCGTGGAAAAATCCATCAGATAATTCAGATGATTTACAATGTCTGTTTTGGAAATTAAATACAATGTGTTTATTAATACCAGCAACAAAGCATTCTGCAATCATAGCGTGCCATCCTACTGTAAACATTTTAAGTTACGCTACAACAGCTATCACTGTGTGAGCTGAATATCCTCTGAAACACAAAGAGATATGTCTTGATTGTCCCTTGTACAAACAGGACTACACAGAAACACCAATCTACAGAAACCAGCCTCTATCCGGCAAAATCTAGGCGGATGCATTTTATCCCTGTCTTTCCATTAATGGAGTGTTAGAGCTCTCCTTTGAAGTCTCTACCACGAAACATTGTCTGAAGTAAGACATGAGCCTGAACGAAGCAGAGCCTGGATTCAGTAGCACAGGTGGCATTTTTTCACTGTGTTAGGGGAAACATAGAGGGTATTCCTGGTCACCACTGAGAGGGAAAGATGGGGAGGTAGGTAATCTTTATCAGGGAGTGCAGTGATAGTATGAAAGGTAATGGTTTTAAAATAAAGAGGGTTAATTTTAGATTAGATATTAGGAAAAAATTCTGTGACTGTGGTGAGACACTGGAACAGGTTGCTCAGAGAAGTTTTGGATGCCCCATCCCTGGAAGTGTTCAAGGCCACGTTGGATGGAGTTTTGAGAAACTTCATGTAGCAGAAGATATCCCTGCCCACGCCAGTGGGCTTAGAACTAAATGAAGGTCCCTTCCAACCCAAACCATTCTATGATTCTATGATATGGGAGGAGTTTCCATATCCCGCATACAGGGGGAAGAACAGGAAAGGTCATGGAGGTCTCCCAGTTTCACTCATGGGAGGTTCTATACCTATACCTTTCCTTTCCTATACCACTGTTCTGACATGACTTAGAAACTCCCGATTCTCCGCTGTCAAAATCATCATGTGAATTTTGCTAGTTTCCCAGTTGGGCACAATTCTACAATTCACACAGGATGTGCCATTCCTCAAACTTATTCTTTGTGGTTCAGAACTAATACTGGTTTTGCTGAATTGTTAATGCTTTTGTGTGTTATATAAAGGCTGCAGACTATACACAGTTATTAAAATACATAGATGCTCCATGCAATTTTACCTCCATAAAATCTATTTTCAGCTTTTATCCATTAAACTTTCTTCTCAATGATAGTTCCTGCTCTCTAGATACTTACATGTCCCTTTTCACTGTGGTTTATGAGTGTCTCATTATGTAGCATGCTCCCTTATCTTTACTTCACCTTACAATAGCTTATCAGGCTGAAAATTGCTTCCTCAATCCATCAGGGAAGCCATGACAGGCTTGTCAGTACTTCCTAAAGTTTACAGGGCATAACTCTCCTAACCATTACCTTCCTCTACCACTTCCAGAGGAAGCTGTTCACAGAGGCAGAAGGATTCTTCAGCAGTTAGGTTTATCAGTCGTCTCCCCACCGTCCTCCCCCCCCCAAATGGAATAATCTATCTTTGCTTTAGCAAAGACTTCCTTTAGGAAGTTTTGCAGGTGTAATTGCTTCTATGTAAGAGTATTTCACCCTATAGCCATGCCAGCAAAGAAGGACTTTTTTTTTTTTCCACCCCCTGTTTCTAACAAATAGAGTTAAACTGGCAAAACTTTTAAGTGTACAAACAACAAAGTCAGAGAGGTTTGTCCAAGGATGTAAAGAAAGGGCATGACAAAACAGAGGACTGTTTGGGTACAAAAGGTATATGCTTTGTGTTCTAAAGCCAAGCCTAGATCAGCTCAGTAGTTGCTCTCAGCCTTTATCAGATGCTGACAGGATCTTGGGAGATGTGAAAATTTCTTGGACAAATAACTGGAAAACTTCATGTTGAAGAGAAAAAGGAGCATCACACTTGCATTCAATATGTTCCTACTGCCTACAAGGACAGGTGCACGAAAAGAAATTGTTCTTGCTTGTGCCAAAGTTTCATCTTAATTGGAAGTAGTTTCTTTTTTTTCCAGGTACTCTCTGTGGAGCAGAGCAGACTGCTCTACAAGGTCACAATATAGAGATCAGAGACTCTACAATAAAAGGTAAATATCCATTGACGTCAAAGATGAGAGTCCCAGACACACTGCTATGCTTTCTGGCCTCTGTACATGAGGAAACACTGCACCATGACATGAATTGGAGCTCAGAAAGCCTAAGTAAGGTGCTGATGACTATCAGCCTAGTGTCATCTAACACAAAATATTAGGCACACAGGCTTAGAGGAATTTAGGTCATCTGACTCAGACCCTCAGTTCACTGAGTCCATCACAAATACTGCTTTTAAACACCTTGTTTTGGAGAAGAATTTTGAGTGTGTAATAGAAATGACTTGTTTTCTAATAATAGTCAATTAGAAGTTCTCCTCTGTAATTGTATTTGGAAATGCAATATAAGTGCTTCTGCTGGAAAAAAGTTAATTTGTCTTTATTTTCCTATGATTTCTAAAAATAGATGAGAATTAAATGTCATGTACCTTTGGAATGCGTATGTTTGGTAACTAACAAACTCACTTTGTCACTGTTTATGATCTCAGAATTCTTTCCATGGAAACTATTATAAGGTCACTATTATCATCAAGCAGCAATGAATGCTGTTCATATTTTAGAAAGTCATTAGAGAAAGGACAATCCTAAGGCATTAAAACCCATTTGGGTGTTCAGAAGGAAAGGAATGTATAGTACTTTTTTGTGTATATATGTGCTTATGTGCTCATAGATAGACATATTTGGCTTCAGGATTCAAAGTCATGCATACTACTTCTTGTAGAAAACTCCTTGTCAGTTGACAAAATTTGTTGGGTTCTTAAAATACGTCTTCATAAATGGCATACATTTAAATGAAGACAAAACCTATAAGGTACTGTATGGTGTCTGTTTCCATTAATACTGTTTAGGGATATCCATAACCTTGCAAAACTGAGATGTTAGTTCACTGAAAGCCAGATTCTGAATTGTCCCCTTTAGGAATACAAAGAGAGCTTTGAGGAAATGTACCTGTAGTTTACTTCCATTGGAGTAATTTCATTGCACTGCTAAGATGGTTTAAAGGAGTCCTGAAACAAAAATATAATAAATGTAAGCTGTTCCCATGGAAAGGTCTTATATTCACTCAAAACCAAAGTAAACAAACAAAACCCAAAACTAAACAAAACAAAAACAACCAAAAAACCCAAGCACAGTAATTTTTTTTCAATATTTCACAGCGTAAGGGACTCTTGCTTATTTCAGTGTGTCTCACAGAACTTTATACTACTGTAACAGGGGACTCCATAGCATGAGTTCACCAGCATTCTGGAAAAGAAAGCTTATGAGTACAATTTAAAAAAGCTTTTTTGCATATGTATGATTATATGTATAATTCAGCTAATGAGTCTAACTTAGACTCTGAAGAACTGTCATTGATTGATAGGAGTAGCACTGGAAGCAAAGGAGAAAACATTGTCAGTAGAGAACGCTACTCATGCACACAGATATGTATCATAGGCAGCAGCAGAAGACTTCTGTCAGTCAAGGCATTTGTTCACACTTTTCTACTATTAATCTGCTAGCAAGATTTCATGTTAGCTCAAACCCTTCTCTAGCATTGAGAAGATTTAATTAGAATAAAGCAGCAAACTGTGAATTTCAAGATCTGTATTAAAGTAAAAAATATAAACACAGGGATGGTTTTGTGATGACAAGTTGAACAAGGAGGTTTAAAATTCTTTTACTCAGTGTTGAAAATGAAAAATAATGGATCAACAGAGGTGCCTAATACCTTGATCTGTTAATCTCATAGATAAAAATATAGATGTAAATACTTGCAGCTGTTTGCTAATACAGACTCCAGGTAATATTAGTTGGCAAAGATAATAGTTTTATAAATATGTGTGATATAACATTCACCTTAGGATACTAGAGTACCTCAGCCTGTTATAGCAAAAGATGTGCATCATTACCCTTCTTTTTCCCCCAAGTAGATTTCTCTAGTCTTACCATATTATAAATCTGGGTGTCTCTGAGGTTTGCCTAGTTTACTGAAGATAAATTTACCTCAGCAATTTAATACCTTTATTTATGCATGTCATCTTTTGATTAATTTCTCTATAAAGATTTTTTTCCCATTTTTTAAAGTAAATGACAGTGAAAAATGTTACTTATGTGTCTTCTTTCACACATATGTATATCTACAAGAAAGCTTAAAAGAAAACATTTTTATATATCTTAAATCATATACAAGAGGTTTTATCTAGTCTGATGCTTGAGTTGTGCTGTTTGTGAAGAAAAGTGACTATTTTTTACTTTTTTCAGTGCTGACCATGAATTTACAGTTATTTGTATTATCTATCCTGCTATTTATTTTCTTTCAAGATTCCAACCGTCGTTATGACAGAAGTAGCTGTGCTCTTGAGAGAGTAATTTATACCTGTGGCATTATTCAGACAGAGATCACAAGTTATATGGCTTTCCGGACTTCTTGAACAGTATGTCAAGGAAGGAGCAGGACATCGCGGACTGTGTGGAATGATTGAAAACGAGGTGATAACAATCTATATGCCCTCTGTTGAGAGCTACCATAATACTGAGGAAGTATCTTATTCACACTCTAGCATCCATTGGCTGATTTGATCAGATTTGGCACAGAGATAAAGATAACAAAGATAAATATTTTTCTAGAAGTCCCACTAAAAATCAAGAAAAGACAATTTGAAGATAGATGTCCTAAATGTGAGTTTAGCTTAATTGCAGACACCTTCATTGAAGGAGACCGCAATATATGTTGTATATTTGTCCACCAGTCACCTTTTCAGACTACAGTCAATGACAACCTCAAGTGGTAGTCATCTGTCTAAACACAGGCATCTAGTGCCACAGGCAATGCCCTAATGTATTTCTCCTAACTTTCAGCTGCTACTTCAGAAGACCATGCAGCAGGCACTTACCATACCATGAGCATGGTTCAAATACCTTATGAATGACAAAGGGCAACTAAATCAAGCTCTGGATCTCGGCTGACTATAGTGGGCACTTAGATGGCTGACTGTCTGAATTTGTGCTAAATCCCAGCCCAAGTGGGGGATGCAGTTGCCTCCCATCAGGGCCATTGTGAACCCTACCTCCTCACTGCTGCTCTAGAAGAGTGTAGGTTTTATAAATCCTGTCTGCTGGTCCTGTTCCCTTTCATTTGGCTTCTCGACTGAAGGAAAGCTGCAATGTAATTTCATAGGCTTTGAAAACCATGACTGAAAAGAATTGTCCCAACTTTTCTGACTGAAAAGAATTGTCTCAACTCTGAAGAAAGTGCTCATAAAAGTTTTCAGCCAACAGCAAGGCCCTCATGAGCTCACAATCTCAGAGCTCACAAAGCATCTTCTCTCATGAGATTCTGGAGCTAGAGCAAAGCTAGAGAAAGCTTCAGCATCCCCCAAGTGACCCCTTTTTAAATGAAATAGCAGAGAAATAAGAAGGTAAAGAGTATATTGGTCATTAGCCAGCAAGAACAGACTTCTATTATAGTCCTGGTGATCACTCCATCTTCAGGCTTTATTTATTTGAGCCTTAGTTTTGAAATTTCCCCAAAACTCATTGGATAAACTGCACGTTCAGACTATTTGGTCAGAACAGATCAATATGTGAGGGCAATTATTCTTCTAGGCTAAAATTTCCCCTTTGACTTTATCCTTCAGAAAGCATCCCTAACCCCTACCAAAGAGCTAAGGGGTTGCTATTTCAGCAGCTATCGAGGAGGCACTTCAGCAAGCACCAGAGCTTCACAGGAGGTCAACTGTCTTAGATTAAGTTGAACTTGCTGCTAGCAAGTACCATCCTCTGCCTTTTGCAAGAGGTTTATGAAGACTTACCACGAGCCGGTACCAGCCACCTCCTGCCTGCCTTCACTCTGTCCTTCTCCTCCTCTCCAGGCCTGAGTCTCACCCGGGCTCTGAGAAGCCCCGCTCCTGATCTGCCTCCTCATAGCTATTCCCTCAGACCTAGATGTTATTTCCTCATACATGGCAAGGGGAGGTGGCAGGTGATTAATTTGCTTAACTGGCAGTCGGACAGACTGCCTCACTGGCAGCTACATTTTCATTTCATTGTAATGGCCAATATGAGTCTCATTGAAATCTCTCTGGTGTGCCTCTTCAGAGCTGCCATAGCTCTTGATTGAACTTTCTGCAATGCTGGCATTTCCCTTCAAGCCAATTTTCATTTGTAGCTCAGTGAAAGGAAATTGTTTCAACTATTTTGTGGGAAAAGTAAGTACTGGCATATGACCCTTCTGCTATCAGCCTGATTTCCCTTCATTAGTGTCTCCTAAGTGACAGGCACAGTGACAATTATGTGGACATTTATGCTTTTGAGACAGACTTTAATTCCAAGGTGTGTGATCTGCTATGACCAGAGAAGTTTGCATATGTGGGATATGGGACAAATGAGAGAATGTCTAATTTGTGAATCCTGCCAAATGGTAGGGGAAAATGAAGTTGCTTGTCTGACGATATTCGAAAATCCTGGTTGTTCACATGTCCCCATGACCTTGCCAGTGTACATATGGTTTTGAAAGAACACCAGGCAGTGCGCCCATACAGATGTCTATAGCTACAAGAAGTCAGCTTAGACTTCCCTGAAAGTCAGTGGAGCTAATGGGCATTTTTCAGATGTGATTCATCTGACTTATTTTACATATTTTTATTTCAAATAAGATGAATATCTCCCTAGAAATGCCTATTTTTCTCTATTCTCTATGGAGGATGCTGACCAACTCAGATGTTGATGTCTCCATCACAGAAGCTTTGGCCAGATGAATGCCCCATCCATTGGTTTTATAGATGAGGTGAATGAGGTTTTGTTGAGTTTCCTGGTAAGTACTGAATTAAGGGAAAAAACAAGGGGCAATGGGCTCCATCTGAAACTCAGGAGGTTCCCCTGGAATGTCAGGAAACACTTCTTCGCTGTGATGGTGACCAAGCACTGGCACAGGTCACCCAAGAAGGTTGTGCAGTATCCATCTTTGGAAATATTCTAAAGCCAGCTGGACATGGTCCTGGACAATAGGCTCTAGGTGTCCCTCCTTGAGCGTCTTGTCCAACGATGACCTCCAGAGGTATCTTCCAACCTCAACCACTCTGTGGTTCTGTGAACTGTTTAGGCATCTCAGTCCACTTTCTAAATCTCATATCAATCATTCTCAGTTCAACTGGTGTGAAACTGTCAAAGAAAAACTAGTGTAAAATGACCATTATTCTTTCAAATAACTTAGTAGCAAAAATTTGTGGTTTTGTGTAGCCAACTTTTTATTCTTTCTCTTCAAAACCAAAACAAAACAAAAAGCAGAGCAGCTGAAAAGGTCAAGCCTTCTGATTTTGCCATATATTAGTGAATTGGTACCCCTGAGTGACCTTGATTGGCACTTTATGAACATTAACAGCCCTTGACAGTCTTTACTAATTGCCATGCTTCTCAACTCTGGGAATACTGGAGACCCATTTCTGCCTTTATTAATTTATATATTTATTATAGTGTTGTTTCCTACACTATAATGCAGGGAGAACATTCATGAAACCATCCTGTGGGATCATCTTTTGAGAACATTTTTTCTCACTGAGGAAAGACTGTTCTGTGTTACACATTTTCTGGCTTTACTGAGAAAATGCTGCAGGGGAGGTGGGCATGGGGAGAGAAGGGGCACCTTGTATTCATCTAACAAAAAGAAACCCCCAAATCAACAATCTTTGACGATGTTTTGTTTTAATCATTTTATGTGAGTAAGGTTAGTTCAGTATGTAATAATAGGCTGTCTTGAAAACAAAAGACTGAATCAACACAAAACATGATTGGAATTATGCATGTCAATTATAATGAATCTCATTATGCAACACAAAGTCTAATTCTATTGTAAAGGTCTGTAGTCTGCAGTCTTAAGGCTGATGTCAATGCTGAACAATAACTGCCCTCTCATCCACCTCATAGCCATAAAGAATAAATATAAACCTCATTTCTGTAGCTTTTTAATATGCAAATTTCTTGGGGTAGGGGAAAAGAGAGATTTCTTCTTTTAATTAAACCCAGAAAACTGCCCTGGTCTTAAAGCAGTCCATCATGTCCATGGCTTCTTTAGCTTTAACATTTTGCTTCCACAGGAAAAACTGAAGTGGTGTTACTAAGTTCTCTCCTTGTATCAAAATAAAACCCAAGAATGATAATGTCTCATATTGTACCACCCCGGTATTGTGTTTATCTATACAAAAAAAAAAAGAAAATTGCATAGCTGTAGTGATTAAACTCTAATTTTTAGTATGAAGGTTACAGTAATAAATGTGATTAGCAACACCTTAATTGAAATACAGGGCACTGGGGAGTTGCTCTGTGTTTTGTTACAATTTGTTATTTCTCCCATTATTTATTGCAAGTATTTTGACACTTGCAGTTGAAATGTCTAGATTTGGGAGTTTATTTTACAATAATAAATACAAAGGTGGATTCCCCTTTGTGAACACGAATGGAATGCCTCTTCAGCTCTTAAATACTGTTCCATAATTCATTGTTAAATAGTGGATAAGTTCAGCTGGCAGCAGGCATGTAACAGGCATTTTTATTTGCTGAAAGAAAACTCTGTTGTGACACTGTGTGACTTTGGTGGATTGGATTATGTCAGTAAATGGTAGTCAAATAAAATTCAGGATTTAAGAGTCTTCAAACTGCCATGTAGCAAGATTAGGCGAGCACATTACAGGGTGGAAGCAAAGTCTGCATGCCTTGCACTGAAACTGACCTGTGGCAGAATGCAGCAGGAGTAGTCACCAAGTAACCTCTTGTGTTATTTCTGACAGCCATTATGAAGAGGTGCTGCAGTTGACAGTAGAGCTTGTAGGCATGAACACCTCTATTCCACTAGACAGGACTTTTGAATGAAAACCAGCTACCAGGCCCGCACTGCAGTTCTGTAAGAGAATTCATGGCTCAGGGCTAGTTTACAAACAGGCTTGCAGTAAAATATCCATTTGTAGCTGCTGTAAACTGAGTCTTTAAACTCATCATTTAAAGCAAAATTAAAACAAAACAATGATTTCAAGAGAGTTGATGCAGAATTGCTTTGAACTCACACCTTCCTAACAGGTCACAGTTATTTACTTTTCCTTTTAAAAGAGAAATGATAAACAAATTTTCAGTGTCCTGAAGGAAATTCACACTTATTAGACCTAGGACAGTTTTGCAATATGAAAATAGCACAATATGCTTAATTTCCCTTGTTTAGAATTTCTAGCAGCTGTCATGGGAAAAGTATCATTCAGAAAGTCTTAGCAGACCAAGAAAAAGAAGTTCCTAAAGCTGGGCATGAAATATATTGTCCTTTCTGGCTATTTCTGAAAAACGTTACGTTTGTACTAGCAGAATATTACTGTAACTGTGAACAGCAAAAGAAATAGTAGACTCAACTGGAGAAAGGATTAAAGATACTACATTGACAAAAGTACAAAGAATACTCTTTTTTAGGTAAAAAGTAGATTATTCTTATTATTATTGCTCTTGTCGTTACTATTACCTTCAGTGGTGCATTTTTCCTAAGTCAGTAGAAGGAAAAGAAAAACAGAGGGCAAACCAGCATCTGGGCCATTTCCTTGAAGGTTGTGATTCCCTCTCAACTGCTTGCAAAGATCTATGGGATCTTTGCTTACCACCAACCTTTCTGAATTAGTTTTGTGCTGTTTAATTCAGCAAGAAGAGGATGAGGCAGGAAATTACAGAAGAAAAAAAAGACTAACTGCTTTGCAGGGTCGGGTGAAAGACCTCCTACCAGAGAAAGAAAAGGAAGAGGGGGGAGTTTCCAGCACCAGGGGCACAAAAGGAAAGCAGGCAGCTGGAATTCGCTCTTGTCAGCTCTCAACATAAAGTGAGTGTGCATGGGCTTATTGTAGAAAGGGGGGATAAGGGAATGGGAGGGGAATGGAGTGTAGTCACCTTTAGGTTTGTTTTGCACCACACCTCACAACTGTTTATACACCACTTTTGCACAACTGTTGTAGATCATACAGAGCAGGAGTCAACAGCGCACTCCCAACAGTGATACCTGGAGACCAGTAACTAGTGATGTACCCCAGGGGTCAGTATTGGGTTCAGTCCTGTTTAACATCTCCATTAATGATCTGGATAATGGAGCAGAGTGCATCCTCAGCAAGGTTTCAGATTGCACAAAAATGGGAGGAGCCACTGATAGGTGAGAGGGTCATGCTGCCATCCTAAGGGAGAAATGGGCTGACAGGCCCCTCATGATGTTCAAGAAGGGAAAGTGCAAAGTTCTGCATTTCAGGAGGAATAACCACGCACCAGTACATGCTGAGGGCCACCTAGCTGTAAAGCAGCTTGGAAGAAAAGTCCCTGGGGATCCAAGTGGACCTCAAGTTGAACTCGAGCCAGCGATGTGCCCTTGATGAAAAGAAGGCAAATGGTATCAAGGGCTGCATTAGACAAATAACTGCCAGCAAGTGGAGAACAGTGATGCTTACCCTCTGTTCAGCACTGGTGAGGCTATACCTGTTCTGGGCTCCACCATACAGGAGAGACAAGAACACACTGAATAAAGTCCAATAAAGAGCCACGGAGATGATGAAGGGACTGAGGCATCTCTCCTATGAAGAAAGATCGTGAGAGATAGGACCTTTCTGCCTGGAAAAGAGTTGGCTTGGGGGAATCATATTAATGTATACAAATACATGAAGAGAAGGTGCAAGGAGGATAGAGACAAGCATTTTTAAGTGGTACCCACTGACATGATCAGAGGCAATGGGCACCACCTGAAACTCAGGAGGTTCCCTCTGAACCATCAGGAAACTCTTTTTTGCTGTGAGGATGACCAAGCACTGGCACAGGTTGCCCAAAGATGTTATGAAGTTTCCATGCTTGGAGGTAATCAAAGCCAGTCTGAATAAAGTCCTGTACAACATGCTTGAGCAGGGAGCTGAACAAGATGACCTCCAGAGGTCCCTTCCAACATTAATCATACATTGACTCTTTGATGCTCTCACTGAATCAACCAAGGGCTCTTCCTAATTCAGTTGCTTCAGCTAGTTTTCTCTATGCCTATGGGAATCATGGTCAGCATCCTGTCACCGACTGTCTTCATGAAACTTAGAGGTTACAAGAATCACTCAAATTGTTCCAGATTTTCTGGGGAAAGAGGGGATAGACGTAGGTAACAGTACACTTTTTCTGATGCTATTACCAGCTTTGTATTGCTCAGCTATTATCTGTGTATGCAGAAGTGCATATGCTTTCTTTTCTAAATTCTGCCTTATTTTTTTAATGAGGCACCAGTGCAGACAATTCTCTTTGGTGCAAAGAGCCATCAGTCATTTGGGTAAAACAAACTTACTATTCCTGTAGAAAGCTGGATGAACAGTAATTAGAGAGCCTCAGGCTTTGGACATCCATGTACCCATACTTTTTCTGCCACAGACTACCTCTGTGACCTCTGGTGTGTCATTTAAGGCCAAAACCCTCTGAGTTTTTATAAACTTTACCTTCGCTGAACTCCAGTTCTGGCTGGCTCATCAGGTAAACAGAGTTGGTATTTTGGAAGGCTGGCAGCTTGCATGTGTAGTCTTAGCTCTAATAAAAGATCTTGGCCACTCAATAGGGAAGCAGAGGGTGTCTGTCACTATCTAAAGAGGCAGCACTTTAATAGAGCTGGCTGCAGCTTTGAACAGAAGGGATGGGGGGGAGGGGGGTGTGTGGACTGTGAGGTAGCTCTGCTGCTTCTCTCCCTTAGGAGTGTAGACCCCAAAGAGGGCAGTGGCAATGGGGAGGAGAGGGGGAAATGGAAGAAGGAGAGAGTACATCTGCTTCCTTCTCCAAGAATGTCTAGCTCAGTTTAATAGGCTTTAAATTATTGTCCACATGAGGATGAGAAATATATTTGCAACCCTGAGTGTGGTCTTAGTTTATAGTGAGCTGATTAGGTTTAGTGATCACATTTTTCTATCAGACATGTGGTACATTGCAATGCTATTCAGAAAAACCTATTAATTCTATTACAATATATATACGTACGGTGGACTCTTCAGTGTGCAGTGATCTTTTTCAGTTTAATAAATAGCAACAAAAGAATTATCAATTCTTTGTGTTTTAATCTGTGAAATGCAGTTGGCAGAAGTGCTTAGTGCAGGATTTTATTTTTAGTTTTATGGATATTTGATTATAGGCAAATGAAGACCATGCAGTACACTGAGGATATATGCATGATAATTATGGAGATGAAAGATTTAATTCAAGAAAATAATTTTGGTTACAAAAAATTGTAGCTTTAACAGTCTGATTAGGCTAAGCATCCACATGATGAAGTTCTTGGTGTCCATTTTATATAGATGGAAAAAAATGTAAGTGCCTAAGAATTAGTAATTATGAAGTCTCTGAGCTAAGACATCTGGATCCAGCCTTGTAACAAAGCAGAGAATTAGAGCTTGCTCTGTGTTAGCCACTTACCAGGCAAACCAGTGAGTTCCAGTTTACCTTTGGGTCTTGCTTTTCAGAAATTAGGGGACATATTTTGACAGTTATTTTTAAGACATAAGCTTCTTGTATGTTCTCATGGAAATAGTCACAACATATTTGTGAGACTGCAGATGGAAATGTTCCTGGAGAAGGGACAGTGGATAAGTAAAATAAATACCCTTCGATACAGGTAAAACACAAATGCATTAATACAGTATATAAATAATTGCTATTATTGACAGCTGTGCTCCTCATCATTTCTGAAAGGTGCTTCTCAAATAAGCAATTATTTTAAAACAAAGTATTTACTGATTCTGATCTTCCCTCACAATTGCTCTGTTAGATTATGATTTGCAAGCACATAGTACAGTACAATATATGAAAGAAAAAAGGAAATCCCTACAGAATTGGTGTGTGAACAGGAAGCTATTGAATGATGATTTATGTCTGGAATAATCACTGCCATGAGTTCCTTTAGAGTGTGCAGCTGGAATTAGAATTCCTGAGGAGGAATCATAAGCAAAGGGCTGCAGCAGGTCTTCTTTTTTTTTTCTTTCAAACAAAAAAGCCCCATCTCTCCCTGTCTGGACAGAATGGTACTGTCCCAGACAGAAAGGTCCCCATAGGCCAAGCTATTCATGAAGCACCAGGCTGCTGGGAGTACCAAGCTATGGCAGGGAAGGGGAGCAAAACCGGGGAAACAACTGTAGTGCCTGCATGACAATTAGCATGATACAGATTGGCTTTACTTGCCTGTCCTGAAGGAAAAGAGAGAGAAAGATACAAAAGAGAGAGAAAGAAAAACACAGAAAGAAAAGACAAAGAAAGAAGAAAAGGAAAAAAGGAGAAAAATAATTAGGACTACATAAGGAAATATTTCCAGTCTTCAAATTTAAACATTAGTAAAAAGGACAAGGCAGCAAATCAGTCCTTTTCCAAAGTTATTTTGTAAAATTATTTAAATGTTGTTATTTTTCTTTAGAGGATGTTCAAAATCATTTTCTAAATAAATGTCTGAATAAATTCACTGAGCATATGCAAGGTTCCCTGTCTGACTGTGTCTCTGAGTGCCTTTCTCTTTTCTCAGTCCTTTCATGTTTCTCCATACTGTTTATGAAGACCACAATTGCACTTGAGCTTCTTTGACCAAAGGATTCATTTTTAAGAGATTTAAAAATCCCTATCAATAAGGACAACACCAAAAAGAGCAGGTGTAAGTGAATTCACTGAATATTCTCCAGTGTGTCAGTAATAAAAACATTTTTTCAGGAAAGCATTACAGGGTTTTATGCACATCAGCACTAGTAAAACCAGCAGGAATAGTCAATGTATATACCTGCTCACTGAAGGGGAATAGGAATGGCAAGTAAACACTCTTGTATTATCTTCCTCAAAAAAGCACATAATTTTTTCAACAAGAGAAAGTGATATTTTATTTTATCATAATGAAAAATCATGTATATAAGAAGTGGTTCCTTAATTATAATTTGAATTATTTTAGTGGTATTGCTGTCTAGAAAAGAGTCATCATTCCCCTGTTTCTCCCCACCCCCTCACACTCTGTTATTCATGATTTTCCTGTCATGCAGACATCCCAACTGTGTTCTCTCCATTATTATTTTATTCCACATTTTATAGAGCACTGTATTTTCACATTTGGTTAATGTAAACAAAGATATCACCTTAAATTTCCTATGATCAACAATAGTTTAAAACATCCTTATGATGTGTTTCTCAGTCTTTAAAAGCTTTTACCTTTTATAATCTTTAAGACCCAGTAACCATTATTACCGTACATACACGATCACAATAAAAGCTTTTCAAAAAGCACAGTACCAAAATGCTTGGCAAACCAACCTAACATAAGAAAATAATCCCACTAAATAATATATATACTAAATGCATGTATACAAATTTATGTGCATTCATATAAAGATGCATCTAGACATGCATATGTAGAAGTTTATATAGTCATTTACAGATAAAGGCTTTTCATTTTTTTGTGATTGATACCTTAAACTACCATTGGTTTCCCTGGATAGCCAACAATACTTGGTAGCTCTCTGAATTTGGTCCTTCATGACATTTCAGGTTGCCTCTCCCATTTCATTTGGTTTCTTTGCCCCAAGTGTAATGAGTTGTTCCAATATTTACCTCAGCTAAGGCTTGGCCTCCAGCACCTTCAGTAGGGAGGCAAAATGGGAAGTCTTTCTGAAAAATGAGTCAGACTGAAAGTCTTAGTCTAACACCATGTTATGCTGTATAAGGTTCATATGGTTAAGCTGACAGGCTCATTGACCCTGAGCTCCCCTTCTCCTCCATCCTTGGTGCATGCTGATGTCTCCTCGCTCAAGCTAGCTCTGCAGCTTTGTCTGACCCTGTACCAAGAGCACTCTGTTGTCAGGAAAGCCCCCAGAAGTAATGGTCTGTCACAGAAGCACATGGCCAATGGGATGTGCTCTGCCTGGAGGATGTGACAAAGTAGGTACCACAGGGGTCTATCCTTGGACCTGTGCTGCTGAACATCATTATCAGAGATCTGAAAGAGGTGACAAAGGAGACCCTCATTAAGTCTGCAGATTACATGAAATCGAGGGGACCATTCTAAATACCCAGTGGTAGGGCTGCCATCCAGATCAGCCTAGAAAGACGGCAGGCACAGACAAACAGGAGCCTTGTGCAATACAGCAAGAACAGATAGTACATCTGGGAAGGGAGGGTTGATAAAGGCTGAAAAAGGGTCTACCTGGGGTCACCTGCCATGTACCTACACATATCATTCTTCCTACCAAGGGACTGTGAATAACAACTGGATATTTTCCTGGAGCTTTTTTCTAACTTTATGAATGTAAGTGCAAAGAAGAAGAAGATCTTTGTGTCTCTGTTGTTCTGTAGTCTTCAAAGAATGCTGAATTCCTCACTGCCTGTCTCCACCTTATAAGCAAACCAAGTTGTTCTGCAACTGTAATCTGTTGTAAATTAGTATTTAATCAGTCATAATTCCACCTGCATTTTTGTTACACAAGTTGCAATTTAATGTCTGATTGCAAGTCATTCATAAAAATATTAAAAGATATACCAGGCTGAAAATTGACCAACAATTCTGCTCATTAATATTTTCTGTCTATATTCTGCAATGTCTCAGTTGTTTTTTAATTCATTTCATACATACATATTTTATGAAGTGCTCATTTTTAATCAGAATATTATGTAATACTTAGTTGAACTAAATCGAATTCCCAAGAAACATGAGAAATTAGATTATGCCCATTCAGTAATCTGTACCAGCTAAACTGTCAATGAATAATATCATACCATGTGGTGATGAATTCCACATATACTAACTTTGACTTTTAGTTTTAGGCTACACTTTTCCTGCCAAATTCACACACACACAAAGAACAGATTTTCCCTATCTTCACAACATCTACTCTGGATACGTAAAGCCCAAACCCCCTCTGTAAGGTTGATGGATGGGTAACTCAACTCAGAATCTAAATGGAGTTTTTGAGCTATAGGTTTGCCACACCAGCCTCCTGCCACCTTTACTCCTAGACAGTATTTCTGCACAAAAACATTTTCTTCTATTTTAAAATCCTGCAAGAAATTAAGCCAATTAGAGTAGCAGAAAGAGATGGGTTAGAACTTGTGGAGGAAATATTTTGATATGGTTCCTCTCTTCCAAATTGCCGCTCATCTTCCTCTTTTCTTTTCACCCTCCTCCAAGCAATATGATACACAATAGATGAAATAGATGAGTAGGTTCTTTGTGACTCAGAACCTCCCTAAGAGAAAAAGGAAAACGTCTGTTTTAATTTGCTATGGGAATATACTGACTCAGCACAACTTCATGCCACTTCTCATTTCTTGCCTGGCCTATGATCCTCTTCTAGCCACTCCTCCACTCCTTCCCTCCTGGACTGAGTTAGAAGCTGTTAGCACTGCATTTCCTAATTAGAGGGTTTGTGGCACAGCCTACAGTGACAGAATCTGCAAAAGAACCTGAAAGGCAATTTGTCATAGTCAGCCTGATTAAACATGGGCACTTTCAGGGCAGCCTCATCCATCTTCCATGGATACTTGATGGTCATAAAACATATTGACAACTGTAGGATGCAATATATATTAAGAAAGCTTTTTACTGTAACCAAATGCTTTAGCTGAAAATAAAGATTTTGATATTTACATCTTATAAAAGCCAAAAGTCCACAGGCATCTTTTCCCTTGTAACATCTGGAAATATCTCCACTGGAAGATGGCAAAATGTTGGTTAGACTCGGAATATGACATGCCATTTTCAATGATGGTGAAGTTAAGTGTAAATAAAAATATCCTTTAAAAAGTTTTAACAAAATATTATTTATGCTCTTCTCATTGTTCAGCTCAGGACATTAGGGATGGATTCACCCATTATTTTATTTACCAGTGTGCCACTGATTGCCAGAGGCACCAGTTCCCAGTAAGACAACTTCAGAAAGCTAATTATGGGTGATGTGACAAAGACTAAACCCCTAGCAACTCAGACGCCTCCCCAAGGAAATACTAATTTAGTATTCTAGCAGACTATTCTGTGCTAATTGTCTTGGATCTAACTACAGTTAGAGGAAACATGATGTCTGTGATTCCTGAAAAGTCACATTCTCTTCCTACTTTCTGATTCTGCAGCACGTTGATCCAAGCCCCCTGTACTGTGGCTGTTTAATTAAATCCTTGCTGTTGTGGTCTCTGTCCATTCAGCATTTTAAAATTGCTGCAGAATTTGTAGCCCAGATGCTTTTAGAGTGAAAAAAATGCTGCTCTGACTTCCTTTGAAGATTCCTACCTGCACAGAAACAACTGTAGCTTAATCAAAGTTCTATTTGAAAAAGAAGAACACATATTTACTCTGATTAAATTTTCAAGTTTCTGAAGGCCAGATCCTGTTCCCACCAGCATCTGAGGCAAAACTCCCATTAACTTCAATGGCAACAAAAGCAGCCACTTAGTTTGCATAATCTGCAGAAGGTAAATATTTTAACATTTGTTATCTGGGATATTTAAGTAGCTAATAAAAATGTGCATGTAAAACTGGTTCATATTTATTTAAGCCAGTAAAAAAGTGACTTTCAAATAGGACAAAATATAGGACAAAAACATTCTGTAAATGAAGACTCAATAAATAAAGCAAATTTTTTCCTCTCTTCCTCCCCATAGTAGGGCATATGCCTTTTAGTAATACCATAGAAATATAGCTGTGAACACTGGAAACAAATAAAATGTACTTATTATGGATATAAAATGACACATGACTTCAAGTCCTGCATTATTCCACTGCCACACATGCATATATATTTATATATGGAAAAGGTAAATTGACAAACTATTTGACTTGAGCTTATTTCTGTAAAAGCCATGTCAGCCTAGATGCTAATAAGCTATTTATCCATTAAAGAATGTTGCTATAGTTACGATATATATTGCAAAAAAGAGTCTGGTAATATGAGAGAGTAGATGAAGAATGCAGAACAAAAAAAGCTTTCACATTTCTAGCGCTTGTATTTTTTTTACTTGTACATGAAAGTTAAAAACTTGTAGCTAAAAACCTCTTTACTGCTGTCTCTGTTTTGAATTAAAGCTCTTTACTCAGTTCTTTGTACTCAGTAGACCCATTTTCTTGTACATCTGGTATTACAGGAGCTAAATTCTATGGCACAAATAAGACTCTGGTATAGGGTTTTAACAAAATTTTCACTATAGGAATTTCCTGAGTGATTACATAGAAAGATCAAAACACCGGATTTTGACTTAGTCACCCCAGATCTCATCTGGAACGTTAGAAGTTAGAAACACCATTTTTTACTGATTAACTGAGCAAACCAGGTAATTGCACAATGTCAATTTTACACTGACATATTTCAGCAAAGAGCTACATCTTGGCTGTGTTTCACATGAAAACATACAAGATCTGTCTGATCTCCCTGCCTTAAATTAGCTTTAGTGAAATCCCTTATCTGTACAGAGAGTACCTACACCACAACCCAACTACTTTGTCTTGTGGTAGGGGTGCACCAGAATTATAATGTGCACTGTAGCAATGTCTAAGGAATATGTAGCTGTTCTCCAAACTTCTGCTAACCACAAAAACCGCTCCTGTCTAAAGAGACTTAAAAAAAAAAACAAAAAAACAAAAAAAACCCCAAAGTAAAAATTCCTATCTAAAAATTGTTTAATTGGACTAAGTGTCTTTTACAGCTTCTGGAGCAGAATCTGCAGTTGACTCCATTGTAAATAGAACTAGGATTAGACTCTTCTTCCAAATAAAACATTTATGATGTGAAAGTTATTGCATTTAACTCAGACTAGGATAAGGCCCTGAACAAATTCCTGAAAAGTCAGTGCAATTACATCTGTCTTAAAATCAATTTGATATCAAAGACGTTTTTACTCTGTGAAGTTTTTGCGGTCATTCTGTTTATCAGACAAAATAAAGTGGTTGAGACAATATTGCTTTCAAAGCAATCTTGAGTACTCTGACCCTTCACAGCTGAGGAGAGAAACTAGAGGGCACGTAGGTAACAACTCAAGCTTGGATAACCTCACAAATTTATTCCAGGAAAGGCTATGGTACTTTCTACTGGAAAGTCACATGCATAAGTAAGCATTGAAGATACCTGGGTTTTAGAGAATTATGCTTATGGCTCCGACATAACAAATAAAAAAGATTTCTAAACTAAGGTTGTGTCTATGTTATCAGATAATTTAGCTGTTCAGGTCATCCTCTAGTGCTTTATCATCACACTACATAAAAGTCAGTCCCACCCATCTCACTTCCTTCACAAATGAAGTCCAGTCTGGGTTCATGTTTTCTTCAGGCCCCTATCACTCAGTGTTAGGAACCAGAGTGCACAGGAGACAACCCAGGGCAAACGCCAGACTGTGAGAATGCAGCACTCCTACAAAAGGACACGCTTGCACTAGTGGGAATACATGCCTCTTTGCAGCCCTTGTTTTGGAGATAGGATCATTTGCTGGAGAGATGCATTTAACAGTATAGATGTAAGCTGTTGATTAGTCAGAATTTACTCTCTCAGGGCTAAGAGACTTATGCAGCCTGCTACCTTAGCACCTGCACCCACTCCTTTTGTCAGCATTTGTGTCGGAAGTTTGGCTGTCATGACTATCTCAAGGTATTAGATCATCTCAGTGGAGTATCTTTTGCTGCAATCCTGCCCAGTTCTGGCTGAAATCACAGTTATTGCCTGTATCACCAGAGAGGCCAAAGCGCAGTAACTACACCAGATGAAATGACTTTGGCAGAAAAAAAAAAAATCAACAAACTATCAGCTGCTCTCACTGTGGAGTTTTAGCTACCTGTGCCTGTCTCTTATATCTCTGTGTCCAAAGGAACTAGACTATGGACTGGAAGAAATAATTTTTTATGCCTTTGGTTTCCTACAGAGATGGCCTACCATGAAGCAGTGAACAAAGCTTAGGTACAAAAATGAACACCTTCACTGTTATTGCAGGTGTGTCCATCATGCCCCTGAGAAAAGGTTAGACCCAGCCAGAATAAGCACAGCTACAGCTCAAGATACTCACTTGATAGAGCACAACATAATTGATACATTTTAGCAGTGGACTATATTATGCAAAATACAAAAGTAGTCTTGAGGACAAGGTTTAGAGCAAGAATAAACAGCTCTGGAGGCATTTTGTGTAGGAGAGAACTTGTCTGCAGAAGGGGACAGTTGTTTCCTCACTAGCAAAGACTTTTGAGAGAATTGTGTAGGATGGTGAGCCATTAGCCAAAGATGTTCAGTTAGTAAGTCTAAGTTTGTATTTGGCTCTGGGGTTTAAAAAAGTTTGTTTCTATTTTATCTGAGGAACTCATCATAAAACCTCAATTAATCTGTCAGCATGATCCTGTATTACCCTACTGTATTCACAGTTTGGATCATGCGATCTAGTGCTGTATGGAGATGCTTCAACCAGTGGAACTGAGGGGCTGTCTGCTTAGCTTACACGTAGCACTCTGCCAGTATATCTGCACAGCTTTTGGAAACTACGCAGATCTCTCTGGATGGCACTTTCCTTCCTCCACTGGCCACTTTCTCCTCTGTGATATTCTGAAGTTGCGGGATGGAAGGAGAAAATTGTGAGATGAAGTGAAACCAGCCGTGAATGCTCCTAAGCATCTGCCATTGGACCCTGCTGGTGGACACGAGTGGAAACATCTGTTTCTACCTTGATCTCACTGTGAATTATTTTAAAAAGGAATGTAAAAGAGTTCACTATACAGCATTATTACTAAGTTTAACCTGACTATGGTAATTAAACTGCACTGAAATTCTCCTTTTAAGGATACTGAAAGGTGGACAAAGCAGGTGTTACTGATCTTCTGCTTCTGAGTCAGATGAAAGGTTAAAGGAGATTTCCCTGTCTATCCTCTCTTGGCAGTGTGGGCTACAAGTCTCTCTGACTGTTCTGGAAAATGAGTTTTAGGAGATTAAAATTGCCACTGTTTTTTGAGTCATTGTGTTATGACAGTTTAGCAGGACTTTGCTATTGCCATGAAAGTGTGGGAACATCGGGAAGATCAGAACAAAGGCGGATTTAGAATAGACGGAGGATATAAAATCTATTAAAGACTTTCTCTCTTTTCCTCCAAGTGAAAAATCAATAAAGTGGTATAAGCCAGATAGCACGAAATGTACAAATCCTAGACCTCCAATTTATGCACAAAGTGACCTTGACCTATCCTGCAATTTCCTATCATTAATTTATTATGTACCTCTCCTAACCATAGCATGATAAGCCACAATGAAAAACAAAATTTAAGAGCTGGATGTGTTTCCTTTATTTTAAAGAAGCAGACTTAACACGGACTAAAAGAATGTAAGTTATTATTCTGACTAAACAACGATTTACTATCTGGAAGCTAGCTGCAAAATACATTGAGGAATCACATAACTCTGAAATTTATGAAAATGTTATTACTGTCTGTTCTTTTCTACCTTTAGCCTCACACTGCTTTCCGTGATATTTTTTTTTGAGTATAAGATCATAATGAAAACAGGAAAAAGGCAATGCGAAAACAGTTTGCCAACCACATTCAGTTTTTCTAAAAGAACAAAATACATCACATTGTCAGATAAAGATCAGTTTACTATACAAACTGCAATCAGAGGAAGATAATAACTTCTTCTTACATTGGCCAGGTAAGACATAGAAGTTAACTGTCATTCAGGCCATACAGTGGGTAATCAGTTGAGTCTGAAATAGACTCCAGTGTTTTTAGTGACAGTTATAATAAGCAGGCTCTGAATAAATGTATGAAAAGAAAAAAAGTGGGGAATTCTGTTTTGTAGAATCATGGAAAGGTTTGAGTTGGAAAGGACCTTAAAGATCATATAGTTCCAACCCTCCTGACTTGGGCAGGGACATGGTCCTCTAGACCCTGTTGTTCAAAGCCTCATCCAACCTGTCCTTTAACACTTGCAGAGACAGTACAATCACAACTTCTCTTGGCAATGTGTTCCAGTATCTCACCACCCTCATCATAAAACATTTCTTCCTCATATCCAATCTATTCTACCCTCTTTCAGTTTAAAACCACTACTCCTCACCCTATGACTACACTCCCTGATAAAGGGTATCTCTCCATCTTCAATGTATGCCCCCTTTCAGTACTGGGAAACTGCTACATGGTTTCCTCTGAGCTTTCTTTTTTCCAGACTGAACAACTACAACTCTCTCAGCCTGTCAGGAGATGTCCTCCAGCCTTCTGATCGTCTTCATGGCCTTCCCCTGGACCTGCTTGACCAGGTCCATGTCTTTCTTATGCTGGAGGTCACAGAGCTAGGCTTAGTACTCCGGATGGAGTCTCATGAGACTGCAAGAGAGAATCACCTTCTTTGACTTTCTGGCCACACTTGTCTTGACACATCCCAGAATGCAACTGGCTTTCTGGGTTGCGAGAGCACAGTGATGGCTCAAATTCAGTTTTCCATCCACAAATACCCCCAAGTCCTTCTCACAGGGCTGCTCTCAATCTGCTCATCACACAGCTTATATCAATGTTTGGGCTTGCCCCAAACCAGGTTCATGACCTTGCACTTGGCTTTGTTGAACTTCAGGAGGTTTGCACTGTTTTCATACTTAAACCTTTAAACTTCAAAACAAAAGTCAAACCTTTTCTATGCTGTTTAAAACTTACCTAATGTCCAGTCATTCCCTTCCAGGGCCGACCTAGCCCTGTGAGTGTCTCTTTTCACTAGGAGCCCTCCAGGTGACTGAAATCATTAGGAAGTACCACCTTTTGCACATATTACTTGAACACAGGACAAAAAAAACCAAGTGGAGACAAGGATTTAAATCTATTCTTATTCACAGCCAAGTCCCCTAGCTACTGGGAAAAGGCCTTCAATGTTTTTCCTTTTCAGTTGCATACCTGCCAAAACAGTGTTCAGGCTTCAAGAGAAGAGGTAAAAATAATACTCATCCAGTACAAGCTCTTCATCAACAGATGGAGCAGATGCTTAACAAAGAGCTGGACCACCTGCTTGAGCTCCCTAAATTGCCTGCACAAGGAGTACAGGGACATGCCAAGGCAGACACCAGCACTCTCTCTGCTGGTTTCCACATCTCCCTTTTGACGAACTGGAGAATCTAGGCGATTATGGTCAAGGCAGATTAGATGCTTCTTCATCCTCCCCTCCAATATCCAGCCTTTCTCAGGAGCACCAGCCTGAGATGAGGCCATGCCTAAATGAGATTGTCTGGATTATCACCCTGTTCAGGTTATTCTGATAAATACGCTGTCAAAATCTTACAACAGCTCCAGTTCAATTTGAGTATCAAAAAGTCTCCACACTATTGTGCCTGATGGTGAAAAAAGCTGGTATTTATCAAAATCAAGTTTCTCTTTTCAAGCATGACCACTAAAAGTAACTGACTGTGTTTTCCTCTATAGCATTTCAAGCTTTTCACCAAACTGAGTAAGTAGGTAGTGTAAACCACAAAGAACTATATTTTTATATTATAAGAACAAGTTTGCAATTCAAAATCACTACTAAAGAGCATGTCCAAAAATAGTTACCAGTTATTGACCCTCTGTGCTCTGCGGATGAGAGGATGGCAAGGAAAGCATCGCCCTGCACAGTGATCTTTCAGATACATGGGTGCACAGCAATGTGAACTAAAGCCAGCTTCAAATCTGTGCTGCATGAATATCCATCACTTCTTAAAATCCCCAAATCTGCTCAGAGGTTTGCCCTCTATTTCAACAGGAGCAGGATCATGCTCTGAGGGCACTTGAGAGCCACTCTGCACCTCCCATACAAAGTGAGTGAGCACATTCATATGGGCAGTCCTGTCACTCCTATTCACTGCCCCTGCAGCAAACCCCAGGGAAGTTGTTTCTGGGTCAGTGTCTTGTGCAGTTGTTCCAAAGTCGCGGTCAGGAGCACGGAGGGGACAGGCTCAAGACTTTCCAAATATTTTCAGATTCCCTTCTTTTTGCATGCCGATTAAAATCCTCTTTCTGCTGCAGCATTGATGGATGCTCGCCTGGCATTTGAGGATCTGTAAATCACACACATAATTCACTTTTTTTATTCAGACGTAAACAGCACGTGAAAAAGACGGTGTTTCTTTTTGCCTGACCCAAATGGAGCTTTGCAGGAAGAGCAGCATCAGGCCCACAGTGCTTACATTTTCCTGACAGCAGAATGAACGTCAAATGCTCGTTTTCTTCAAAGCTAACCACATGCAAAAGCAGGGCTGCTTTGGCTGGCTGGAAACAACAGGTATAAATAACCTTCCGTGCCCTACAAAGCAGGAGCCTGGAAAGGCTCCTTGGGTTGTTTTCTGCACATCAGCCTATGAGCTCGGGGTGTTTTAATGCTCTGTTGATGCCACAGGAGCCGATAGAAGCAGGGACAGATTATACTGAGAAGGAAGTAAACAAGTTGTTTACAACTCAGCGGGGCTGCAGCGTATCCTCCTTACATCGGCTGAAAGGCAGTGAGAGCACTGGACACTGGACTGCTGATGGGAAAGGATCCCTGGAGCTGCCAAGCTCTGGCTCCAGAAATGTCTGCAGGGCTTCAATAACAGGAAATCACGTGTGCTGTCATTATCAGCTGCTGAGGGAGACAGATGCACCCAGATCAATATCAGTGTCCGATATCAAAGAGCTATTGTGACGGTATCCATCGTTTTGAACTAAGAACAACAAAACTATTTTAAATGATTAGGGCTGGCAAAAAATCCCCTGACTTTCTCTTTTCTGCTTGCCTTTTTTTTTTTTTTTTTTTTTTTTTTTTTTTTTTCCTTTCCTTTCTGAGGCAGTGGATTTAACACCATTAAAGGAACTGAAAGTCCTCCATGCCCAGCCCAAAGTAACTTTGATCATTATTGATCTAATTAAACTCCGTTTGCTTAAGGTTGCAGTGGGAAAAGGTTGAAAATCAGCAATCTTCCTGACCTCTCACAACAGTAAAGGCTATCCCTTCACTCAGCTTAGGAATAGACATCTCCTTCAGCACAGCTGAAACTGGAGTAAGCTTCCCTTATTATGCCACATTTTATGCTGTCTAAAAATACAATTTAGAAGCAAAGCAAAATATCTCCAGGGCTCTTGCTCCAAGCAGGGCTTGGGGAGTGGAGAGGTTGCACACATAGCCAAGTGTCCTCCCTTCATTAACATTAGAGGTGTGGGGGTCTTGATCACACTTTCATTACATGACATTGCTGATTTCTGCAGTTGACTTACATTTAGTTCTCTTTTGTGTTGTTTGTGTTGTGAATTGAAATACATTTGTAAATAAGTAAGCCATTTTAGCTTTGTGCAAATTATACAGTAAGGGATGAACTCTGTTTTACATGGAAACATCTTTCTCCTGATGTTTCAGCTCCTCTCTTTCTGTTTGGCTTTGTGTTGTTTGCTTGGTTTTGTGTGTGTTTTGGTTTTGGTTTTTTAACATCTGGTAGATGAGGCTCTTTCTGAGGCATCTTTTTCTCCTGTGCCTTTAAAAACTTTTCAAGCTGTTGCAGATAATCGAGTAGTTTTCAGGCTTGGGATGTTCAAAGGAAATCCAGTGGTAGAAGCAGGGAGCTTTCTTCGTAGTCCAAACAGAAATACTTTTGTTACCAAGGGCAATTCCTGCAGAAAGATTCCTTGGATACTTTGGCCCCTCTGATTTCAGATAGGGAAGAATCTGTGACATATGAGAAATACACTGAGGTGGATCTTTCCATTGCTTCAGCTCGGTGACTGCTGTGCTATTGGTACTTCAGAAAAGATCCAAGAGCTAAACCAGGTATTTGCCTTCTGCCAGTTCTGCTGGTGGGTCATCTGTTTGAATTACACACTCTAGCTTGTAATTGCATTGCAGTGTGTTTGCATGTGTGTGTAAACCGCTCGCATAATCTTGTATATCCTGATAAAAGCAGCGTATAAGGATGAGATGGTCCAGTCTGCACGCTAGCCCATATATACATTACTCTTAAGTCAGGAGATAAGCAGATTTACAACAGGAAAAGGTTCAGCCTTGATTTTATTCTGGACTGGGGAGTGGCACTGGACCGAGGGAGGGTTGCAGATTTCATTCCCTTCAGCTTTGCACAAGCAATCGGTGCATGAAGGACTGCCTCAAAACTGGGAAGAGACCTGGGGGGGTGTCAGGGTCTTCAGCACAGGCTACTCTGATCCACAGCTGAACCACTCCGATAGTTTTTAAACCCGTCCCTTTGATAAACTCCCAGGTTCACCCGCCTTTAACGCAGTCCTGCCTGCTTNCGGGAGCTCGCTCACGTGCTCCGAGTGCACCGCTCTATTTTTACAACCGACGGAGAGCCCCGGTTTCCTCTGGCAGATCCCCCGCTAATACTATTACCCAGCAGAGGAGAAAAGAAACGAAGCCGCGAAAATAGCTGTGCATCACCGAAATAGATGGAAAAGGCATTTTCGGTCATGCAATCCGTGCCTTGGCCAGCAAAGGTTGCTTCCTACAGAATAAATCTGAGTGCGCCGTAGATCAGCTTTATATTGATGTATTAAGACTCTCTGCTGTGGATGGCTCT
>VWZY01012413.1:198197-214734 GCA_013399075.1 Chloroceryle aenea
AAAAAAAAAAAAAAAAAAAAAAAAAAAAAAAAGATTTTATGTTCTCAAAAGGAACTGGGTTAATATTTAGGAAAATCTATTTGAAAAAAAGTATGTGCAATCCTGTTATGTATAGACTGTTTTTTTCTTTGACTATGAATATTCATGTAATCAATTTTAATTCACCTGGAGAAGTGCTTTTATTGGAACAGAAATGGAAATTAATGAGTGAAGACTATTTCTGAGCAAACAGCAGAAAGCCACACCCAGGCTGTTCTCACCTGGACAGCATGTTCTGCTTGTTTGTGTGAGGTAAGGATGTGGATATTCTGAGATGAGAAAATGAGCAAGTGTGAATGCCAGTGGCTGTCAAAGAACCTCAGATACATCACCCAGAAGAGGCAGGAGTAGCAGAGAGGTGGTATAACATAGGGACAACGCTGTCATAGTAGCAAACTCCCTCTCCCAGGGACACATTTAGTGTGTTTCAGCCTCAAAAGGCAGCACAACCTGCCCATAGTGTGGGACAAAACCTAAGGAGAGAGATCAGCCTGTGAGTACAGATGAAGGGGACATTGTGTGCTGAGGTCTTAACTGATCTTTACACTTCTGTGTCTCTCTGCCTGCAGGGTGAAATTGCGGCTAGCCCTGCGTTATTAAAAGGCACAAGCTTCTGCATTCATCTCATGTAATTACGGGATTATCGAGGATGCCTAAATTAGGAATGTAGCCACTTCACACTCCCTCTGTGGGCCTCTCTAACTGTGAGATATAGGCACTGTCAGTAGGCAGCCTGCATACATAGCTCTCTTTGCCGTATGTTGTGTGGTGCTTTTGATGGAAGGCCTTTTTTTTTGTCTCACCCTTGCACAGTCCACACTGAAGATGTCAGTGTTCATGGCTGGTTTGAAAATTATTTCTGTGTTTCCACATTCCTCAAGTCATAGTGTTTTCTCTATACTAACCAAACTCCCTAGCTTTTACTCTTGCAAAACCAGTGTGTAAAATCCTGAAATAGCTTCACGTTCTGCATATTCATTTCAACTTACCTACAGAAATAACCCATCCTGTATCTTACCTGTGTTTCCTCTGGTCTATTGTTTTTTCAAGCCGAACAGTTACATTCACATCAGAGACTCATTCATAAGATCATCGAGGCAGGACTTACAGCATTTATGCATGTCGCATCTTCGTTAAAATAGCTAATGATGTGACCAGTCACACAACAAGACATGGGGATGCTGCAACAGAATGGTGAAGTAAGGAAAAACACACTGAGAGCCACATTTGAACAATTAAATCCATCTCAGAAATTATGATTAAGATAATTATGGATCATCCAATCTATTTCATGTGGACGGTCAGATTAAATTACCATAATGGATTTTTGCTGTCTGAAAATCCAGTTTTGGACTTCTTTTCTCATTTTGAGCAAAACACAGTTCTTGTCAAATAGGTGAGACTACCAGAAGTGAGAAGATGTGAAGAGGAGCCAAAAAGCAGCTCACATTCTCACTGCTGAGCTATGCTCCTTTAGATTAACCTCTGTGTGCTTCATGAATGAAAAGGTATTTTCAAAAAATAGTTGGAATGGTCTCATCATTAAAAGAAACTACATAAATACTTTGCAAGATCTTTTTGGAGATTTGTCAAATACTACTGCCTGATGGTTTATGACTAAAGATGACTCTCATTAGTTTGTTGCATTGTGCTCATTGAGTCTTCTAAATGTACGGTAGTTCTTTCCCAGTCTTTATCCTGGGAAACTATCTTTGAAGTCATAATCTGATCATTCTTTAATTTATATTGAAAATAAAGATTAATATGACTGCATGCAAAAAGGAGAGGGGGAAAGAATGAAAAAAGCTACGTCTGAAATATCCATCGCTTCATTCCATGGTCTAGCATTATTTATATTAAAGTCATAGTGTTCGAACTAGCAGATCCTTACACTTGGTAAGAAGCAATAACAGATGTAACTAATTTTTATTCAAGATCTTGGAATACATTAAGAACACAACAAAAAGAGAAAAATGGCAAAGAGACATTTCAGTGTCTCCAATCCTAGAAGAGAAAGGCTTTTCCTGTAAATTGCCAGCATTTTTTTTCCAGATAACTGGCATTGTAATGTGTACCAATCACTTTTTCTAACACATTTTAATCATCCTTAAATTCCTACAGTTCTCTTTGTAAACTTGACATACAGAAGACAGTTTCCAATCTACATAGATTGCAGATGCACTACTCAAGTTTATAATTTTTTTTTTTTGACTGGAAAGACCACACTGACTTCTTACCTGGAGCTGGTATTTGACTCTTCCAGTGCTTCCTAGTCTAAAATAAATCACACAGAAAAAATTCACACTTTCTAAATCTTGACACTACCCTAAATGTTCCAATGTCTTCTGGGCTAATCAAGGCTAGCTGATGGTGCTCAAACTGTCAGTGAAAAATTTAGCAACCTGAGTTTTGATTAATTCCATGAGAGATTGTTAAAGTTGACAGAACAGCCCAGTGTACAAGTTAAGAGTAGATACTCCTGTATTCTGTTAAAATAATTCTATTCTCACCACTATCTGACCTCAAATTACAGTCTTTGGAGAAATAAGAAACAGTTGGACTATTTATCTTTTGCAATCATTGTAGGGTTTATCTTCCCAGAAAAGTATAGTAGAAATACATGACTTTACCAGCCAAAAACCTGGAACAGTTTTGCCAAAACAACATATATTTTAAAAAATTTAAAAATCGTATGTAAAAGCTGGAACATGTATATGATTTACACCTGTAATCCAAACAATCTCCATTTTTACACACACATATATCAAGAAGTTTTGCTTCCCTTAATTTATTTGTCCATTTAAAAGCCATCAGAAGCATGGAAGGGGAATGCCTTTCTCTGATTAAAACAGAAAAATATTGCAGAAATTTAAAAATATTGCAACAAGAATACGTCTTGCATAGCAATTAGACTTTCCTAACAAGATATTTTTCACTGGACCTCCCTTCCCCTTTTAGGCCTTTTGACTTTAGGCCTTTTCTTCTGAAAAATAATTATCTTCCCTAACATTTTTTAAAATAAGACTCATCTTAAGATGAAAACAACAATACTTGTAACTAGAATGATGTGGGACTCTTGTCACTGGAGTTTTCCAAAGCTGTAAGTTGTGGGTGGGGTGGCAAATACCTACAGAATCATGACCTGATATCTTGGTTTTCTTTCCCTTATTCAGGTAAATAGTTCTTATTAGTCACACTGAATATAGTGGACTAAACCCTGAAGTTTTTACCCTGTGCTTTATCAGTTGTCAGTCAGACAAGCCTCCTGGGAAGCTGATAGGAGTTTACCTGGGAAATAACAGAGTAGGAGTTTACTAAAGCCCTTAAAATTGAAATGTTTTCATAAGATTTGCAGGTTCAGGCCTCTCATTTATCATGAACTAAAAATGTTGATGGAAAGTTGGTCATTCAAAAAGCAGAAAGACTGAGCCAGGCCAGGCACATTTTGAGCAGTGCCTGCAGTGTCTCTGGATGTTGAGGGAGGAGTGCAATGAAAAGTGACTGATGTAGCTTGACAGAACACTTTAAAATGACACGTTGAGCTAGATTCAGTGAAAGGGTAATGGACAGATGGTTTTCATTTTCAGAAACTTAATGGCTATTTGACATTCTTCATCATTAGTGATCCTGTTTAAAACCTTATTGAATAGTGATCATTTTTGTTTCCTGTTTTAACAGAACAATAACTCAGCTATCACTACAGCCAGCAAAGCATGCCTATTAAAAGCTGCCATTTCTCAGCAGAATGACTGTAAGAATTATTCATTACATACAAAATATTCATACTTTTTTTTTTAACAAAGACATTGTGTGAGAGGACGATTGGTCTTTTTTTACTTCCTAGGTACAAAAATATCTGATGATATGTTTATTTAACACTCTACTATAGTTCAATCTGAATAGTTCTTTAAGTTGCTACTTTAAAGTTATTTTTAAAAGTACAAAGTAAATAAACATATGCTATTTGCTTCTGAGGCCTTTTGTGACAGCATTTAACACATGAAAAGGAATTCCATTTTCAAACAAACCTCTGGAAATCAAATAAAATGTTATAAAATGCTTCTTCCTATTTCTACCAAAAAGAACCCCCAAAGACAAATCTAGACATTCCTTTTAAATAAAGATTCACATCCAAATTTATCCAATATTCTGTCTCAAATTTCAACTTTATAACAAAGTTCAGACTACTAGGTCATAGAAATATAAATCTGTGTTGGTTATTTCAACTGCTAAACAATTAAACATATACTCCCAAAGTGCTCCTCGTTTATATTTTTGGTCTTTGTATTTCATCTGCAGATTCTGCCACCCTTAGAAAGTGTCAGAATATCAACTCTGTTGCACACAGTGCAATCAGATTCAGAAGACAGCTAATCAAATGTCTTTCTTTCATGACGATACAAAACCCCACTGCTTCCTTCATGCATCAGATTCAGAATGGGCATATGTACCTGGCTTGAAGTACAAAATTGCAGTTGCAATAATTTGAATTCCATTTTCAAAACATGAAAATACATTTTACTTGTACATTTAATAATGTAGCAAAAATCTGGGTAAGATTTTTTTAATGTTGTTTGCTGATTTTTGCCTTCATCATTATTCTACAGGAGAGCTCATGACTGCAGAAATGCAAATATTGGCTTCTCTTCTTTTTTTTTTCTTGCAAAACCAATGCTGCTTTATTTGCTACAGCAAGGTGAGGTTACTCCAAACAAGTAAATTCATATTATGAGATCTACATGCTCTTACAAAGAGAGATAAGAATAAAAGTTCAAATTTCTGGCCTATTGACTCTGGCAGTGTCCTTTTAAAGCATTACTGATGGGTTCACATTATCAAGCACAGTCCATTTTCATTACTTATAAATGGTACAAGGCTTATTTCATTATTTATTTATTAAGATCCCATGTTGTTTTTTGAGTTAGTGAGTATCCAGGTAACTCCTGGAGTGTCACGCAAAAGGGCAGATTATCAGCTCTACTTAGCTCCCACATTTTCACCGAAATGCATCAAAGCCCCTCCTGGGTACATGGTTGCTGACTGGCTGCTGGCAGGAAACCCTTGATGCTGTAAAATTTGATGCTGCCCCTCTGTACTGAGCATTCCCCAGTAAGCTGTGTTGGGGATGGGAGGGGAATATGCCCTCCAGGCAGTACAGCAGATGCAGACCATGTGGGCATCTTTGGGTGGCCCTGAGGCTGCTTCAGCCTGCTGTGTAGGGATGAGTGGCTGCAGGGGAACCTGTAGCCTTTTCCAACTTTGTCATGACTGTGGCTGGCAGATCTGAAATGTACTGCACCTCGCTGCACTGTGGAGTGTGACAACCTGGCAATGGGTTTTCTGGGAAGGAAACCCTTCCTCCTGAGCAAGACACTGTGTTTGCATCAAGCCTAGGATGGTTCTTAGACAGGCGGGGGTGACTCAAACCAGTGTGGCAGCCTGACCACGTCACACCGGCAGCTGTGGGAACCAGGTGCAGGGTTGGTCCCAGCTCAGCAGAGGCTTAGCACATTGCCACAAGGATATCAACGCTCGCGAGGGGGTGAGGGGTGGGTGGAGAGTGACGGCGGTCCCCCTGCCCCGTGCTGCTACAGTCATGGCCTGACACTGGGCTCGCCTTTAGGAAAGGGCTATCAACTTGCCATTCCCACTACCAGATATCATGCCAGCAAAACTACACACCCAGGTGGGAAATTAAAATATGCACTGGAAATGCACATGTTAAAAAAGAAAAAAGTCTCCAGGTTTAATCTGAGGCATAAATCTGACAGAAAGGGCTTCCTGCTGCCTAGGTAAGTGCTATCAAGATTAAAATTTCCCTAAGAGTAGAGACCACTCCAGGTTAAAAACAGTCACACAATGAAGCTTGTCAGCATTTACTTACCTAATCACTTGCATGACAGAAATCAGTCAGATCTTGCATGCCACTGTACCTGGCTGGAACAAAAATACCAGTGTAGAAGAAAGAATTTTTTTTAGAGTAAGGAAAATAACCTTAAAAGAGAGAAAGTCATTGCTAATGTTAGAGAGGTTTAAGTGCTCCTTTTAAATTTCCAGTAATTCTTATTTTCCTTAATGATATGTCATGGTTGACAAATCACCATTTTTATTTATAAAACTTAATTTTAAAATAGATTGTATTTGTAAGCAAACAAGAATTTCAAATCACTATTGCTGTATAGATTAACTCTTTTACTTTTGCAGTGAAAGGCATATTTAGTTCTTTCCACAGTGCTTTTCTAAAGGCATCACAATTCTTAGTCCTGACTTGGAGGGATGATGCTGTACACATCTTCAGTAATGTCTCCAGTGAGGCTGGTAGGAAGAATGCCAAAGGAACTGCTATTGTTTCCCTGTAGCATGACAACTTCTTCAACAGGAATAAGCTACTTGGACCAAGAACTTGTTTCGTGTATATGGCAGAATTACTGACCCAAGCTGGATTTGAACCAGCAGCCATATGATTTAAATAGGAGATGAAAATTGATCTCAAAATAACCTCAGCATTCCAAGCCAAGGAAGCGACAAAAGGGTAAATGCTTAGCACTGCAGAAAAATAAATACCCTGCTTTAGAAAACAGACCTTGTCACAAGAACTGAATGCTCGTATATCACCTAGTATCTTAAGTTGAAAAACATGCCTCTGCTGGTAAACATAAGGAAAATCATAAGCTAAAACTTTTAATGAACTTTTGATATAATAAAATGACTGGAGTGAGAGGCATATCCCTTCTGTTATTAGACCAGTGAATACTGATTATGACAATGTCAAGGACATCAATTTACATATTAGCTTACAGACCAAGACTAGCTGAAAACACGGCCCTAAGCACAGTCCAGTCTCTAGTTTACATGTTTATGTTTACACACACACATATATATTTGTATATATACAAAAGATCTATCTAGATCCACGAATGTATACTTGGGAGATGTGGCTCACAGTGTGTATATTTGAAATACCATGTACGATGTGTCACATATATGATATGTCATATCTCCCAAGTTTAGCAAATGTTCTTTAGAAATACAACAGTTTCCTGATTCCTGGCTTGTATTCTTCATGGAAAGTTAGGGTCTCCAGCAAATTTTACTTACTAGGTAGATAAAATTCAGGCAGTGGAAATGGCCCTGTGTTCCAGGGAGACAAATAGAGTGAGTGAAAACCATGTCAGCTTGTTCCCTGCCTGTTTTCTTGCACTTTCTGTAGCACTTGTCTGCTGGACAAGCTACACTGGCACCAGGTGTTCAGTCTCCTGCTGAAAGTTTAGGGGAGAAGAGATTTTCCTTACATTTAGGATTCTAAAAAGCCTCTGAGACAAGAAGTAGGCTCTTTCCAGAACATCTGTCTGTGCAACAACTGTTTTACCTCTACAAGAGTATATGTTCTGCTCCTGGAATCCAGTACATAAATTACAAAGAAAATAAAAACTTCAGCCCAAAGCACCATCCATTAATCTACTTGTTTATATCGCAGGTAATATGTAAGTGCTTTTCAGAGCTAATCCTGTCAGCCATAGCATAAATGTGAAGGCCAATAAGATTACTTGGAGATGGAGCATTTTAATAGCATCACACAGTCAGGAAGTAAACAGATTATGAAAGGCAGCAACTGGCATTGATTTTATTTTGAAGTTTGGCCCAAATATCCTAAACTTGATGAGTCTTGTAATCAATCTTCTTTGAATTTTGTGTAAGATTTTATCTCATCCAGAGGATAAGGAAACGTGCTATTTCAAAAATCAGAGCTTTATATGACAAATGATGAGAGGGAAGACAACCACTATGTAAAACCCCATAGTGAAAGCCACTTTTCCAGGCCTCAGAGACCCTGACAAGGCTCAAAGGATGAATCTGTGAAAGAGCTGTGCAGGAGATAACTATGATGGTGCCCACCTGGAAGCATGAGCTCTCCAGAGAGAAGACAGATTCTGTAGGTGTTTTGCTAGACACTCTCCAGGCCTCTCCATCTGCGGTTTGTTTTTCTCCCCAATCAATCTGGACCATTCCCAGTGAAGACTGTGTTGTTCTGTCATGAATTTAATATGAAGATGCACATCTAGAACAGAGATTCAAGCTTTAATTCTTCTGAAAGGAATCTCACTTGTGCAACAAAACTGCTTTCCAAATCAAACTTATGCAAAGGGACAGTGAAGGATATAGTCTTTCAAAACTGCACTGTTGCTTCAGATCAAAACACTAATCTAGAGGAGGGAATTCAGCCTAAATTGACAAATCAGTGAGATTAATGCCCTGATAATGGTCTGTGAGGACTTTCTAACAACCATCATACTGTAAGAGATGGTTTTCCTTGCTATAAGACTACTGTAAAAGTTCTCTACAACCTATGTAGAGACAGAGAAGTATTTATCTGCAAGCGTGACTTTTTTGGAGGGCATGGGGGAAGTCAAGATCAACGGACTGCATATCAGCTCTGATTTTCTGCCACACAAACCTTGAGTACAGTGGAAGAAAGCACTGTGTTACATGAAGTTGGCTAGCAGGACTAAATTAACAAGAAATTCATATATGCTCTTTTCATAGAACAGGAACAGTTGACACATTTTTTGCCACAACTTTTTTCTTCCCAGAGTGTTGACAAAATGTTCAACATTTTGTCATAAAACACATGAATTTTGTAGCTGAGATAAATTCATGTCTTTCTTCCTGTGTAGGTACAGCCCCACATTTCCACTGGTGTTTACAGATCCAGTAGATTTTAATACATTTTGAGTCTGTTCAGTCTGAAATTCAACCCTGCCACTCCGTCCCTGCAGCTAGATAATTTGTTTCTGTGATAATCAGCTTTTACACAGAATTTATGCCAAATCCACCCGTGCACTCATTCTCTGTGGTTATACTCCCATTGCCCTCTCTTTTAGCCTGGAAGTATGCAATTACTTTCCCCTTAGGTTAGGAATTGCCAAAACAAAAGAAGCTACTGCATAAGAATGGACAGGGACTAGCTAATACAATTCAACCAATACCCTTTGGTGCTGTGAAGTGAGAGTGATTGCTTGGATGGGAATTTGCATTAGAGTCCTGAAACACGGTCTAACTGCTGGGGACATACAGACATTTCCCTATACCACTGCTCTCAGGTTGCCCTGTGAGTCACCATTTGCATAGTCTCAACTCTGTCTCTTGGACCACTCTCTCCTGTGAAGCGCTGGCTCAGATTTGACATGATTCTGGTTCCTAAAGCATTTCAAAACATAACTTCCACTGAATACTCAGCTCTTAATTTCATAAATGCCTTTGGGATTTTCAGCTTTCTCAAGTTTTTGAATCAAAACATCTTGTATTTTTTTTACAATGCACTACTTACTGACCTTAAAAACTCTCCCAGAACTGGCATATAATTTAGCAAACTTTTCTTTTATTCTCAAATTTTACTTTCCAATAGATGTGTAAGAAGTAAAGGAATTACATGTTAGATTTGTGGGGAAAAAGCGTGGAGGAACAAGGTAAAGCTACTAAGGAAGGAGAAGAAATGCAGGGCTGCATGGACAAGTATTTTTTTTCTGTGGATTTGAAGTAGATATGTACCACCTGAGAGTCTGATTTTATCAGAAGTGAAAGAGTAAAGGAAAAGAATCTTCTGTATCTGCAGATTTTTTGAGAAGTGTTTCTCTTTTAAAGCTTCAGCAGACAATTTCATGGCAAGTGTATAGTATGATTTTGTCCCAAAGAGCACCTCATTCTTCATAAGAATCCTCAGGCAGGGAATACATGGCGTGTTATAGAATAATATATGAGGAAAAGTACTTTGACTAATGATTATTTCATAAAAAGTTGGTTTCAACTGACCTTCCACTGGCTGTTAATTTAGTGTATGATTTAGCCTAAAGACTGTCTGGTTCTCTGGTTCTATTTGCCTTCCCTGCACAGTCACCTCTTGCACAGATTTTCTGCCAAGTGTGTCAGTTTTTCAATTCATTCCTGTGACCCTGTGGCCTGAGTCATCAACCAAGAACTGCATTTCATGCAAACTGCAGCTGAGCATTCAAGGATAAGAAAAGGGTTTTCTCTCCTCTGTCAACTGCTCTGTGGGCAAGTGGCCACACCAGAGTGACCTGGCATCTCTGCTTTAAACATTTGTGGGGAAATCTGGGACAGATCCCTTGCAGCTGTAATTGTGATTGACATCTTGACTTTGGTGTTTTACCATTTCTCTACAATGGTTGTGAGATTGTCCCCTGAGTCAGATCAATACTGTAATTTTAGCACAATAATTTTATTTCAGCCTTTCAGCGTCATTGCTTGATTTTCAAAACTAATTTTGAAAACTGAATAGAAAAAGGAAAATAGCCCAGAAAAATTAGCCTCAAAATTAACCTTTTGTTTCTCCCTCTTCCAATTCTGAGGAATCATGTCATTGCTCATACTTACTGTAAGGAAGGCATCCTCCTTTTGAACATTTCAGAGATTCTTCTGTCCGAAGTCCCTTTTACTTCCTCTCAGCAGCTTGCATCCCCTGCCATCTCTCTTCATCTCTTTTGAAAGGTGGTGGAAAGGCCTTGCCAGCTGCCACAGATGCATGTTAGCATCTGTGCAACAGCTACGGTCCCTTCCCAAGAGCCTAGGCTGGTGTCCTGGCACCCAAAAAACTGAGTCAGAGATTTTCTGCATGCACTGACCTGCTTCACAATGTCAAATGAGTTCTCTGTGCTGCTACAGAAAACTTCCCACTGTTTTCTTTCCCGTGGTGGAAAGCAGGGGTAAGGTGGAAAACCTCCACCAGGGCCTCCCGTTGCTGGCCAGAGGTTTCTTACTGGACTGGGCATTAATTAGTGGCATCCACTGCCTTGTTTATTACAGTTTATTCCACTAAGCCCCTATCTGGGTCAGTCTGCTCATTCTTCCTTTCATCTGTGCTGAAGAAACTCTTTTTGTCTCTCAAATCGAAACCTGCTTTTTTGTGCAGCCCACAGATAGATGTTTAGGAGTAATTCCAACATATTCATAGTGACTTAAAGGGAAAGGAATGAGCAAATGCAAGTTGTAATGTCTTGCAACCCACCATATTAATGGAATAAAGATTTAAGTCTCCAAAACTAAAAATAGATAGGTAGCCATGGTACTATTAACCACTGCTTTGTAACGCTTCTTTTGTAGTCTAGAAATGTCATCAGTGTTTCAATATTTATGTTATCTATGCTAATGTAAAGCAACAATAAAGTTATCAAAACAGAGGAGCACCTCTTGAAAACCTCCATAATGGCTAGTCTATGCTCTGGATTATATATGTCATATAAAAAGATATCTGGATGAATTATGTTTGCTGGGAATTGGTTTGGTCCTTCCAAAATTACCGATCTTGCAAAGTAAAGCAATAATTTGCAGTACATACTGTTCTAGGTTGTGGATATACCCAGGAAAATGCATCCCTCACATTGCAATTACAGGCCAGGGGAATCAAGTATCTGAGTCTCTGTGTAAAGTGATCGTCTGTGGCTGCGATAGGTAAAGAAAGGGCTATTCTGAAAATGATGTAAATCATTTCCTTTCTATTAAACATTAAGTATGGTACAGTTGCTTATGGAACTTCAAGTCTACAACAGGTAACAAGCTGTCTATATTATCACTTATAATCCTGGAAATACTTTATGAAAATGTGTATTTTTTTTTAATCCTGCCTAAGTCCTGTCAGGTATGCTACTAATTATCTGGGTTTATGTGGTTAGAGAAAGGGCTCGTACATTCTTATGTCAGACTGATGAAAGGTGGAGTTACTGAATTCTGCCTTTGTCTCTTGTCTATGATGTTGGAGGCTGTCCTCAGGAGCCCCAGACCCCTGAGGCCCCAGAGGCAGTCAGGATAAAGGAGGAGTTTGCCTTGGTTGATGACAACTGGGTTAGGGACCAGTTAAGCAATCTGGACATCCACAAATCCAGGGGTCCTGATGGGAGGCACCCACTGGTGCTGAGGGAGCTGGCATAGGTCATTGCTAGGCCACTCTCCATCACCCTTGGTAAGTTGTGGGGAACAGGGGAGGTGCCTGAGGACTAGAGGAAAGCAAATGTCACTCCAGTCTTCAAAAAGGGTAAGAAGGAGGACCCAGGTAACTACAGACCAGTCAGCCTCACCTCCATCCCTGAAAGGTGATGGAACAACTTATCCTCAGTCCTGTCCCTAAGCATATCAAGGATAAGAGGGTCATTAGGAGCAGTCAGAGTGGTTTTACCAAGAGGAAGTCATGTTTGACCCAGCATGATAGCCTTTTATTAAGACATAACCAGGTGGATAGATGCAAAAAGAAAATACACAAGCTGTTTTAAATATATTATTATACAAACTATGCTGTGGTGTTGTACCTTATTTTCAACTGAATTGAGAAAACTTTCTCAAAAACCCCTTCCCGTTTATACAAGTATTTCTGTGTTTACCTCCATCTTCTTGCAATACAGTACTCTGTATACTATCTAACAAAGACAAAACTACACAGAACACAGATTGTGGGGCTGCAATCTTTTCTTTACTTTGAGTTTATAATTATTTCTTAGTGTTTTCTTTTTCTGATTGTTATATTTATCTTAGGTTATCAATGCTGGGATAGACTGAGCTGTAAACTCAAATAAATCTATTATGTAGTTAATTTCTGAGACTGAATTTAAGCCACAAGCAATAAGCTTTATATTTTAAAATAAAAAAAAAAACTATTGTGAGAGAAACAGAAACCTACATAAACATTTGATATGTATTTTCCCTGTCCTTTTGTTCCCCTTTATTTTGCACATCCATGAAAACATAAGAAATAGATAATACTGAGTATAAACAATATAAAGCACAGTGTAAGCACTGGAAATGATATTCTATTAGCATTTATATGGCACTTGTATGCTCAAAGTATTTGCTTGAAAATAGTTAGCATATGCAGAGCAATACTGGAAATCCTATGAGTTAAAAAAACCTCATGAGACATATCAGAAAAACACTTAACAGGTGGGCTGTGAGTCTAAAGAATGTCAGGTCTCCTTCTTTTTAAATGTACACGGAAAAAGCTTTTCCAGAAAAACTTGTTTTAATTGGTGAAGTCGAAAGTCAACCTGAAATGGACTCAAAATGCAAGTTAAAAAATAAATGAAATTTAGCATCACCTTAAGATCAAGTAGTTACATACTGAGAATAAAAAGTAAATGTGATTTCCATTGCATTAGAATTTCAGGCAAGAGATGTATGCCATTGAACTCCATATTTAATAATACTGACAAAAATCAGTATTTACTATTTAAAACACATTAATTTCATATTGTAAAAACGTGAAATATCCTGGTCAACAAATTCTTTTGGGACTCTACAGGGTAGCAAGCTAGAACAAGCTTTTCTGTGTAAAGCCATTTCTGAATAAATGCTCTTATTCTAAGCATATTAAGAGTAACATCTTCTTTCTAACCCACCTAGTTCTTGGCCTATGTGCAAAGTCCAATTGGTGCAAATCAGGGAGGGCAGTTGCAAAGTTATAAACTCATTTTACAGAGCAAATAAAAACTGAAACCAAATGTCTGTAAAAGAAATTAGTAGTTTTCATTTTCAGATATTTCAATTTGACTGATTTTTAAGGTATTTTCATTTACAAAATGTAGAAAAAAAAAGTAAAATCAAATCTCCTCATGAATATATTTATTACAGAGAAGTGTAATTAAAGAATAAATTAGTTCAGTTGTGATCATTGTTCCTTTACAAATCCTCTGTCTCTCTCTGGATTTGCAAGGAGAGACTGGGACTGTTCAGCCTGGAGATAAAGAGCTCAGGGAGATCTCATCAATGTGTATAAAGACCTAATGGAGAAAATGAAGATGAGCAAACCAGGGTCTTTTCAGTGGTGCCCAGTGACAGAAGAAGAAGCAATGGGCACAAATTAAAACCCATGAGATGCAATATGAACACAAGAAAAAACCCTTTTTACTGTGAGAGTACTCAGGAACCAGTTGTCCAGAGAGGCTGTGGAGCCTCCATCTGTGGAGATATTTCAGTGCTGACTGGACATAGTCCTGGACAACTAGCTCCTTTTGACACTGCTTGAGCAGTGGGGATGGACTAGATGATCTGAAGAGGTCCCTTTCAGCCTAAACATTTCTGTCATTGCAGCACTCCATCTCATCTTATCTCTGATCCCAATGAGATTGTAGCTCTGCAGCTGCATGAAAATCTATAATTTATCTTCTAATTTTATAAGCACTTCATTCTTCTGAATTATTGGCTTACTTTTGGACTACCCATTTGAAGTCATAGGGAATCGGGGTCACTTCTATCTAACAAATGTTTAGTGTCTAGCATAAGATGGATTTTGAGTCTCACGTTTCCTTTTGTAATGCATCAATAAAAATTAAAATGAAAAAAATAATAATTCCAAAACATTTTTCTACAGCTGTGTATTTGATTTAATTACATTAGTCATACAAAAGAAATTCATATTGTCATAGTAACTAAACCAAGATTCTTTTTTCCCCTCTTATACTGCCACAGTATATTATATAAATATTTTAATACTTATTCTTGGGGAGGCAAGTCTGAACACTTCTCAGCATACTTTTTGTTAGGACATACATTCTACAGTTTGTTCTTCAGATGTTTTTCCTCATCTCACAAATGCTATTGCTTGAGCTTAGCTGTAAGTAAATGAATATGCTGTAGGAGCACAAGACCCTACTCATTTGTGCAGAATTAAGTATGAGTGTGAAGATTCAGATCACCAGAGCACTCAAACTCATGCTTAACTTCCAAGTTGGAATTCAGATGCATACTGGAATTAATCAAATGATAGGCTGATTCACTTGATTTAGGACCTAAGTCTTTGCAGAATTCCTTAGAATAGGAATTGCAAACAAATCGACGGACTACTTTCTATGTCCTGGGGTTATCTCTTATCACCAGTTCTACCTTTGCTAAGGAACATTGATACTGCAGTGCACTGCAATATACTTTTTACTTGAAAAAATAATCTTTTTTATTGTCAAATTTATAAGGATTTAAACTGAAGTAATTGATTTTGCCAAGTGTTTCTTTGTATTTACAATGTACCTTGCTCAGAAAAAAAAAGAAAGTAAAAACTGATTATCAACCTAGCAGACCGTGTCTTGGATTTTGATTGGGTAGAAAATCAGTCATTAACCCAGGAAAATCAGTAATTTTCCTGCACAGCTGCTCAAACATGCTGGAGCACTTACTATGGAAAAAAAAGGTGGGGAAAAGACATTATCAGCATTGTAAAGCATTGATTAAAGTTTATTAAACAAAATAATTACGTTGAATCAATTATCACAGTTAACAAGTGATTTCTTGGGGATTATTATTACGTAATTGTTATTAAAGATCTGACTACAGATGGCATATGCAATTCATTGCTTATTATTAATTTTACAAGCACAGATGGCACAGTACAACCAGTAAGACTAGCAGATAGTAATCTTTTTCCTAATATAATAACAAATGAATGTGCTGAGTGTTTTTTTAAAATTTTTTGTTTTGTTTTGTTTTGCTAAAGTGCTACAAAATAGTTAATGGACTCAACTCTTCAGATCACTTTGTCTCACTAGCAATTCTTACAGATTGCATGTAGAAGCCTGTTAAAGAGATTCCCAAATTAATGTTACAGACTCAAAATATTTGCATTATGATGCTCATTCCAATTTGCCTGAAACTACCCTTTGCATAAGAATCAGTTTAACCTGAACTCTGTGAACTCTACTGGCAAAACTTCTAAGGAATCAAAATATCAGTAAGAGTCACACAAAGAAAGAAAGAAGTTAGCTCAAGAACATTTTAAGGCTATTTATTTAAAAATAAAGTGGTAACTCTTTAAAAAAATCAAAGAAATAAAAAAGATACTTATGTAAAAGACGAAAAAAATATCCTTTTAAACTAACAAGAAAGAATTATTTCAGCAAAAGATCAAAAATTTCTTCAGGAACAAAAACACGACATGCACGCAATACTTTCCTACCTTCCTTTCCATCTCTGGGTCCTAAGTGAGCAGGTGGGAGGAAAGTGTGTGATTTTACTGACTGTTTAGTTAGATTAAATGGATCCCTAAAAGCAAGACAAGTGTGCGGTGATAACTAGAGCTTAATTCTTTAGGCCAAGTCTATCCAGCAATTATGTCTTGAAGTTGCATTCCCTGTCCACGTCTCCATAGCTGGTAAGCAAGCCAATCATTTCAGTCACAGTTGAATGGAATTATCAAAATATCTAGAAAGTGTTACGCCTGTGAGACATAATTATAGTACTCCTGCTTGAGAGCTTTATAGTCGGTAGTTGCACAAAGCTGCAACATGTTTTCACTGTTCATCTTAGGTCATATTAAAAATGTATTGTTTACTCTCCTTAAAAATATCCTGCTCACATCTCAGAAAAGGCAAACAAATGTTATTATTAGAGAAATGTTATTGGAATACTTAAGTTTTGAAACAGAATGCAAAATACATCTCATGAAAATTACAGCAAACATTACCTCATGTTAAATATAGATAATACGAAAATAGGGAAAAAAAAAAAA
>VWZY01012413.1:215818-335100 GCA_013399075.1 Chloroceryle aenea
CCACCAATCAAATCCATATCTCTCCAACTTGGAGAGAAGGATGTTGTGGGGGACCATGTCAAAGGCCTTGAAGAAGTCCAGATAGATGATGTCCATAGCTCTATCTTTTTCCCCTCATGTAGTCACTCTATTGTAGAAACTAGGTTGGTCAGGCAGAACTCGTCCTTAGTGAAGCCATGCTGGCCATCTNGAGCAAGAACTCTTGTGCGCTATGGAAACCGTCCTTAAAGATCTGCCAGCTCTGTTCTGCTCCCTTGTCCCTGAGGACCATTTCCCAGGTTGTCCTACTGACTAACTCCTTGAAAAGCTGGAATTTTGCTTTCCTAAAATTTAGGATCCTGACTATGCTCCTTGTCTGACTCGTATCCCTTCGTACCTTGAATTCCACCGGTGCATGATCACTGCAGCCCAGGCTCCTCCAATCTTGAGATCCCTTGATGAGCTCGCCTGCACTGGTGACCAACAAATCCGGGATTGCATTCCCTCAGGCAGGGCTATCTATTTCTTGTCCTGAGAAGTTATCCTTCACGCACTCTAAGGGCCTCCTGGAAGAGCGAGAAGAGTGAACTGTTCACACTCAGTTCAGATTCCCTTTCAGCCTGACTGCTTCCCCCTCACCTGGCTAGTCAGACTGCACAGAGCTGTTGCATCTACCACACAAAACTTCATTCTCCTCCTTGTTTAATTTTGTAAGGTGTTTTGCCTTACAAAAGTCCCCCTGTTTATCAGGGCCCTCTCTTTGTTACGGTAATTGTACCCTCTAACTTACATTTGCTGAGGGTACACTTCAAAATCATCCAGGTCATTGATGAGTATGCTAAGCCATAAGGGCCCCAGTATCCACCATCCACCTCTGGGATACTCTGCCCGTTGCTGACCACCAGCAACTAACATCAAACCATTGATAACTACCCTCTGAACCTGATATATCTGCCATTTTGAACGCACCTAACTCTGTAATATTTCCTGTATTCTTCAGATCCTTAAAGGCAAGATTATTTTACTGTCAATTAAAGTAAGTTGATGGGGAAAGAAATTACATGTGGGTGCTTTTCTGCCATGACTTTTCTAAATAGCACCCTTTTAACATAAAACAGGTAAAACCAGGCCCTTCTTCATTTAAGTTAATGGAAAATGTGTTAGGAAATGGCTGTAGAATGGAAGCAATCATGTTATTGTGGCTAAACAAGCAACTGCTTCTCTGCCAAGATGGGATAAGTGAAACACATTAGATCAAACCACCAGTTAAACCACAACTCCTCAATGGTGATTTTCTTATGCAGAGTTTCATAGTGGTTTAAGCTAATGGATTTTACACACCAAGTGGATTCTACTAGGGTGTGCACTTTGACAGCTACCATAGCTCAGCTGTTGAGTGGTAATTCAATAAGACAAGGTAATTAAATAATTTTTTGACCTTGTAAGTATAGCACATATAAGGATAGATGTTGACCTCATTATTAAAAACTATATTCAGAACATCAAACAGAATTATTTTTGTTGATGCCTTGGCATGCTGAATCTGGTTTAGAAGGGCCTTGAAGTAGAGAACATTTTCTTTGGAGGGTTTTAATAACAAACTTAAATGTTAGAGGTGCCATTCTACAGATTTAAATTAGAGACATAACCAGTGCATGGCAGAATTAGTGCAACGGCAGAACCTGCACACCAGTGCCACACAACACAGCAGCCACACAACATCTGAAATCACAGCACCCATCTATCCATCCCAAAGCCCAAGTGCTCTGTGCAGAGCCCTGCTCACAGACTCAAGTCCCAGCCTCTTCCAATCCTGGACAGACAGGGAACAGCAAGAACCATTCTTCGTTCCTCGAGAAGAACCACCTGAACCACCTGTACAGCTCAGCTCCAACTGGAACAGAACCACCCAATGTTTCTGACTCTCACTTTGAAAGATATTTGACTCAAATTCTGACCTGTTTGTGCTGGGACCTGTTATATGCAGGAATTCTCTGCCTGTTAGGGTCTGCATCAGATCACCCTGCAGCCTTCTTATGCTCGCCCTTTCCTCTCCTGTGACATATAGGTACATGCTGAAAAGCTATCACTTCTATACCGTGAAGCCATGCTGCTCTCCCAACCCCTAGCAAGGAGCTGTTGAACAGAACAGCCTGTTACATGTACCTCAGGTATGCTCTCGTGGGTTCAGACACCACAGAACAATCCATGGAAGAATCTGTGGCCGAGCACAAGATGGAAGTGGGCGTTGCACTGGAAACGAGCGGCAGTGATGGGAACTGCTGTGTGCACTGTGAACAGGTAGACTATCTTCTCTACTGAGTCGCAGAGTTGCAAGAGGAAGTTGAAAGGTTAAGGAGCATCAGGGAGGCTGAACAGGAGATAGACTGGTGGAGCCAGGCTCTGCCCCCCCTGAAACAGAAAAGAGATTGCTCTGCCTACTGTTCTCTCCACCTTGCGCAGATAACTGTTTCACTCATGGGAGCACCAAAACATGGATATAATCAGTGACAATGATCACTGTTATTATACCAACCTGTGGGAAACATTGATGCAGAAGAGAAAAAAGTGGATCCTCACACTTTCCTTCAACATGCTCCCCCTGGTGTGTCATGTTACATTATTCTCCACTGCTGATGTGAGGAGGATTTATTGTACAGCTGTCATGGATCTCTGTGGCATGGATTACTTTCCTGTCTCTCTTTTTTTGCTAGCCAGTTCAATGTCAGCTATAGTCATCCATCCCCTAGCCTTTCTCTATCCTTCCATGCAGGCTCTTTGAAGCCGACTTAAAAACATATGGTGCAACATTTTCCTGAAGCCATCAGCCATCTAGACAGTAGAATGCAACCCATAAGTTTCTTAAAAGTTTAGATAGTGCTGCCTTTAGTCAAAACAGCAGTCATTGAGAATAACTGTTGCATTAAAATTAGAGCCAAAACTTCATTGCCTTGATCTGGCGGTGAATGTTTCATTGGTCCTTCTGAGGAAAGTATTTTCATCTTTGGTGAGATCCTGTGAAATATCTTTTTATTGTTACAGATTTTGTGGCTCTGGGAAGAAACTAACCTTCGTAAAAGTAAAAAAGAAAATGTTGGCTTTTCGAAAAAGTGTTTGAAATTGTGAAGGATTTGAGACAAACTAATGATTATTGGAAAGCCAGTACTCCTTATCAGAGCTAAGATGGAAAGATTTCAATATTGAGATGTGATAAGTAAGTAAGCCCATCTTTGTATAGCTCAAGTCTTTCTGGAGAAAATGGTCTCTCCCTGTGCAATTGAAGCTTTCAGCACTTCAGAACAAAGGGCCATAATCCTGCTGTAAGATTTTGAGTATCAACACCTGGTATAGATTTACAATCATTAAAATAAAAATTAAAAACCCAAACAGCAAACGATATAAAGCAAACACAAAAGATCCCTCTGAAATACTATTTCAAGAGGAAAAATAATGACCTGGATTCCTAGCACATGCACACATTTAACGAGAAACAAAAGAATGTGCCTGTGTATAGCTCCACAAGCAAGAATGGCAAGCAGTTTTATGTGACTGTTTGCTCAGGATTTGTTTTCTTTTCAGCTGTGCTTTTTCTCCTTTTGTATTCATTTTCAAAAAGTATGGGTTGTTACCACACATCTTGGGCTTGAAGCTGCCAGAGTACGTATTAGCGAAACTACTTGACACATGAGAAAGTATTTGTGCGCTTTTCTAATTTGGGAACAGAAACAACACCATATGACTTGTCTGACCAGTCACAACTAATCAACACAACTAGAAAAACAAATATCAGACATTGCATAAATACAGAAAACTGTTCATAAGCAGTCTCTGTATTACTGTTGCATAACAAACACTTATGATCTGCTCATAGATTGATCATGAGCCTTAGGAAGCAGGAGGCTTAGGCTGATGAGAAAAAGTATTGATTTCTATTTCTTTGATTTTGAGCACGTACACTTACAGGAAAAATGTCTCCTTCTCCATTAGCAAAATAACAATTTTAAAATAAGCCTCATAGTAAGCATTCCATTTAATTTTTCTTAAATTCAGTGCTCTTTGCATTGAAGAACACCTAGCCCTAAATCTAGTCCTTAATTGTACAAGTTCTGGTTTTATCTATATATTTCTGTATGCACAGTATGTGTGGGTCACTGTAGCAGTCTTAGTGTGGTGACCAAAAATATAGGAGAGCTGCAGCTTTGCTACAGCAACACAGAGAGTTCCCTTATGGAAAAGTGTATTCTCCTAAGTACTCTAAAATCCACGATTCCTTGAGCCTTCCTCCTAGAGACAGTGAAAGACTATCTGAAAATGAGAAAAAAGGTAGGGAAACACAGATTTTTTTAATGCATTGAAGATTTTCTTCTCTTTTCTTGGCTTCACTTTGCTTTTCTATATGGAAATTACAGTGCTAAACTGGTTGTTCCTAAAATGGTCTCACTTGTTGAATATTTACCTCATACTTGGCATCATTTGCTCCATTGAGGGAATCTATTAGGAAATGTTATTCAGATGTGTATTTTTCTGCTAAAGGAAGTCTAACTAACTCTTCTGAACTGCATACTCACTTCAGAATAAAATGCTTCTCAAGGTCTCCTCCCTTTTGAACCAGCTGTATCACCTGTGGCTTGGGAATTGAGGACCACATATGAAATGAAATTACTCGTCTGTGTTAATCTAGAAGCTGAAAAATACTTTACTGTTCTCAGAAGACCTACATATTTGAAAGGAACAGGAGCAGGTACTTAGAAGGTCTGGGGACAATCTCCCTCTGTGGGCTTTGAAGCATTAGAGCTCACTGTTCAGCAAAGGGAGATACTTGCCATTTCCACCGTTCCTGAAGGTCTGTGTGAAGTATTTTTATAGTGCTTCTGACTATCTTCCAAGACAGGAAGAAAATATCAAGACAAGAAGTCAAGTGGCTGTTGCTTTTTACACATACAAGAGGGGTATAACTGCTGATTCAGAGCTGTTTGCAGTCCAGGGAGCTGTCAGTAGCCCATTATCATTAAATGCATTTAATATGACTTGTCAGTAACAGGATGCCATATTTCCCCCTCAGCAGCACATCTTTCAAATTCTACTCCTTTATACTCTCAAATCCAGTTGGACAAGTTGCAATTTCCTGTTTTTCAGGAGAAGATGATGGCATCTTTTCAGAAGCAAGTAACTCAGGCTTCTGGGTGTCTCCAGCAGATGAATGAAGCTGACAACCAACTCATGAGGACTGAAAAATCACTAGAAACCGGTATGAAAGAGCTATCCTGTCAGCACTTCTGTCCATCACCTCGTGTCTGTGAGGCCAAAAACCTAGACACTTTCACTTTCAACATGGAACTAACTTAAGTGTTTGGTTTGGCATTTACAAGGCTGCTACAAATGTCACCATCTTGACTAACTCCCCCGGTGTGGTCACTTGGTATTAAAAATCTATATAACCCCATGTATGTTTTTCTTCATGTGCTTAGCTCGACAAACAAGCTCAGATTGTGCCTATCAATTCTAACACAATTAATAAGAAATGGGTGCTTTGATTTGAAAGCAAGAGTGATCACTGCCCACATATTTTAAAAAATGCTAGGCAGAGAACTCATCAACAGAAAACTTTGGACAGAGAAAATTAGTACCTGTGCTTCCCATTTACAATAATCACCAAGCTACAGAGCATTGACCATATGCAGACAAAGCCATAATGGTCATGAGGTGATCTTGTAGAAACCAACAAGCCTTTGTAGCTTTCAGTTAGGTGTGAGCTAAGAGCCTGCTACTATATTCACATTTGAGAATCTGCATCTATTAATTGTTGTAACTCACTCCCTTGATGAGAATGGTTTTGTACAAGCAGAATTGTTTTCAATTTGACAAACCATTTTGTTGGTAGTATATTTGGTGAAGATATCAAAGAATGAATTGAAATAACTTTATTCTCCTTGCCTGACCCAGCTCTACAATCTTAAAACAGTAGAAAGCAGAAAAAGCATGGTCAATATGAATATTGTGCTCCAATGACTTGGGGTAAAGACAGTAAGAAGATCAGATGTACAAGGAGGTGCTATTTTTGCATACTCACTGGTCAGAGCAGAACCACACTTCAGCAGCTTTAAAGAAAGTGCTCACACCAGCTTTGAAATGCAAGCTTGAATCACAGAACATACTGTGCATTGAAAGACATCCATCTAAAGAACAATGAGTAGGCATTCTGGTTTTGAAAAATATGAGCAAATAAATGGCACCATAATACATTTACTTGTAATGTGCAACAACTAGTTCTAGAGATAATTACTAAGTGCTTGTTTACAAAAAATCAGGTTACTGAATACATTTTGAAATGGGCTGTTAACGTCACTATGTATGTGTCACCTATAGAAAGTTTTTGATTGCAACGATGTTCACTAATCTTAGGAAAACAATCAAGAAACAAATGGAACTATTATTTATCCATTTAAAAAAAAAATAAATTGTTGATGGTTCCTATGATGAATTTATTCCATTATTTGAGAGAGCCTAGTTGTACACACAAAACATCTTGGGTAAAAAAGAGCAAATGTTACACAAAGCACCAGGAAAGAGATGCTTCCAACTGCCTACCAATTTATTCACATTTTTGTAGCAGTAATTGCTTTTCCTTCATGCACCAGGCATTTTTGCACTTCATAATGAAAGAAGGCACTGTTATCACTGAAAGCCAAAATGCATTTCTAAACCACACCTAAACCTAAAAAATGTGTAGATTGTTAAAGTAACCCTCTTTCCTCTGTTACAATGCAGACAGTAAGCCAAAGACTGGGATCTGTAATAGCCTGAGATCAGTGAAAGCATGAAAATCATCACAGGAGTACCCAGGACCAGTTTCCCCAACAGGATTAGGGGTCATGTACTTAGGCTTCAGAATATGAAAAAAACTTTGACTCCCATTTTAGATAAGTCCAAGAAATTTTATTATATCTTGGCCAAATAGGCATTTGATAAAAGTAGGGCGTTGGCAAGAAATCAAAGAAGAAAGACGATTCCCTTTTCCTCTCAATCTTTTTCCTCTTTCTTTTCCATTGTTTCTTTCTGTCTTTCTGCATGGTTGGTGTGTTCCGCTCTTGTCATTCCCTCCATACCTTTCTTGTTCAGTCATCCACATTCCTAGCCATTTAGATAGTGCTGACATTTATGTGGGCCTCATCACCATTGCCTGCAAGACAATGTCCAGGAAGCTTAGCAGACCTCTGATGTTGCAATCTGATTAAGTCCAAACTGAAGATTTGGAAACACCTGCTTAGCTGCCTCTATGACTATAAATGTATCTAATTTGGTAGGCCTTAAACCTCCTCCCTACAGGTTAACAGCTCTATGTTTTCCTATAGCCAGCAATGCCTAGTTTATACCTGGGGTTAGGTATGCTGCTTTATTCATGGGTGCTGGTCTGAGACCCCTTCCTCTTTCAACCATCATCAAGTCTTTTCAAGTTCTGGCATCAGGCAGGACGCTACCCTCTCTATCAGGCAGAAAGAAGATCCTATCTGCAGATGGTTCATAAGGTGCAGAAGCTGCCTACACATTTTTTTTCTATTCCTGAACAAAGATTTTGTCCTGTAACTGTCTAAATATGGTAAAACTGGCTTAGTCCATGTGCTACTGTACTGTTATCTCTTGATCTTTTTTTTTTCCTCTTTAGGATAATTATGTACCTTTATCTTGATATTCTCACTGAGTATATTCTATTTGTTAGTGCCAATAGCCTAATATGTATTTAACTTAATTTGTTGGTTTGAACTGTAGCAAGCCTAGGGCAGTATTAATATGCTGCATGTATTAATGTATAGAACACGACTCAGTGGTAAAAAAAATAATTCTTTAGTTAGGTTAGGTCTTAGCTGAGATGCCACCACTCCATGAAAAAGAACATTTTTCTTACTTTTAGTAGTTTTTAATGCCTTTTTTCTTTTCCATTCTAGAATGGAATAACAAAAATGGAAATTTTTTAGAATCATTCACTGAAAATAGCTGAAGTAATAAACACAGAGATGAATTCATGTTCCATGGTGTGATAAACAAACAAAATCCCCAGGAAGCTAAACTTGACAAACAGTAGCAACTTCGTAATACTTGGTATTAATATTAAAGCTTTCTCTATGTGTTATTACCTGAGCTATGTAGTTCACAGTTTAATTAGATAGGAAAACTGCACAGAGCAGCCAAGTAAATTGTTTCTCCCAAGAAATCTTTGAAATTTCAAAATATTTTCCACTCTACATCAAGATAAAAGCTATGACCTTTTGACAATTCTCATTTAGGAAACAACATACCACCTTAGAGAGCACTCACACTGAGATGAAGGTACAAATCACTTCCCTTATTTAGGCTGACTTATCAGCTTTCAACTTAAAGACCCACAAAATTGCTCTAGGCATCAGGCTGTGCCATATTTGTGTGGGAAGGCAGTAGACATGCTCTTTCCACTGACACCCCTAGTTTGGACATTCTCATTAAAATGTTTGTATACATGTAAACATATATATGTATTTAAATTTTGACTAGCTGTAAGGACAAACTATGTAAAGGTTTCTTTAGGCCTTGTGATCTGTTCTTTTGCTAGGCTGCATGAGGGAATGGTTGCTTTGAGGCCTTTTTGCCAGTCACTGTGGTAGTTGGCATTTTAATTCCAGCATTATTTTTGGGGTTTTTGTTTTTTTTGTTGTTGTTGTCTTCATCTTTCTTACATAGTCTAGCTCAGGCTCTTGTGTATAAACATTTAGATTCAATGAGCTAAAAGAAGAAACTATTTCTAAAGTGTAATGATAAGGAGCATCAGTTCCCTACTGGAAAATGGATTAATCTCTAAGAGAATAAAACTATTAAATTATGTGCAACTCTGAAAGAGATTACATTAGGTCACTGTAATCATGTTGTGCATCTGAACTACTGTGTAGTTTCTGTTTTCCAAAATCCATATTCCAATCTTAATACAAGCACTTTAAACAATTACAGAAATAAGCCTGTTACTCTCATTCCATGCAAATCCATTTGGGATTCATGACAAGGAGGAAAAGACATGCGAGACCTATTTCACTCCAGTACCTGTTTCTTTCCCACTGTTTTACAACATTAAAATGAATGTTAACACTGCAGGTGTTCATGAAACATGCAGTCACTGAGGAGACAGGAAAGAATATTGGTTACCAGATGCAGGGTTTGATCCAGTGCTCCAGGGAATCCTTGGGAAATCAGAGGGTGTAATGCTGGATGCTGAAACAGCCTTCCAACTCTTTTAGGCTCAGACCTGGTAAAGGCAAAGTGTTAGTGAGGCATTTCAGTTTGTGATTTAAACATGAATAAACAGATTGACTTCTCAGCTTGGTGCAATACCTCTTTCCACCACTCTACCTAGATCTAATATTTTTCCTCCTGTAACTGCTTTCCCATCACCCTGCTTTTATGTTTATTAATACCATATTTATAACACTTTTTTATATTCTGTGATGTCTGGGGATAAGTTTTTACTAAAGCTAATGTCCAAACATAGCTGTGCAATATGTTTAAGAATTCAGCATGACATCTATTAATGGAACAGTAGTTAGGCAAATAAATCTTCCATGAACTGAAATTAGAAAATTATACCTCAAAGTATTCACCCACTGAAACAGGCCATGAGGAGAAAAGAGTTACAGATTATTCTCTTGCTTTTATTTAGTATTTTAATCAACATGGCTTGAGTCCCACAATTAAACAAACAACTCTCCCCCAAGGGATTTCTCAGAATGAAAAAACTGCTAATATTACAGCAATATCTCAAAACATCAGGTTTCAGGGCAATGAAATGCCACAGCCTTTGCTTTCAGAAAAAAAAGAAGGGAAGGGAAGGGAAAAAGGTCTTGGTTTTACAGTATGAAAACATTTACACCTTTGGATATAAACTGATAGTAATGACAGGTCAAGTCAATAAGGAAACTTCATTTTGACCTGCTGCTTAAAATGGTTTGAGTTCTTATTACTTCCCAGCTGTATAAGTAACTTTGGGGTCATTTGAATTCTTAAAATCCTTCAAAACCACTATTTCCATTTGTTGAATATCTATGAAAGTTCTCTAGGACACTCAGTGAGGATAGAATAATATTCAGCTCAGAAGTTTTTGATTTTCTATGGGTTTGTTTGTAGTGACTTCATGCAAACTCTCAGTTTGGGTTGGTTTGTTGTTTTTTTTTGTTTTTTTTTTTTCAGTAAAAAGTAGAACTTACACAATGCTGCTTTCCATGTTTCAGTTAACATCTGAGCTGGGCCAAACCCCACCTGTTTGCTGGATGGAAGTTGTCATGTAATTGAGAGTGTGTATGTGTTATATTGAACAACACTCATCTACCTTATCATCAGTGGTAATGTAAATTAAAAGAAAGGGAGTATTAGCTATAAGCTACATCTCCAAGTAGAAAGATAGTTCCTGTAAAACTGTTATACAAAATGTCCCACAAACCTGGTACATTAGGGAGCTGATGTAGTCCCATACATTTAACTGATAGAAAACATTTATTACAATGGCGGGGTTTCTACAGATATGTTCTTAAAAGATGGATTTTGGATAGATTTTCTTTTATTATTCATAAGCCTTCATGGTTTTGTTCAATTGTTTTATCAAAGTTATTTATTTGCTCTTTGGTTGTTTGGTTGGTTGTTTTTTTTCAATTTTTTTTCTGGTGTTTTAGTCTATATATTACCTTCGGATTAACTGCTCAGTAGTCTGGAAGATATCTCATTTATGTCAACAGTAAAAGCGTGCTTACTTTCCCACACTCACCTATATTTGTAATTTGTTTTGATAGGATCTTAATGTATTGCAGGAACATGATTTGGACAAATATCTTAAGGAGAATATATTGACGTTTCTGGAAAGGACCTCCTGCGTTTGGGAATTTTTCTATTTATTAGCTCTTCTAGACATGTATCTTTTGAAGACCCACACCAAAAAACCTGCATGCAAAGGGAACTAAATTACAGATACCTGCAAAAGACGTCACCTGTGGTGAGAACTTCCATTCTCCAATTTCCACACAGTGGCAGTGAAGAAGATGAATACTTCTTCCTGTTATGTATCTCACTTGTCACAGGATATATTTGTATTTGCATTAATTTCAGATACTAAATGGCAGTCTGTCCCTATATCTCTTATTTCACTTCTTTTGGTTTGGTGCTGTTTTCTTAGAAAGGAAGAAACACTTGGGGAGAATTGTTGAAGAAGAAACCTGAGGAATCTACACAGAAATGTCATATGTTCTTACACTGATGCAAACAAGCTCATGAAGAATCTGACAACAGAAAGTCAGAGTAGTTTGCGACAGGTAATTCTCTCTGCAACTTGTGCTGATGTTAACTTCTGTTGCCATGGTCAAAATAGCAAATAAACAAAACCATAGTCATTCTTATGAAAATTAAAACTGCTTTATCATCTGTCAGGATGACCTGACAATCACAAGAACTGAGAAAAAAAGAAAATATTACTTCCCTATTATATTAGCAAAGTACAGTGTCTAATAGGACTGTTTTCCCAAAACAACCCCTTTGCTTAATGCAATTCGAGCATCTCCTTACAAAGTCCAGCTTAGTAACCAGGATAAAATAGAATTCCAGATTTCTGGAAATATCAGTAACATTAAGGGCAAGATATTAATAAAATAAAACTAATGATAGTATTCAAAAGTGGTGTGAAATTCATCACATGGATAAATTCAGGCTGATTCTATAGTATCAAGAGTATACACATGCTGGAAATGCTCTAAAACACTTGCTTCTGTCATCTACATTCCCTTTTACCACAATGAAGTGCTACCAACTTTAACAGTTGTACTTGGTCTGTCTGGGATGGAGTTAACTTTCTTCATAGCAGCCCATATGCTTCTGTGCTTTGCATTTGGGGCTTTGCATTTGGGTTGATAACACCCCAGTGTTGTGACTATTGCTTATTTCCTTATTTTACTTGACTTAAGCATACAGCTTTCGCTTTACCTATTAAACTGGTATTTTGATCCATGAGTCTTTTTGTCTGCCTTCCTTTTTTCTTCCTGTCCCTGGGAGAGGGGAGTGGGCAAGCAGCTGGGTGGGTGCTTGGCTGTTGGCTGGGGTCCACCGACCACAATACTATTTCCAACTCTTTATACAGGGTCTGCAGGAGTAGAAGTATGGAACAAACATTTGAATCACCCTCTGCTTTAGCTGCAAAACATGGGTACCCTTTAAGACATATCTTGATCTGAGAAAAAGTATGTGTTTTCTCAAGTCATATTTCTATGGCATTTTATGATATGAAGAGACAAGAAGCTTATTTTAACATTCATTTTCTGAAACACCTTTCATTAAAAACAATTGGTTATATTGGTTTGCAGTCAATCCAAAACTGAGCCAGGGTTTATGATTACTGTGGCTGTGACTTATCAAAGCTCACTTTAAAGTCGGCAGTGTGCATACACAGTTGCAATCTGACTCAGGAGTATGAGAGGGCAGGCTAACCTCCCATCTGGTTCATGGACACCGGGTTCATGGGCCGAGTTGGCAGCCTGCCCTAAGTTCTGATCAGCATAGTTTGGCTGTTTCTGTGCCTCAGCTACTGGTTTTGCAATACTTATACACAGGCATTCCTTATTGATCATCATGTCTACCAGTGATAAAATAAGAATTAAAATATAATAACAATATTGACTCAAAGTAGACATGCTCAAAGTGCTTCTCACCAGATCAAAATGGTGTATTTAGATTCCAAAAGAGATAGTAGAATTCTCCCTTTGTTCTACGAGGTAATGTCATATTGACTGACTTAGTGTTAACAATATGTGTACTTATAGTTAATCATTGACTACTGAGATGCAGCAATGAAAGTAGATGCTGTCACATAAGCAAGAGTGAATTTTGCTGTATAATGATGCACAAGCAGTAGGTCATCTCATTATAGAAGGTGGTAAAAAAGGTTTGGAGTGTCCCTGAACTTGAGCTTAATCAGAACTTAGCACCCATGGGTCCTTACAACATAACCACTGGTTGTTTCAGTCTTGCCAAAGAATTTTACGACCTACCGTCTCTGCATGATGTACCTGGTTTCTTTGTGTGAGCAAATTAAACTGTCAGGATGAGAAAATTAGAGACATGCAGACTTACCTTTTCAGATGTAGGTGTGGGGATTCTTTTTCTCAGATTCCAAAATTCATAGATAATTTTTTTTTTTCTTGAGCAAGAAGCAGATGTGATTCCCTTCTCCCTTCTTCATAACCTTTTCATAAAGCTCTTTGGCTCTGATAGTTAAATCCATACTTAACTAACCTGTCATTTTGCCTGGGATTCCTCAGTCTGCCAAAATATATCAAATAGCAGTGAGTAGTGAGATGCATCATCTTGTTCCCCTCTGAACCTGATGGCAATACTGAACTCTTCATTTGTTATTTGGTAAGCAATGTGATCCATGGAGGTCTGAAAAATAAAGGTAATTTTGACTTCTATAGCTACAAAAGGAGCCACAGGTTTGTTTTTATAAGTTATTATTCTTATCTAGAACCCCAAGATTTAGAAAGCACAGATTGTTCTTTACCTTTCAATGCAGGTATCTGAACTGTTTCACATGTGTATGTTTATTTGAATTATATTTCATCTGGCACAGTAACTGCTATTCATCTGCAGGTTCTTTTCATCTTTTGTGAACCAAGTGGACATTTAGAACAAGTATCAAAGATAAGATCAGATACGCAGCTGACATAAATCACACTAACTCTACTGAGCTGCTCTATTACTTCTGTCAAAGTTCAGAGCTTAAACTCTTTGCTTGTTTCATTCTGCACAATGTTAATATATACATAAAATAGCATATTTATTGCTTCTGTTCCACAGAGGATCATATAACTAACCACAATCCACTCTGAAGCAACTAACCATGAAAGCTTCTTCACCATGGGAGGGATTTTTCAGTTGTTGGTGTCTAGATATCAGCACGGCACAGAAATTTTTGGCTGGTTGTTTTTGCTGTATGACCAGTTATCAATGAGTAACAGTTCAGATAAGCCTATTAACTTTGATACATTTAAATAGGAGTTGCTGTTTGCTGTTAACTTGCTATAACCTTCTGGAAATAGAGGTGGAGCCACTGCAAAAAAGATCTATTTTTGTGGTTAAATGGAAACTTGTGGTATGTTTTTGTTAGCTACTTTGAGACAAAGTATATAATTTTTTTTCCACAGGGGATGGTTTAAATTAGGGCAGTGTTAACTCATAGGAGCACCCATGTCCAGCTTTGGACTCTAATGGCACATGAAAACATATGTGCATACACGTTATGGGCAAAAAAAGAATTCAAATTTTTCTCACAAATTCTCTCAATCCATATCTGGAGAAGAACAAAGACCCCTCAAAGAGAAGCCTTCTCCCAGCTGCTTTTGAATTCAATAAACAGCCATAAACACCTTTTTTTATGATTTGATTTCAGTTAATAAGGTTTTACTTCCTCCAAAGTTTTCAGAGTATCCCAATCAAAACCTAATAGATAAGCAGACTTTTTGTTTGTGTTTGAAATTGGAAACAAGGTTTTCATATCCAAATGGTCTACCTTTCATTTAAATGGCACTTATAAGGTTCATGTTCATATTCATATCTTCTTTGCACAATTCACGAGCACTCAGATGATAGCTTCAGGATCTTCAAAAGTTGGCAGTGAAGTGTAGACAGAGATGTGTCTAAACTGGAAACAAAAATCAGAGATAATAATGGTGAGTAGATATTCTGAATTAACATTCAGAATAAGTGCAACAGTCAGAGCATATTAGGCTTGAACATGTAACCTTTTTTGCAGCTTTCGATGAACCTTGTATTGCTCTGAATGGAACATTCCTACCATGAGTAGATATTTCAAATGTAACTACAACTTCTTGATGCTACGTTTCATTGACAGCAGTCACTGTACCACAGATGAGCATTAAACTTTATTCAATGGGTCTGCAGTGACCAAAAGAGCAGCTCATCACAGTATATCTCCTCTTCTGAGGAGGATGCTTCTGTAACAGAAAGTGACTTCTAGCAGAGTGAGGGTATGTAGCAGAAATAGAACATCTTCAAATAATTACATTTCCTACTCACAGTGATCCTAGCTGCTTTGTATTAGAGGTTTGGTCTTCTTGAGGGGACCTCTGGGATACTGTAAAAAGTACTGCTCATATTGCTTTCTCTTACCAGTGATTAATTTCAGCTATTTGGAGCCACAGAACTGAAGGGGACTCCTGTTAGGTCCAAGTGTAATCTGCTTGATGCTATGTCTAGTGCAGTGACTGCATTTTTTGGTTAAGCTTGCTGAGCTAACTGTGTATACAGGGTCCTAGCAACCGCAACCAGCATTGGGTGAGCAGAATGATAGATCTACGTACTTTACTAAAGACTGTTGACTTGCTCTGAGTGCTCTTGTTACTTGTTACAGGCCAAACTATTGCCCACAGGCTTTCAACAGCAACAACAGATGGTGCTAATGGCACTAGCCACTTGAGGGTGTTTGGAACAGATAATTGTGTGTTGAAAAAGGCACAAGTATTTGTTACTCTTATTTACTTGCTCTTGTCTCTTTACCCACCTCCAAACCATGGCAGTGTGTCAAACAGGCACAAGTTCTTGGGTTTTGTGTGAAAAGTGCTTTGCTGCTTGAATGTTTCTTTTGTTTTGTTTTGTCTTTTGTTTTGTTTTGTTTCTCCATCAGGTCAGCCTGAGAGGGATCACCACTTCAGCCTCTTCTATTCTACTCTTGGGAGTGTTCTAAGCTCTATTTTGCTCTTGGTAGAGGGCACATGGTAGTATTTATAAACAAGACCATGTTTTTTAACCTCCATTTATGTTTGTGACTATGACCTTGCAGATTTAAGCATGTTTCCTGTGAATCTGAAATATGCCTGCTAAATGGAAGTAAAATTTTTGATACCTTGGACTGTGCTTTTCAGGCTTAACTACGTGTATTTTTTGACGTGTCTGTTATTGTTAGCACTATGAGTCTACGTAATTCTTTCACAGACTATCACTTCTGTGTGATCTGCTTAAGTCCTGTCAGGAATGCTGACCTTGTGATGCCCTCATGTATCTGTGTCTGCCAGGTCCATGGTGACCCTTTACCTTCACATGAAAAATAACAGACTGATAACAGAATATGGGGCATTTCCATTCTGCTTGCAAATGGCCACAAGTAAGAATTTATTTAAGTTGGACTATTTTTTTTCCTAAGATGGAGCAAGACATTTTTTCATACTAAGGCTAAGAAACTGCATGGAGAATTTCATGGCCAAATTCTTTGAGTGACATTGCTTTCAGATTCCTTCCTAATTATTGTGATGTCAGGAATGGCAAATCCAAAAAGTCACTTTGCATAGTCCTGGAAGCGATGCTTTCTCTGTGTCTTTCTTTCCTTGAGAAATTACAATGAATAGATCATGGATCTATGGATCTATTCATACCTTTGCAGCTTGTTTGAATGTGTTGAATACTTGACTAGCATTTACTGAGTGGTCCAGTCACTGTAAATTAAACTAGACCAGAAACAAATGAACTAACACACTGTTTAGAAAACAAAGCCACAAGTCAAAGTGAACATCCCAAACAGTATCCTTCAGAGATATTCAGAGGTTTAACTCAGCCCCCTGCTACCCGACTGTGTTAGGCACCAGAAACACAGTACCTTCTCCTTTATGGACTCTTTCCATCACCAGATATGCTTCTGAGCTTCAGAAAAGCCATCTTTGAGCATCTTGTCAGCCCATTCATGCTTTAGGCATTCTGCATGGGACTGTAATATGAGGTTTCTGAAAACGTTCTGGAAATTATTTTATGACAGATATAGCCCAAAGTGTCAAAGTGGTTAATATCTTCACAGCTAGAGATCTCAGAGAAAAGTCATAACTGAACATAGAAGTATTCTTTAGGTTTCCAGGTATTTTGATATAAAATTAAGGAGAAAAAATATTTGCTACATCCTTTCCGTACATTTCTTCACTTTTTGAAAAAAGACACTGTACCCTTGGTTTACGCAGTTGAATGGGTAGAGGATATTCTGAAGAGCATGTCTGCACCTCTGTAGAAGTGACTTAAGGAAGCTTCAAAACAGCTTGCTTAGGTTGTGGAATGGTTCTAGCATAGTCTCAGAAACACATCTCCCAGGTACATCAAGGCAATGGTTTGGAACTGATCTATCTGCACTGCAGTTCCTGGTGCTCCAGGTCCTCAGGGACCTCCACAGGGAGCGGTGCCACATGGCATGACCCTGTGGTCCCATACCAGTGTCGTATGGCTGTGGATGCAAGAGCAGGAGGCACTGCACTGCCTTCTTCTAGCACAGCTTTGTCAGGGCTGAAGACCTCAGATTCTACGTTCGTGAACTGCTGTGCTGTTTTTGGACCCAAAGCAATATTTGTATGAAGCTGTATCTGAGATGATTAGTCCTGCTGGATCAAAACTGGCCCCTTCTGTGACACATGGCCATGCTGAGCAGGTAGGTCACTTGTGTGGGTGCTCTGGGAGGCCAGGCAAGCCTCACAAGCTGGATTTGTTTATACACTGACAGTTGGTCATCCTCAAATCCAGGGTGATGTACGGGAAAGTAAAACTAGGTGTGGGTCTGAATCACTTTAAGCAGAGGAGTGGATGGAGAAAGTCTCTCCCATGTTCGGGATTGCTCAGCCCTATGAGCAGTTGTGTAGGATAGAGAGTGCACAACCACTTTTTACAGCTTTATAAGAAAAGAGGTTTGACCCATATATCTTACATGAACAGTGATTCATTACTGATGCTTGCTGTGCAAGGATTTTAAGATTTCCTCCAACCCTTGGCAGTTCTTTGTCTCTCGCCTGGCAGCTGCACACAGGGAAAACTGGCAATTTTGGATCATTGCTGTGAAAGGGCACATGCTGTTTCAGATGCTGTACAACATGCCCAAGCACCCCAGCTAGTGGCCTGGATGCTGCTTGAGAACTGGATGTAACATTTTGTCCTCCTGGCTTCCTCTTAACGTTTTCCATCAGGTTTCACTTTTGAAGTAGTGGATGAGGAAAATTTCAAACCATATGGGTAAAGCAGCATCTCCTAACTCTAGTCTGTACTTGGAAGTCACTTTTCACCCTTACAGTGAAGAAGTGAGCCTTTCCCCTTGTCCTTCTAGGGCTCGGGTGTACCTAATGATGGAAAAGTACAGCCTGGAGTGAAGGTGCCTGGCTGGCTATTAAGGCATTCACCACACAGGCTGTACTGGGGGACTTCACCATAGAAGATCTCGGAGAAGACAATTTAATAAACACCAAAAGGACATGTAGTTGTGTATCAGGAAGAAGCGTTACCTTGTTAAAATAATCTTAAATAATTAAGACCTTTCCTAGGGTAATTGCATGTGCATATTCTGCTAAACATTACTAAGAACTGTTTTCACTATGTCCTACTTTACTTTTCTGTTTTTCTTTTAGTTTCCATTTCCCCCCACCACCCCAGGGTCTCTTTCTCTTTTTTTTTTAGCATGCTGAAATATCTAAAATAGCTCACAGATTGTTTTGGAACTTGTAGTACTTCTGCTACGCTGCAACTTGACTTTGTAAAGGCAACCTTGATTGGTCCAGCCCTTGAGGAGCTGGAAAATAAGGACCTATGCAGTGCTGCATACAAAAGAGATCCAGGCTCAGCCTCGTAAAGAAAAACATCTAAACATTTACGTGATTACTAGGAACAGCATATTCTCCTGCACCCATGTGCTTCTGGATGCATTCCAAGATATTAATAGCAGTAGTGGCAGAGCTGTACATTATATTGTTATTTCCTCCTTGGAGAGAACAGAATGTTAGACTGTGAGAATATGACATGGAAACTATGCAAGCTGGCTGCCCTCTTCTACTTTATTTACTCATTCTTAGATCTTTCTGACTTTGAGCCTTTTGCAATCACTTCAAAAAGGGATTTACTTTCTGTCCAGGAAGAGGAACACTGGAATTTCCATTCTGGATCAGATTATGGACATTAATCCAGGCTTCTGCCTTTTTCTGTCAGAACAGAACTGAGTAGTCAATAATATGTTAGATAAAGGTGACATCTCAAATTTACTTCCCTCTTGAGTTATGATGGTGATCAATATGTCAATAGCTTGCCAAAACATTGATAAGCTTAGCTCTTTTTCATCTTATTTTTATGAAATAGACATTACACATTCAGAAAAATGTCCCTACCTTTCATTGTCTGTCTCATTAAACTAGACAACACCACTGTCTTCCATGAGCTTGATCTATGACTCAGCTAAGAGCGGGCCAAATACTGCACAGAGACAGGCCTAAGTAGCCAGGCAGAAAACAGTGACTCAGTTTTCCATTCCTCTTAGAGCAAGGGCTGGTCTCTTTCTGGAAAGCTTCCATTTTATCATTAAATAGGAACCTAAGTGTCTCTTAAAATGCCATAGTCTGGGCTGAGTCTAGCTACGTTTTCCAAGACTGGGTTTTTAAATCAGCAGTTTCCCCAGCACCCTGATGAGGAAGAAGCTGGCAATGCTGCTGATAAAGGCAGCTCCCCCATTTCCATGCCTCCTTCCCTCCTGTGACTTCCAGCCCTTTGCACTGTGATGGCTCTTGTGCCAAACCAGCTGTCCACGTCATGGCATGGAAAAGCAGACCAGGGAATTGATCCAGTTTGAAACTAGCTGTTTTAAGAACTCACGCCTGTTTCCCCACTGCTGTTCACCCTTCAGCCATACCAATTGACACTGGTGTAGACACAGGGTAGTGGGCAGCACAGGGTGAAGGTGAGGAAGCTGAGGGAGGGGAGGAAGATAGACAGAACTGGCTCCACCTGCAGCATTGTGGCTTTATGACGTTTAAAGTACTTTTATAACTATGGGCTAAGACACTGTCAAGTTTGTATTTCTTAGCAGAGCTTTCTTTTTTTTTTCTTTTTTTTCTTTTTTTCTGGAGAATTATGATTTTGCCAGTTACTGTCCCTAGATTCTGCAGACTTGGAAAACATTCTTGTTTTTCAAGAAAGTGAAGCTTAGCATGTATGTGCTCCATGTGAACAGCAGCCAGTGTAAGCTTGGAGGATGTGGTAAAGCTAAAGTAAAACTACATCAAACTAGAGGCAGAGGGAGAAGGGTTAAGGTACATGGATAAATTGTAGATGCATGGGAATAGCTGATAAATCTGTATTTCTACCCCAAACTTGAGGATTGCTTCTCTTGTTCTCCAGATAAAAAGGGGAATCTGCAGATTAAGACAAGGATATCTGGTAGATGTTGAAATAATGTAACATTTCCAGGGACACGGATTCAATAACCTACATAGTACCTTTCCATTTTCCATGCACTGTTATCTGCTAGTTACAACACAGTAAGTCTTTGAAAGGCAGATGCTGTCTCACTCTAAATTAGCAATGGGATGGCGGGGGAGAAGAGAGCATGCAAAGCTTTGTAGTGTTTCATTTCTCTCTGACATAGAAAGGGAACAACCAGCAGCTCCTGTTCTCTGAAGACTGTGTGGACTGTTCTGCATGGGACAGACATGATAAGGACTACACCATTTGACAGGAACTGTTTCCCATGGAGGGATTATGCTTTAAATAGATTGTATAGCCCGCCTAGCAGAATGTCTAAGGTACCAAACCTGATGCAGTTGAGTTCACATTTATTAATGGAGATGGTGCTTTGCATAACCTAATCCCTGAGCAGCATCTGGGGTTTGTTTCAGAGAGAATGAGATGGATTGCTCCAGGGGAGTGAACAGTGTTTATTTGGTGTGGGTAATAAGGGTTTGTGAGCCAGGAAATTTGAATTACCTGATAGTACTGATGTTAGCTACAGGCAATTCAGTGTTTGGGGGGCTTTTTAAGATAAGAGGTGGGCTTAAGTGTTTGAAAACTTCTTATTTCTCACGTTTTTGAAAGTGATCTGTATGTGTGCAGAAAACTTCCTAACCTTTCTTGCTGTGTTAGTCAATGTAAACAGGTAAGCATATAACATGGGTATCATCTGTGAAGATTTTCTTTACAGATCTTCAGAGGTTCTTGTCTACAGTGCCTGTGTAGGGACTGCAGCTGCTTGTTTCTGCATAGTGGCTCAGCTACTGTCCATTTTCCTTTTGTCCATTCATCATCATTCTAGATTTAAGGGTCTAATACAGGTTGCCTAAGTTAGTCTTACTGTGTCTAAAATAATTCTATATTTTGACTTAGAAAGATAAGATACTTGGGGTTTGTGCATAGAAGAAAGTACTACAAATGCTAAACTTCTGCTTTCTAAAAGCAATTATTTGCTTCCAGTGTGAAATCACCCTGAGAGTTCTACTCACGATTTATTTGACAAAACAGTGCTTCTGTGTTCCCTGTAAGATTGTTCCACTAGAAACACATTATTTTTCTGCTTCAATGTGAGTTGGACCCAGCTATGTAATTAGATCTGAATTCTCTGATAAAGTTTCTGTTTGGGATTCTGCCTCAGATTTCTTTGCAGACGCGGGTCAGAAACCAAAAGTTGAAGCAACTGATGTGCAGGTCTAACACCATATTAGGGCTTTCTCAGAGTGTCTGGGACTACAGAGCTGATGCAAAGGCCCTCAACAGTGCAGCACACAGAAGGGACAGAAGCCTTCCAAAACATGCTGACAGAAGTGCCCATGGAGAATATTAACCTCAAAAGACTATACTTTCTTGGTAGATATGGAAAGAACTTAATTTCCTCATAAACCAAGTATCTGGGCATCAAGACAATTTGTGAAATGCTGCAAAAAGATTTAATTTTGTGCCCAACATTGTGAAATAAGGCTCATTGGCCTTTTTTTGTACTTTCTTCCACTTTACACATTGTCTGAACACAAAAATAAAAATAAGGAAGCACATATACAGGACTGTAAAGCCACTTAATGATACATATGGATTTTCGGTCTGTTTGTTTTGGAGGCTTTTTGATCTTGTAAATGAAGTAATGAACTCCAAATACCTTTTTATTCTAGTTGCTCTGTAATAAAGATTTTACCAGGGTACATTCCAGCAAATAAAGACAAAAAGCCTTGCACGGTGAGCTCATCATGAAGTTACTTGTGGAATAGCAGCTGCAGCAAGTGTTAATCTAGAGAATTGATAAGGAAATAGGATGGACTAACTCACTTTCCTGGAGTGCTTATCTGTCATTTAGGCTTATGTAAAATATTCTAATAATGTGCAGACCCCAGTAGCTAAGAGCTGTCACTGGGGTATCAGAGGATTCAGGGTTTGCATAACAACAGGAGGGGGTATCCTTGCTATGCTTCCTCCTTTTCTCTTGTTCTCATCCCTCCCTGTGTCTGGAATGTAAATTCTAAACCACCGAACAAGATAGCAGGCAAACCCAACTGGCAGGTGGGCAGCAAGTGGTCAGGACAGCAGGAAAGCACCAATATACTATAGGTCTTAACACTCAGTATAGCTCTTAAGAGATTTCAGGACATTCACAATATGTACAGAAAATCACAGCTCAGATGTTTAGCCACGTGAAGAGCAAGCACATAATCTCATACCTGTGTATCACTTGAGTTTCCTGGAGACTCTAGTCCTGGGTACTTCAGTCAAGAGAAACTTCATCTTGCAAAGTGTTTCCTTCTTCATATAAACCAAGCGTTCATTAAAGGTTCTTCTGTGATGGTGTTGATGGTTGAAGTCACCTCTATCTGTAAAATACATGAATACAAATTCACCACATAGCCCTGTCTGACCCTAGAGTATCCATGTAATGGATAATGCATACCCAGTGACCATTCTGGTGCTCCACAGAATTACGTGCTTATAAAATTAGATAAATTGTGTTGTCTGTGATTACCTTTTTTTTATTAAAAAGAACTCAGATGCAGCTAAATGGGAAGAAGCCAAAAGTACATATGAGGAAAATAATATCCAAACAGCCTGGGACTTGCTAGAAAACCAGCAGTCAAACAGGAACATTAACACAAAAATCAATAGGAAAAAAAAAGGACATATGCTGAATCCAATTAAGTTTGCATTGATTATAGAGAGGAAAACAAAACCAATTTTAACTCTGCTCTCTAATATTTGATCCTGAAAATTGTGTCCTTATGAAAAAAATTCTCAGAATCAGTTTCCTTGATATTCTGTATGTGCCATATACCACATTTGTCATTTTTGTCAGAATAAAATAAAAATAAGACTAAGAAGCCACTAAAACAATTTTCAGTTTTGAGAACTAAAAGTATCAAAAGCATAATCAAAGAACTGAAAGAATAATTATTAACAATGAAGACAAAAATGACAATTTCCATCCTGTTTCAGATTTGGTGATACATTGCAGCATGGCTAAGGAAGCACAGAAATGAGAAATATGTCTCATCACCAGAATGGAGGATAAATTCAGAGCACATCTAAGGGCCTACCCAATATTTCTGTTAAAATTGTTAAGGCTAGAAGCTAACACCAGGTATGCAAAGGCATTTTTTCACCTAAGTCTTACCATGCTACCTAACGTTTCCAGGTGATAAAATTGTTCTGACTCCTAGAGCACATTTTACATCAAGAACAAGGTCCAAATGCAAACCTGGTTCAGACAAGTAGGTAAAAAGTAGACAATAACTTAGTGTTCAAATCTTTTAAGATTTGTGTCTCTTAATTTTATAAGCAAGATAATTAAAAACAATGACAAACAATTCACTGGCATAACAATAACATCTGTTCTCCATTTGTCTTTTTGTGTCACTAGTTTTGAAGCTTCATTGACTTTCTAGTCAAAGTGAGAATGATTTCAGTATTAGAAGTAAAAATTTAGGAAAAAGAAGGGTAAATTTAGAATGTGCAGTGTACAATTCTCTGTGATTTTTGGGAAAGCTCTGGGAATGCTACTCTTGTCTCCCTATAACTGTGAAGTATCTTTTCACAAAATATTTTTATTAATGTACTTGGACTGAGGATAATCTCTTGTCACATCTAACATCTAAAAGTTACGTTACGGCCTAAGCTTGTTGTCCAGTCTGTTTCTGTGGTGAACAGAAAACACTGAATGTCCAAAGTACGCATCTGAGGGAGTAAAATGCTTTTTAAATGTACTTGCCTCTCAGCCAGTGTAAAAAGTTTGAAGTGCTCATCTCACTGTTAGGCAGCTGAAGTTAAGTAAAAGGAATCACAGCTTGACATCCAGATCTACAAAGGCATCTGCTGATTTCAGTGGTAATGTATTGAGAGATCTAGCTTCAAAATGCCATGGTTCATACACTCAGTAGTTTTGGACACTGTGATGAACTGTGCAAAGCCATGAGATTTTCTTGCAAGGTGCACCACTGAAATATCCTTTCTCTCTGCTTTCTTTTTTTTTTTTTTATCCTCTTATTCAAAATTTCAGAATGATAAAATACTATTCAAAATGCATTATAAAGGGGAAAATAAGCAATGAACCCATGTAGCAACAGGGAAGGCAGAAGGAAATAATCCTCGATACAAAAAATAATTACTACAGGCACTAGGAAAACATCCTAGCTTGTTGAAACGGTGGAACAAGGGAAAAGGAAGCTGGAGTTGTAGCAGTGTGTAGCATACTGGCAGTGTATAACTCGGATCACCTCGGCTGTCAGTGATGATCTGCAGATAGCAGATCCTACTGGTCATGAGTCAGTAGAGGAAAGGATGATTTGGTTTGCTGACCTCCAACCTCATATGTTACAACATCATGAAAAGCCTTAACTTTTGCATGTGAAACTTCTCTGAGCTCATACAGGACACATATGCCAAGGTCCAGCCGTGTTTTATAATTCCCCATCAGTGCAGCAGAATAGAGACTGTCTTGTTCCCATCTGCCAAGACTTGAACAGGGAGGGCTGTGCATGAACTGAGGTGTTACTCAGTGTATTTGGAAAACTTTACACTGAAATATTGAAATGGAATTTAGCAAAATTTGAGCAGCTGAGCAGAATCACAGCTTTGGACTTGGGTGTCTATGTGTTCTGTACAAGTCCCAGTTTTGGTAAGTCCCTTTGGCTCTGCCGATGTTGTGGGATGTGAAAATGCCTGCCAGCTTCTGCATCCCTGAAACTGAATCTAGGCACATACCATCTGCCTTTCCTCCCCAGGCTATGGTCTTCAGCCAAAGAATATTCGGGCAAGAAGACAGTGGCAGCAAGTTTTAACAAGTCCCCTAGATGAATGGGGGGGAATGTGTGTGTGTCAGGACTGGGTGAAGTGGAGTACCATTAAGGACATGCCGCATAGAATAAGTGATCCCTCAGGCCATACGAGTAGAGACAATATATTCATTCTTCCTGCACAAGCCAGTAGTGATGTCGGGGGGAGGGGTATTGTGCTACATTCAGTATAGACATGGTCTCTCTGAATCTGGCCTGGGCAGCTGCCCAAAATTAAACATGCAAATAAGTAAAGCTTCTGAGGAGAAGAAATGTTTTCTAATCAATTTCCATTAGGTAGAAAGCTGTTATGGATAAGTAGGTGGTAAGCTTTGCTGCCAATGAATTAATACACCTACTTCATGGCCATCAATTGTTGTCAGAAACATGTGCTGGTCTGGAAGCCTTTTTTACAAATTGGCAGTGACTGGCCAGGCTGAAAACAGGTGTATCCATTGGAAGCTGTTCTGACCTTTGGTTCGTCGCATACGCTCATGTCATGTTGCATTACCTCATCATATCACAAAAGCTAAATGTCATCCAGTGTCACATTTTAACCTAAGATGGCTCACCAGCTCCACTGTCTCAGATTAGGTAACAAGAGCACGGTAAATACATCATCTCCTAAGTTATTTTAGCAGTTAGCAGGCACGTAAGAAGCTGAAGGCAATATTCACACAAATTAGCAGATATAGCATAATTTATTTGGAACCTCTCTGGGGTTTATTCACTGATTATTATTTCCATAAATCATTTTACTGTGCATTAACAAATATTTTGAACAATTCTTTTCAATACTTGGAACCACAGCCCCTTGGAAATCTCCTGCTTAAGACTCCCTGAATTATTACCGTATTTGAGGTGAAAGAGCATGGCACCCAAGGGCAACTGGCCTATAAAAGTGTCCTTGCTTTCTGCGTGGCTGTGGGATTGCCCTGTTTACCATGCTCCTAGCTTTCTATCAGTCTATCAGTCAAAGCCTAGCCTGTGTCTGTTTATAAAGCTTATGTCATCTGAGTGGGAAACTGAAGCAATACCTTTTGAATTAGAGGACCAGTCACACGTAGACAAAAGTGACTGACCATGGATCTTGACTGCCACAGGACACAATTTGTTTAGAGAAATAGGGATAAGATACAACTCTGAGATTGGATAAATTATCATCAGTTCACAGGAGGCTCACAGGCTGGAAAAGAAGGCATTCATCCTGCAAACTGGTCAAGTGATCTCGCCAGGCCTGCTCAGCCCACACAATGCTTGTCTTTGATGACTAGTATGCAATCAAAGAAGTTAAGGGTTGATATTCAAAGGACAGGTAAGTTGCATGAAGATGCAAAATGACACCTGATGGCCCTTTGGGAGAGAAGTTATCATGCTTTCTGGAGGCAAGAGAAGAGGAGTGGGCAGGTACAGTTGCTTTCAGAAGATCTTTGCTTCTGGGCATGTAGACATTTTGTAGACCTGGAAGTAAGAAGTTTTAAAGCAAATACTTCTGGTTGTTCATCTAGCTACTTTTTTTTTTTTTTTTTCCTATCTTGTGAGTTACAGGCAGGTGCCCTTCCAATGAACATGGTATTGTCAGGCCACATGACAGAAACATCCTAATTTGCTTCCCTCCTCCTCCTCCTTCAACTCCATGCTGGGTATGTAGGGAGAAGGAAAGGAACAGGCAGAGCTGTGCCATTCCTGACAGGCTACATGCTGGAATATTCTCTTTCCTTGCCCCCACTACACTCACACCTTGCCTACTGTCTCATGCATGTGATGGGGTAATAGGGACTTAGGAAACAGCAGGGAGCACTAGACTTCTTGCATGAAGCTTACCTGTTTTGAAAGTCTGGCTCCCATGTGGTATATTTGGCATCAAGGCACCAAAGAGAAGCAGGAAATGATGTGGATGAGATTTAACAAGGGAATCAGGCTTCTGAGGTAGCAGCCATAAGGACCAGCTCCACCACATGTCAGAGCCTTCTGTGTGACATGCTGAGCATCTGCAAGCTTCTCAGTGGCCCATGAAACCAAAAACCTTCTTCTTGGAGATACTCAGATTCTTTCAAGACTAGAGTCCCCCCATCATTCCCTCCTTTTGCCTTCCTGTTCCTCCTTCAGTTGAAATGCCTAATACTTACTAACTAAATCATTAACTGAGTTAAGCATTTTATTAGGCTAATTAAATATAGCCCATGGTCATCATAAATGATATGGAGGGGGGATTTTTTGATTAAGAAATGTTTTGCCATCCCTGTATAGCACATGACCTTCAATGTATAGGCCATATTTCTCACTCACTCTGCCACCCTGAGGGCACCGCTTCCCTTTATATATATATATATATAAAAATGTTAAAGATGCACTTGTAATCACATGGCTGCATTTGAACGAATCTCATTCCAGATCTTCCCTGAAGGGTTTAATTATACAACTTTGTGCAGAATTACACCCAGTTGTAATCCTGAGGTCTGCTGGTATAGCTTGACTGAGCATCTATGCTCCTGGTTCATTTGAGCATCTGTGCTCCTGACCAAGGGTGCACAAAGAAATGTGATGCAACATTCAAAAGAAAAGCTTAATGAACATAACTGCCAACTGAACCTCTTTAACAACAATTACATGTACCTTTCTGCAGAACAACAGAACATAATTCTGAGCTATCCCTTTAATGTGGGAAGAAAATACAGTCTCAATTCTTTGTATTATGCAATTTAATGTAAACATTTTTTTTTCAGTCACAGGTACTTCAGAAAATAACAAATTCAAAAGGAGTTCCTTCCCAGTTATCCTCCTATTAAAGGTCTGGGTCAAAGTCTGACATCTGCTTCCCTGCTATAAATCTAGAGATGATACCTGGATTCCAGTGGAGTAGCTCTGGATTTATACCAACTCCAATGAGAGATAATTTGGCCATCTAAATATGTAATTGTTCTTAGTGAAAAAAAAATCTATTAATCCCTCACAGCAGTCACTGATTGTGGCATTTTAACAATAACAAACAGCATGATTGAGTGTTTTCAGTGCTTACTGACAGATGGTCATTGTGTTACAAAACAGCCTTCAGTAAATAATGACCATATCCACATGAGAGATGGAAAATAGTTCTCTATTGTATGCTCCTTTTTTGCTGCACATAATGAAGTAGAAATGTCTTTGACTCCATTTTATACTGGTACTGAAAGGCCAAAACTTCCATTTGAATGAAAAGTGATAAGAATATGAAAGCAGAGATGCTCCATGTTGCTTTTATTCATTCGCTTGATTATTTGTTTGCATCTAATAAACCATCAGGACTGTGTGGTTAATGTTCCTCTGTCCTTATTTCACAGTATACAGTTCCCTTAGGGCACTAATGGAGCTTCTTTTGAAAGATCACAAGTAAACTAAAGGCAAAGCTATGGTTTAACAGTTACAAAATGACAGGGCTAAAACTCAGCTTCCTCTTAACATGATGAGTTTGAGTGCCCAGTGGTCTGTGTGTCTGGGAAAGAGATTTCATTCTAACCACAATGCTTAGGACCATATTGTGTACTAACAGTTTTTTTACATTAACATTCATAGAGCTGTGAATTTACTAATGTCACTAATGTTGCTACAGAAATTATGTCTGTTATACTAGAAAAGAATCTGAAGCACTGAGCATGTTCAATAGATGCCTCGAAAATGCTGTTAGTAGATGCCTTATTGTGCACTGGGAAAAGCACAGTAGAAGTAGGAGTACTTCTCTAGGGAATCAGAGTCAAATGAGGGAAAACAAGTTGTCTTGCATCAGATTATTGATAAATAAAAGGATTGTTTTTCACGAGCACAGATGACTAAGCCTACCTTTGTGAACACATGCAGAGCTAATTTTTTGAAGAAATTGTTGATAACTGTCTTCATTCCCACTGTAAAAAGTCTCAATGATCCAACTGAGCTGAAGCAAAATGATGAAGCACAACTAGAAAAATGAATACAGAGTTATTTGTTTATGTGTTGACTGTTCAGGAGTATAAAAAGTAGCTACACTGTTTTTTTGTCATAAAAAAAAAAGCAGGTGAAGCTAAACACATGGAATCAACAGATCTGTCAAATAAAAATATCCGTGTCACCTCTCAAAACGCAACTATCCTTCAGCATTAATTTTCAGCCTCATCTTGCACAACCTATGGCAAAACCATTCATGACTACCACTGAACCTTTACCTGCGCTGAACCGGATTGCTCACCACAAATGCTGCAATTCACTACACTTTAATGTTCCATGCCTTAAACTGGATTATTTTACTGACTCTCACTTGGTAATCAGAGGAAAAAGCAAAACTTCCAAAACCATGAGCATCTTGTCTATGGAATCTTTCAGGGCATACTTTGCATAAAATTCACTACTATGGAGGTCAACTATCAGATTGAAATCAGAAAATCCATGTGTCTGAGTAACCCCTTCCAGCTGCAAGTGCTCTTGGGTTGTAACTTGTGGGTTTTATATACCTGTACGTGTTTACATGTGTTTAAATTAGGAATTGTGCTGAACTAGTTTCTGCGATTAGAAACAAGAGCTGTGCTTTTATTAGAGGCTACAATGAGTTCTCAGAGATAGTCTCTTGACCCCAACAAGCTGTGGGAAAGATTTTCTATGGTGGTTCCCACTTGTTTCAGATAGTGAAGTAGCCTCTTCAAGACCAACTAATCTCAGTAAAGGTGAGAGACATTCTCATATCAGTTAAGTAACCATTTATAATTCAGAAGGACATTTATGAAAGCAGCAGCATGTCTTTTGTTTTCTATATATGGGACAACATCCAGTGTTTAAACCAAGTGAGCATTTCTGTGGGAATGAGTGCATGGCTTCATCACCTGCTAGAGACCTATCACAGTTCACCCTTAGCTAGCAGTCTCACAGACCTTGAAAGCTGAATTAGAGAAGTTCAACTTATATTTTACAGGTGGTATGTTCATGTCAAGGCTGCAACAAAGCAATACAGATCTTGAACAGTATCTGGAGTGAAAGGAATACTCCTCGTTCTTGGCTGTTTCAAAACCTTCTTCATGGTCATAATGTAATTTAAATATGTCATTATTTTAACTTAAATATATTAAATAATGTATTAAATATATTAAATAAATATATTAACACAAACACTTGTTCCTCTAGGCAAAGGAACACTGAAAGGGAGAGATAAAAATCACTCGTTTCCTCATTTTTCATAATGGTCTTGTGAAGCTATTTCCTTGCCCTGTGGTGCCTTTGATATGTTCACTGATTGCACCCATATGGAGTTAAATCTTGCTTTTTCTCCTCACAGAACTCCCACCCACATTTTATTTCCTTGTATGAAAAGCAGAGGGGGATATGGAAAGTATTATTTCTCCAAATAACAGGTTTCAGAACTATCGTGCATCAGTTGTACAGGGAAAGGAGGACATTTCTAACAACATGAAGACATGCAATGGAATAGCATCTGCAGACTCTTTGTCAAGGTTGACTAGAAAATCCCAGTGTTCCTATAAGAGATTTTTTGTAGTCAATACCTACTAAGAAGTGCATGTTAAATTTACAAACACAGACATCAGGAGAGACATGCACACACACACGTTCAGAAAGTATATCTCCGTGTCATACCACAGTTATGACAATATGACTGTTTTCATGTCAAGTGCTGTGTGCCACAACTCACCAGCTCGGCACATGACACACAGACTACTTAGTTCCTAAACACAGTCTTCCCCAAAACTGAGCTTTTCCATGCCTCTCTGGAGAGCTATTAGTCTTGAAGCCCTGTTGTCACCGAGACTCTGAGCGTGCTCTTCTCCACTGAGGGAGCAACGTGCATCTCTTATTTTTCCACAGTGCGGGAGAATTTTTGGCAGATTTTTTTGTATCAGCATTTTGCATTCTGCCCCAACATTCTTACAAGCTCCTCTGAGTTTGGTGCCATCCTTAGTTTTATGTATGTTCTTAACTTCTCAGTCATCCATTCATAACAAATATTTGGAAAAGAAGTGGGTTTCAGATGCCTCCTAAGAGATCCTGTGTGGAATCTCAGTTCCCTGACAATTTACCAGTGATTGCTTTCTAAGAACTTACTTTCAACCATCTGTTTATCTACATTGTGAACCAAGGTTGCTCTCTACCACAGCAACCTGTAGGCAAACTGATATGATTTGGGTGGGTAAAAAATTGGCTTGACCACTAGGCTGAAAGTGTATGACAACAGAAAAAAGTTTAACTGTCAGCCACATAGTAGCATTCCTTAAGGGTTCATACTTGGGAAAATACTGTCTCTATTAATGAGCTGAAAAATCATTAAATTTGTGGATCATAGCAAAAGCTGCATATGTGCTGGGATGAAGAGTAGCCAATACTTCAGTAATGCCTTGAAGGAAAAGGCTAATGTTCAGTGGATCCTGGCAGTCTGAAGAAATGGGCTGGCAGAAACTTAATCTTGTTCAAACCCAAATTTAATTTTTCCATCCTCAGTGGAAAACCCCTACGCAGCAGTACAGGACAAGGGCTTGACTGGTTAGGAAGCAGCTTTGCCTAAAGGACACAAGGGTCCATGGAGGTAAGAAGCCGAATATGTTTCAACAACATGCCTTTCTGACAAAGAAAGCCAACTCCATACTGGACCCTGTGTGCAGCCACAAAGAAACTGAGATCTGATCCTTCGGATGTCCTTACTTCCTCATCTTGTTTAAAGGATGCAACAGGATACAGAAAATAAAAACCCAACCCAGTATCTGAGTTCTCCTTTAACATTAATAAGGCTTTTGATGTCCTCTGCCAGTTCAATTACCTAATTAAAGACAAAAATGTGGTGGAATAATACATACTGTTTCTGAGAACCCTCTGTGAGCTGCTTCTTAATCTTCTTATCTTCCAGGTACTTGTTAATGTATTTCCTCCTAGTACTAGAATGGGATAAAACAAAACAAAACAAATAAAATAAAATAAAGCTGCCCAACTGTCTTGTCCCACTCAGTGGACAACAAGGGAGGTGAATCTTTGTGATCCCCCAAAAGAGGCTGTCCCTGCATGGCAGGGTGGCCAGGGTGGCAGTCACGACAATGACCCCAAGGAACAATAACAGAACAATTTATTAGTTCTCCCTAATGGAGCAGTACGGATAAAAGTGTTAATTTTTGTATGCGATTATTTTACGGCACGACTAAATTTTGAGGAAGAGGAAGAAAGAGTTATTAGAAAAGAAAGACATGGGAGCTATATCAGTAAATGCTAGACTTAAGTACTTTTAGTAATCAGATTACTAAAATATAATAAATAAAGATTATTAGAGGAGTAATTTATATTCAAGATTTTCTTAACTGCACAAACTGATTTCTACTAGATTCACAGATAAAAAAGACAAAATCCAGCTTCTGTTTAGAACCGTAAAGAAGGTCATAATATCTGGAGATTTCCAGAGCACTTATTCAAATTTACCCATCCACAGATGACTGTTCTGTTATCCTAATCCTGTCACAAACACTACACACCCCCTTGGCCTGTCTGATTTCTGAGGCACAGAACACTATTAGTGAGGGTCTGTACTAAAACCATCTAGAGATGGTTTTAATTCAAACGATCCACATGGAGTTGCCTTCTTCAAAATATGTAAAATCAGCTCCCCTAGGTTTTGGAGTGTTTTCTGACCACCAGGTTAGAGTATGTTGTGAGATATAGGAGCTGTACCTCCATAACTGTTCATTTAATACCCGTGGCTATTTCAGTGCCACAGCTTTCTAGCCTAGTAGCCTGTTCACATCTGGACAGTGAGAAAGTTGCATTCCAGTTCCCATTGTCAGAAATATTTAAGTAATAAATTATTTAATTTCTTCTATATAAATATTAAGCAGTAATTAGAAAGAGCCTGGAGCACATTTCTCCCCTTTAAGGGTATATGACAGATTCAGCCCTTTTCTTTCTGTAGTCTAACGAATAGCAGGACACAGGTGACTACATATCTATGTAAACTGAGAAGGGGCTACAGCCAAAATAAAACCAGCGAGGGCACAAGTATTAGCTAATAGCTGCCACATGAACATTGCTATGACAGCAATATATCTGTGCTTTTCAAAGTTTCCATGTTGATGCTTCTAAGGACCTCAGCAGTTTTCCTGCATCTCGAAACAAATACTCATTATCATGGTCTTTTCAGAAAAATGTGGATTTATAAAAAAGTATGCCTCTGAAGAGTTGCAATTATGTGTAAATTCAGACAGGCAATTTCAGCTGGAAAAGAAAAGGTGAAAAAAACATGTTGAAAATAGTGAAATATCCTATTACAGTATTTTTAAAGGAAGACATTTCATTTCAAAAATTAACCTAAAGTCTTTGCTGTAATTTCACTTAACCACTATATTTTAATTATTTTTTATTTTTTTCATCATGGAAACATGAGAAAAGAGTTGGAAGAGACCTTTAAGATCATCAAGTCCAACCATTGACCTAACACTGCCAGGTCACTGCTAAACCATTGCCCTGAGCACCACATCTGTAAAGCTTTTAAATACCTCCAGGGATGGTGACTCCACCATTTCTCTGGGCAGCCCGTTCCTGTGCATGACGACTGTTTCAGAGAAGAAATTTTTCCTAATATTCAACCTAAACCTATCTTGGCACAACTTGAGGCCAGACAGAAAGTTCCCCACCTTGCTACAACAGTCTGTTTGAAAATTAACCTAAATTGAAGGAAAGGAAATAAGAAAGAGCTAAGAGGGTATTTTATTCACATCTATGAGAACCAAAACAAGCTACTTAGGTTGATGTACATACTTCTACGTAAATTGAGAGTTGGGTTTTTTTTTGTTTTGCTTGCTGTAACAAACCGAAAATCCTCAAAAAGTCAAACTGTGACTTGACAAAATTTTTGCTAAGACACTTCACAGCAAAATCCATGATTCAGCCAGATCCAGCATTCATGTGATCGAGGAAAGGGCCAAACCAGAGGTGGGAGGATATACAGTCTTTGCTAATGATCTAATTCTCACAGCCACAGTATAAACCAGCACTGGGATTTATTTATTTCTTTTCAGAATTAAAAACCTGAGTATACAGAGAACAACAAAACTGGAAGAAAAGCATTTCCTTAGACGCCCTTCTGTTTTGTTCAGAAACTGTCAAATAGTTATGCTCAGGTGGTGTTTTCTTTTTAAAAACTATATATTTAGAACACAAAGCCATGAAATGTTTAATACCATTCTGGAGATCTGACTTATACAGAGTTTAATTACATTAATCATTTAACAAGTGAATGGCAAAACTTATTTTAGGTTCCTCAGAGCATTTCAGATATTAGCAGGCTTTCTAGAGATAAGAGTAACAGGATTACTAGGGATGCCAATACTATAGACCAGAATTAAAAACTACAATGAATATGGCTATTACTATCACTTTAGAACTATACTACAATCTATTACGCTTTCTTAACAAGTTAATGAAATTCTTTGTCCCACACACAACGGATCTGCAGTATAATAAAGTTATTAATGAAAATAAGTCAACCTTTGAGAAGGAATAAAAAAGGATCACTGGCAAAAAGGCAAATGTAATTCACTTATTCAACAATCAACTATTGTTTTGTAAACAATACAAATTTTTAAAAGGCTTATCACTTCATGCTGTATACAGATCTTTTGCAAAATATTGGTGCATGTATTTCTCTGATCGTCTACATCAGTTTTGAAAAGCAAAGTTTTCCTTATAATCTGCAATAGGAATGTAACTACAGCAACTAAAAACCACCATATGTTATTTCAGGAATAAGAAATAAGGTTTACAAGCTTTAAAAATTTCTCATGCCAACAGCTGTTGTTTTTCTTTTATTACAGTTTAATATGGTTTCAGAATTCCCTTGGCTTTAAGACCAATGACTTTTTAAAGTGTAAAACATACCTGATTTTTCTTATCTTACACCGAAGGACAGATTGATTTGTTAGAAGTTTTGTTTGTTTCACATATTAAAAATTAAGCAATAAGGCACAATGTGGAGGAGTGATTATCTGATGATAACCCCAGCTTCCTGAAATTGCTTTATTGCAAGTATAAATATATTTTAGATTGTTCATTGGATATTAAGGGCATTAGCATGCTCATAGAGTTTAATCTTTCCCTTTAGAATATTAAACTCATAAGGCTTTTTTTTTGTCTAAGCTATTTTTTAATGTGCAAGAGAGGACTTCATATACTCAAGAAATATAGTAATTGGCTGGTGCATACTCCACTGGGGAGATTAATTTACAAGCGCTGTACAGTTCTGCTAAAACTACTTCTCAACATTTCAAAATGTCAATAGTATATTTTCCCAGCCCTGTAAACACATTTTGATACACAATATAAACTTTAATGGTAGTTTTAAGACACCTCTGGGGGTATGGTTATTTAAGCAATAAGACACAGTAGGGTGTGAATTATGGTATAATAATTCCCCACCAACTGCATTGTTAGGCATGAGGCCAAAGGCCATGGGGCCAATGAATACGCTAGGTGTGAATTATGACATCATAAGTAACACTCTGGAGTGTCTTAGTGCCATTAGAGAAATATTTAAAACATGTTTTAACAGAAATACTTTATTCCTGTAGTACTGTATTTCAATGGAATATCCAGAAAAATCTTCCCAGTAAAAAGCGAGCCATTACATAACCTGGAATTAATACCAAATTAGAGGAGAAAAAAAGACATCTTCTGCTAGTTAGTTTGTTGTATTGCACTGTGGTAACATGCTTTAAGGCAGAGCCCCAGAAAATGAAATGCACATTTACCAAAGTTTGCAAAAAATAGAACAAAGGCCTTCTGCACAGGGAGGCAATAATCTACTTTGCTCATTGTCTGGAGAATCAGATTGCCTGAATCAGCTTTGTACTGGCTTCTCCTGTGTAACTGATGAAACTGCTAGAAAATCTACGTACCTTTTTTCCACACTTGGTCCACACTGCTGTAATAGGGCGCAATACAGACTCTGAAAGAGTAGCAAAAAGGTTCCTTAGATCTCATTTGGGCTCCTGCAGCTGAGGCTGATCATGACTTTAACACAGCTTTTCTAGTAAGGATTGCAAATAATACAATGTGCATTTATACTATTTCCCATTTTAAATTCCATTTGATAAATGTATTCTCTCCCCTCTGGGAAATCCCCGTCACAAGTGCAGCAGTAACAACAGTGTCTTCTGGAGATACACAAACTCACCTTACAAATAGCTTGTGACTGGTAGCAAACTCAGTGCCACAGCAGGGCTCTTGGCATCATCCAAACTGGCTTCTCAGTCTGTTTTTACAGCTTACCCTAAACCTCCATGCTGTTGTGGATCAATTGCTACCAGTTGCCGAGCCAGCTAGCGGGCATTAGAGTTAGCAATATCATAGAGCTTATGAGAGGGCTATTTGCCAGGTCCATCTGAGGAACAGTAAGCCTGAGGGCATGTTTGCATGTCTCAGTGCAGTGAGGTGTTCAGGATGCTAAGCTAGCCGGGTAGATGTTGTTATGGCTATGTATAACCATGCTGTGCCATGGAGGGATAACTACTTGCACCCTGGAAGCAATATAGTTGCAAGGTCAGGTTAGCTAGCTCTCTTGCATCCAGTTCTGGAGCCATTTCATTTTTCTCTCACAGACAGATCTCTGTGTGTCCTTGGTTATCTAAGTGAAAAGACAGAAACCTCAATTACTCCATGCCATGCCTCATTCTGACATAACTGTTTAGGAGGGGAGTTGTTTTCTGCATAACCTCACCATGGTTAGCTGTCCCTCTTGGATAAAGTCGTGATCTGTGGTCATTTACATCAGCTAGAGGTCAGATTCAGAATCTAGAGTCCCTGCTTCTCCACAAAATAGAAATGGATAATCCTACAGAGAGGACTTCTGTGAAGCTAACAGTGGTAACAAGGTGAAATTCTGAGCTAACCTGGTGACTCTCCTTCCTTGTCCATTCAGGATGTCTATTTTAATCTCCAGCAAGAGAAAATGCTGAATTCTGCCTACAGGTTGATGATACTCATGGGAACAATCTGAGTTTTGCTGCTTCCCTGTAAAAACAAACAAGTAAGCATGTGATTGCTTTTTGCCATTCAGCCTGCCTGAAGCTTCTGTCAAACTTGATGGAAAAAATCTACATCTCTAAGCATTTTTTTTCCCTTCCCAGCAACTTCCAACCAAGGGTGAGCCCACTGTTTTTAAATCTAGCTTGCATTTTAAAATATTAGTTTTACATCCACTTGCAAAATTACAAGCTCTTTTTCCTGGCTCCCAATAGGAATGGGGCAAGCAGCCAAGAAAAGTGTTTCGCACTGGCTGTACATACTCCAAGAACTTAAAATAAGTGGTCCCTGACAAAATACCTGTGTATATATATAAATGACACCTTTTAGTGGCAAAGCAGTATTTCAAAGACTGATGAGCAGTAGCTAACCAGTTTCCAACAGCATGTTTTTCATAAATTAACATTGCTCAATTGAACTCATGTTCACCAGCTAGAATGCTCCAATTTCTGAAACCATTTCGTTATATAGAATTTGAGGTATAAATGCATCACTGTACCACCATAAGGGCATAATCCTCTGATATACCCATCTCCATAAAGCCTTCTGGCTTGTAACAGTAAATCATAGCCCTATTTTCATACCTCATTACCATTATGTATCTTTCCGCTGACATCTGACCTTACGCATAATCAGGTATGAATTTCAAACCATACTTATAATCTAAATGAGTGCCTCATTATTTTAGATAACCCAGAATGAAATAAAATTTGAGATATACCTGCAGAATTCACAGTTAACACATTCAGAAACACAGGTCCACCGAAAAGAAGTCATGCTCTCTAATTCATGACTGTGAACAGCATCAAATCACATCTGTATATAGGAGTTTTGCAAGCATTTCAGGATTGTATTTCAGAAAAGATATTGCCAGTTCTGAAAAAATAACACAGTGCTGAAACTGTTTGGTACGTTGTTAAAGATAAGCTATGAAAGAAAAAATGCGAGTAGTGAATTTATTACCTGTATTTTGAAGAAAGAACGACAGCACCAATTGCATAAAGTTATAAAACACCAGTAATAAACATGTAAATAATCTTCAGGTTTGCAACGCCAATAGAACACAGACATCTACAGAGAAATATATATGTATACATGTAATATAATAAACCCATTCATTAAGGAACAAGAAACATCGTATTTTTGTACTATATAAAACAGCTGTACAGTGTGCACACAGGCTTTCCTGCTCTCTCTCTAAAATGCCTGTCAGTCACTTCACCATCATTGTTTGCTTAACATAGTTTCTTCATTGTCCATGGGAGAAATCTAAGTGACCATCTTGTACTTTAAACTGAGTACTTATAGTGCAGTTTGTCTCCATATATATACACATGCATACATATATATACTCACAGATGCACACATATATGTATATGTGTGTATATATATGAAAAGAACAAACACACACATGTACACACACACACACCAGGACTAAATAGGTCCTCCATCCTGAATGAGTGCTTATAAAAAAATCCCTGCATGCTTTGTGAAGGGAAGAAAACTTGCTGATCGTGCAGCTTTAAGTCATTAGATGGTTTCATTCCTAACAGTCTGCAAACACATGCATCCGAATCACATGGTGGTATCCCATATGCCCGAAGACAGTCTGTTGCAGGAAGTATCTTCTACCTTCTTCAGCAGCGTTGGTTTTTTACAAGGGGGTGGAGGTGGGGCTGTGATTCTTTGTTCAGTGTTGTGCAAGATTTGCTGCCAGTCTTCCCTCTCTTCACACAGCTTTCTCCTCCAATCTAGAAGCTCTTGCAGAGCCACACTCTCATTCTCTGAAAGCCTAAGCTGATGAATAACCTGTTAGTGAGAAGGAAATAATAATAAAAAACGTGGATAAAGTAAATTCTCCTGGCAGTGTAAACCTGCAATGTCCACTTTGAGCGATACTTCACAGAGGATCCTCTGCCTCTTTTGTCACGGATGTAAACCTGTGGGCAGGGCAAATTCAGGTGCTGTTCTCTTACCTCCTTTGTAAAGAGCTCAGTGACGTGTATAATGGTGTATAAATAACAATGATTTACAGCGAAATAACCTTTCCTTGAACTTGTGAGAGGTGTATTATACTGCCAAGGCCCATGCGAGGAGGGAACCACCTTCTGCTCACCATCCATTATTTGCAAAGGGCACCATGGAACATTATAGGCTTATTGACACATTCTAGTAGGATAATGAATGGAAATCCTGAGACTGCTACAGTGTGCCCCAGCTTAGGCATATTAGATGGTGAGTGGCTGTGAGTGCTCCCATTCTAATATTTACAATTTAAGAAATAAATAGATGCATGTGTGCAAACACTCAAGTTCTACACTTCTGCTGAGGGACAGCTGCTCTCATTTGTACTACAGATGAAAGCAAATAGATCAAACAACCCTGTTAATAATTTGAAGCAACCTTGTCATCCAAAAGGGTTTAAAACTTTGTGCTTAACTCACTGTCCCCGCTCCCTATTTATTATTCTTTACACTGAAAATAAAGAAAATTAATGATTTAGAATTGCTTTACTTCAATCTCATGTCTGAAAGTCATGGAACTGAAGTTTTATGAAGCACGTGCCAAAAATGAAACAAATGGAAAGAAACTCTTATGTCAGCAAAGGGTACATGAACACAATATTCTGAAACACACAAAATAGATTGCCTACAGTGATGAATAGTCCGTATTTCTAACAACTTGGTCTTTAAACTGTTGCCATAGAATACTATTATACTGTCACAGTTTAGGGTCAGGACAGCCCGATAGACCTAGGACATATACTCACAAAATACTCCTTTAAACAGAGCAAACAGCAGCTGCAGGATTAGCAAGGTTTTGTTGCTAAATGTAAATACCCAGCTAGTCATAACCAAGAAACTATAACCTGTTTTGCTACTTAGAATTAGTAATGCTCCTTGTCACAGATAGGTGTTATTTGTAGAACCAGAGGTTGGCCTTTGTTTTCCTCCAGAGAATAAACTAAAAACTTAAAATGTAGTTTCAGCTGGCATGAAACGACTTATAAATTTCTATTCAAGTTGGTAAACAGCTCTGTACTAGATTCATAATCCACCTAGAAGAAACAGTTCCTTCCATTTAACTTTTTTGTTCTGATGACTATTTATTTTGTTCAAGTCAGTTTGAAATCCGCAAAGCTCTGAAGTCCATCTCACTGTCCTTTAAGATGTATTTTACCACCTATGCAGTACAGCAGCACCCGAAGCAGGTACTGAAAGCTTTTTGTTTGGGGCTAATTCTGTAGCAAAAGGAGCCTGTCTAGGGAAAATGAGTCAAACTCACCATGAAAACTAATGTCCCATGGCCATTACCTGGCTACCTTCCTTCTGAAGGACTCCACAGGGGCACCTATGACATGACTGAAATGCCCATACTTCTCTCACAATGGGCTCATGTGAGAAGTACAACTATTCTTGTCAAGGTTGCATGTATACTCCTTGTCATAATGACACACAACTGCATGTTAGTTACCATGATAAGAGATTTGATCTGCAGTGCCCTTAAATGCTCGTGAGACACTATGCATGCTGTCGGTTCCAGATGCCAGGAGGGCTGAGTGACAGGAAGGGCATTTTTGTCACGGATGGGCAACGAGGTTCCCCAAGGGGCCAGGGCAGAAGACTTTGCTATTGCCTGTGGCTCCTGCTGTTCCTTCATGGCACAGAAGACAGCTGGCTACAGAGGCTTACACAGTCTTTATACTCCTGCTTCAAACGTGTGCTGTGCGAATCAGACCTTTCACATGTGCTGTCAGAGTAGAAATGAGTCCTTGCATGGAGATGCTTGAAGATCAATGGGGAATCTGCTTAATTTCTGGTTGGTTGATACTTCAAAGAGAAATGCATTAACCTATATACTGTCTTAATAAAAGATATCATAATTTCAAGTACAGTTGAGGTGTTTGTAAGACTTCATTAAATTATATTTCAGTGCCATTTGCAATTGCACACCACCATGAAATCAAAGACCTCTTTGCTTTTATGTTTACACAAAATGCAACAGGGCATCTCAGTGACTCAAAGGAAAATTAAATGTTCCACAGATATTGTTAGAGGGATATCAGAGACTTCTTCTGTACCAAAACACATTACTTTCTTTTTTCTTTTTTTTTTTTCCTTTTTTTTTTGGTGTGGGCATGAAAGATTTGAAGACAAATGAAAAGTTTGCAATTGGAAACAATTCATTAAGAAAGGTACATTAGGTAGCTTCATCTTATAGAACAGCTGTAGAGTTTGAGAAGCAATGTGGCTTGCTGTGGGCAATTTCTATAAATTTTTGTGGTTTTAAAGTATGGGCGTAACCCAGTTTAGAAAACAGGTAGATTGGAATCCAGTCTTCCCAATCTGGACTCCTTATCTGTATATGAATTTTAGGTGTTTCATGAACCTGTATTAAACATGCTTCTCAGAGAGGTGCTGGGACATAAGAAAAGCAAGCTGTATTAAGACTGTCATTACAAGGCTTTCAGAGATAAATAATCAAAGATGTTCCTGAACCCTGGTAGATAAGTATACTTATAAGAAAACAAATATTCTGAAACTCTTGCGGTTTTGGATGTGCTCAGGTTACATAAGTTTGATAGCATGACTCTAATGAAGTACAGAAGATTTCCAGTTTTGAAAGATGGACAAAGTATTTGAATAGAGACAGAAACATTGCTATTCTAAGAAACATAAAGGCACGCAGGTGCAGGGAGAAAAGCGAGTACATTTTGCCTGGGCAAGGCAATTGACAAATGCATCCTATTTATAGCTTATAGGCACTGAAGAAGCTTTATTATACCAACTCTGCTTATGCAAGCTGTAAATTAATGCTAGTTCAGCAGTTTCACTACAGACCTCATTTTCCAGTGTATAGTGGACAAATGTTGGTCCAGTCCAGAAATATGCATACATCTGAATATGGATGGAAAAATACCTCAATTCATTATGAGATTGAGTTGGTAAACAAGCTGGAAAAAAAAGTTTATATTTTAACCTGGATGAAGGACATGTGATGGAATTGCAGTGGAAATTGTATGGGAGAAAATGCAGAAGAAATGGCAGAGCTTGAAATTAATCAATTAATTTGATTATAGTTATTTGAATAACTTGGTATCTTTTCTCTTTTCCATTCATGATTAGACCTGCGACAAGCTACAGATTTATTATACATATTTGTTCCATCAAAGATCTGGTAATTTTACACAAAGCACAATGTAAAACAGCAAGCTATGTTTCTTCATGATTAGTCTATATCCCAAACAGGTATTTCGTGAAGGGCGAATGAGATCTGTTGGAAGCAAATACTTTAAGACTACTGATCTTTTCAATGAACACTGAATGAATAACCTCAACCATTAAGGGGTAGAGATGGTACCAACTGTAGACCAGGATCTTCCTACTCAAAGTCAGTGGTCAATCAGAGATGGGCAACATAGCACTTGGGTTAGAACCACGAAGACATATAGCATTGGAATACTTAGCATTTAACAGCCCTGCCATCTGGTGGAAATGTCATCCCTGTGTTTGGTATTCAGAGTCCTTACTGAACAAAGAAAAGCTGAAGTGTTAAAGACAGTGACAAACAAGAGAAGTGCACGTGGAGCTACCAAAGCTATTCATTGGAAACTTCAAAGGATTGAAGCAGTCAAATAAGATCTATATTTTCCACTGCAAAATATGGCAAGATGAACAAAATGAATTTGTAATGAGCAGCCCAGGAATGAGATCCCAGCAGTTATTCCTCCCAACTCACAGCCCAAACTATCAGACTGCAGCAGCAAGTGCTCTCCTCCTGGCCCTAGGGATTTTGGTTGGTGACAGAGCACCAATTACTAGGTTCCATCAGGACACACATGGAAAGACCTTTACCATTATGTAGGAGTTAGGATATTTTGGGAAATCAGGTGTGAATATGAGTTAAGGAAGAGACTGAGATCCCACATGATGAGAGGACACTGCGACTACAAGAGGTGGACTGAGTGCAAGGAAGAACTTCTCCCCCTGGGCTTTTTGCTGCCCATGCGTGACAACTACACTATAGCAAATCCTTCAGAGTGAGACCCTTGTGGCTTTAGTGCACAAGAGATAGTGGAGACAACATTTTGTTTGTATGCTGGCAACCATGAAAATATTAGAGCATAGTTTTACCAACTAAGCTATACACATTTAAGTATTGCATAGTCATTGGAGAATGAGCCCCTGAAATGCCTTCTGGAATTAGGCTTCTAAATTCTGCATAAATTTCACTTTACAGCCTAAAGCAGACGTACTGGATTTCAACTTGGCCTTAGAATCAAGATGAGTTGCTATGTCAATATATTATTTTAATTACAGTCGTATTTCTTAGGCTAGTTAAAAAATTTAGTGAGCTTTTAATTATAGGAAGCTGAAGATTTCACATTTTTAAATGATTTGTGACAAAAGGTGTGACAGATAAAAAGATTACCAGGTACATTTAAAATTAACTTTGAGTTATTTAGAGATTTGGCTCTAGAATCTTAGGAAATTAATTCTGAATTAAAAGATCACATGCTGTATCTTTACAGAGGTCATTTTGTAACACTCAGAAATAACAAAGAGCTTATATTGTCTATTTGTGCGTCAAATGCAACATCGCATTAATCATCAAGCTATGGCTAAAGGTCTCATGAAACTGTCTGACAAACAAAGATTTATGAATTTCCATTAGAAGATTCTTCTGAGTATTTTACCTCATTTTGCTCTCTCTCTGACCAAATGCAGGATTTTCTTTTCCAAAAATACGCGTATTATACACTAGTAATTTTTTTGATCATTTGTGATTGCATTGATTTTTCTACTGCTATTCACAAGAAAATGAAAGGAAGTATTTAATTACATTCTTGAATGTTAAAACATACAAATATTGTTCTCTGCACAAAACGTAGCTTGGCATGTTTCTGGTTTTAGTTCCCTCTCTAAGTTTCAGTAAAATTCCTGAATATAGGCATATAAGCACAAAAGAAAACAGATTTTTAAATCCCAACACAATTTAAGGACATGTATAGTGTATAAACCCATGCTCCTGAGAAATTTGCATGAGTAGCTAGTCCATGTCTTCCCTTCAGAGAAATATTGCCAATCATTTTCTTTAATAGATTTATCAATGTTGATGGTTTAAAGTAACTGTCAGTAGATGCTCAAAATTATTACAGCATTATTATGTTTCTCTTCCATTAGTGTTTTAAATTGTTAGTAAAGTTGAGGTCCTGTCATAGAATCCATGGGGAGATTGAGTCTAGAACAGCAGTGATTTTACCTCTCTAAAATCTGATCAGGATCTAAAGTGAATGATGCAATAAGTGTAAAATATTGATGATAAATTATAATAATTATCTTATAAATGAAACTGCCTCGATAAAACCTATGTTTTAAATCTTTTCCAGGTTGCAGGATGCCTAAAAAAATAATATCAGAACAAATTTCAGGCAAGGCAATTGGTGATTCACACTGTCCTTATTAGAACCCCCAAAAGCAGCTCACAAACCCCAGTGGGTCTCCTGCAGATCGTCAGTTTTAAAGACAGAAGTGATCAGATTGTTACCACCTCTCCTTTCAAGATTAAAGACACAATTTCATTCAGTACTTCTGGAAATAATTTTTACCAACCAACACATTTTGATTCAAGCTGTAGCATGCATGCATCTCTCAGGAAAATGTTTCTAACTCATTTTAATGGTTTCATCTTTCTCTGTTTTCTTTTTGCATTTGATAAGCCCCTGCACTGATTACTTCCAAACATGCACATCACATTTTTTTTGAAAAACTGCAGGATACAGGACAGGCACAGTGCAACCTCTCAAAAAAGCCCGACTCTTCAGGTTCAAACAGCAATATTTGGTTTTTTTCTATGTTTCTGTGTAAATCAGGAAAGGATTGCTTTTCCACCAGTTCTTGAATCAGAAAAAAAATCTGTCAGCCTACATGTTATTTACCAATACAATACTCATTTAAAGGTGCAGGGGGAAGCATGCAGCAAACCAAGGGTGTGTTAAGAAGCCTAGGCAAGCATTCAACATAAATCAAATCAATATGTAAATTTGTGTTTGATTGGGAAACCTGCATTGGCAATGTAAGACCCCAGCAGGGAGTAGACAGCAGCTATGATAAATGAGTTTACATGCTTCTAAATTCCAATTAAAAATCTACAAATACAAATGTACCACTGGGATCCAAGCTCATTCATGTGATAGTCTTGCGAATGCTGGGACATAATTTTTTTTTTGTGTGCAAATTCAGACCCACTGGACGTAATAACTTGTTACGTGATATGCAACAATAAAGTGATTTTAGTTAATCATTCTTTTAAACGGCTGATGATTTCTATTTGTGTTGGAGCAACCTTACAATCTCCAAAATTAAGATTCTGCAAATGGGCTTACTGGCATGGAGAAAATGGAATGGAGATGCTCTGTCTGGTGCAAATCTGGAATTGCTCTGGAGGATGTATGCCAGTTTAAAGAGAGTTAAACATGGGATCCATAACTGATTATATAAATATATATGCGTTGCATTTACTTTGTTCTAAACAACAAGAAAAAATTCTCTCTCAGTTAAACTTTCTTATTACAAGAGAATAAACTACCTTTAGAACAAGTGCTATATAGATGACATACTAATGGAAATTGTAGAGTTTCCTCATATTAAAAAAATGTTGATTTAAAAAATTAAAAGTAACTAAAAAGGGACTACATTTCTGAACAAAATTGGATCACCAGAAGAGTCAGCCTTTTTCAGCTATCTGGATTTTTGAGGGAGAGATTTAATTTTCTTCCAAGTCTCAGCTGTGGGGTAAAGTTGGAAGTAGGATATTCTGGTGTCAGAGACCATGCAGGAATAGGGACCTTTGATAGCCGAATCTAGCCCTCTGCTATCATATGACATTTGCAGAACTCTCAAGCCTCATCCTAAAAAAATGAGTACCACTGGCAAACGAGGTACCCTGCACACATCTGTTTTCCCTAGGCAGCAATACCTTCTCAGTTTTGTCAGAAAGAGACTCCTGGGATACACATGCCTTTGGTGTGGCTCAGCCAGAAGATCTTATATTCTTTCTATATTCATCACCTAGTGTAAATCCTATTTCTTGTAGAAGTTGTCTGATTTTGTCTCATGTGGTTTTGGGGGTTTTTTTGGGGGGTGGTGGGAGAGGTGGTGTTCAGTTTTGGGTGTTTTTTAGGTTAGGGGTTTTTAGGTTAGGGGTGGGGGGGTTCAGGAATACATTTGACTTGTAAAATCAGAGCCTTGTCTTACGTACTTTTGCACCTTTGCCTCAGTGAAGCAGTAACACGCCTGTGACCATATTCTCAGTTAGGTTACTCATCTTCCATACAGCTTGGAGGTATTTCAGCAATCAAACAAAGACATTGTATCTTTGCAAAATAAAATGAGTAGACAAATCCAGTGTATAGCTGTAAGGTGTAGTCTGGCAGAAAGCATTAGAACAATGTAGACAATGTTCAATAATATATGACAGCACACATCAGGACCTCTGATTGCTTGAGCTGGGAACACAGTAGGACAAGCCTACACATTCAAAACAGGGATGTATTTTATTTACTTTTTTGTATGTTAGGGGTTTAAATTATTTACTTATTGTTTGTTTTTGCTGAGTTTCTTTCAACTCCATATTTCTGATATCAGCTACAGAATTACACCTTTCCATCTGCTGATGTTCCTAAAACGTCAGCAGATATTGAAATATATTGTTTTATTCTCTACGGCAATACTTCTCTTCCTATCTAAAATGACTACACAAAGCTCTTTAAAACCTTCAGACCATCCTCCTAATTCACCTCTGATGCTTGAGAAAAAGATTATGTTCAGGATAGCAACTGTGCATTTCTCAAGATGAGTTCTGAAAACAAATCATTTGTTGTAGGGGTCTTCAGAATGGCTGCCCTATCAGTGCTGATACCACTTTGTACATAATCTAACAAAAAATACCTGAAAAAATGGAATCATGTTGCTATTGAATTGATCACTGCTGCTTTGTGGTATTAATGGAGATATTTTACTTGATCAGTTAGAGACTAGGTTTGCTGCAATGCTTTTGAAGCAATTAAAAAAACAAGCAAAAAAAAAACCAATCATCAACTCATATTTGCTAAAATTGTGTATCATTTCCTATATAGAAACACTACAGTTATGGTCAAACAACATTAAAAACAAACACCAATTAATTTATGGTCTATTAGCAATCTAAATCCCTCCAGATCTACACGTATGCAGCAGTCTGAGACAGCATGGGAATGAAGGCAGAGGGACCAATTTATTCTCATACCAGACACTTAGGACTAAGTCAGAAGTGAAGTGACTCCCCTCTACAGGTGGTGTCAGTGGGGTAGTGGCCCACACTCTAATTGAACTCAAATCTGAAGCAGCCTTTTAAGGTGACCTGCTGGCTATTGTGGCAGCCCAAGGGGAATAACTACACACTTTAGCCAAACACGTGAGCTTAGGGAGGGCACAAGGATGCTCAGGAGGTTTTGTTCTTTTCTAAACAATCACAGCCTTCTACCAGGGAAAAATGCAATGAGGATGTCATGGTTTAGGGTCAGGGCAGCCCACTAGACCTTATAACAGAGACTGTCTGTTAACCTTCCCTCCCCAGAGGGAGAGAGACTAAGTGATGAGAAAAGGAAACCAGAAAAAGAAAGCCAAAAAAGAAAATTAGAAAGCCAAAAGGAAAAGAAAGCAGACACTGCCTGTGAAAATATGCTGCTAACTTCAGACAGTGCAGTTAGTTAGAAAAACTGAGCTGAAAAGCAAAATCACTGAACAGAATTACTTCTTTCCTCACTCAAACCATGACAGAGGATGAAGCAGTGGAGACAGAAAAGGGACCTCAAATGTGTAGGAATCTAAGTGTGGCATCTACTGGTTCAAAGAGGAAAATCTGTGCTTTCCCTTTGGAGGTCACAGCAGTCAGATCTAGGACATACTGGCTGAGAAGAGGGGCATCAACCCTGGAAAAGGCCTTGATAGAGAAACACCAGATATTGTACCTACTGATGAATTTATACTATGCATTGCCTCATACCGTTAAATCTAAATTTTTTTGACCGTAAGTCTTCTAAAAATAAAGCCACAGTTATAAGACCTGATTTTTGTCTGTATGTGACATTACAAAAAGAATTCTTTGACATTGCTGTCAAAGCAATAAACAAAGCCTAATTCAGAGGAATATACTGATTCAGATCAATGATAAATATATAAAAAAATAAATATATAACATTCTGCAACCTCTCTTGCATGTTACGTGTTTACAAAGGCATTAGTGATTTTTTTATTATGCCAGACTTGTTTGATTGCTACGCTTTGCCTCAAAGATGATCAAAGATTACTTCCAGCTAATAGGCAAACACGACAGACATTAATAACAAATGTTAGAGCCCAGTGTTCAGAACTGTGACAATGGGCAAGGGGTAGCAACACATTGCATTCTTGACTATTCATTTTTTAAAACTTCTGAACAGTCAACAAAAGAAGTGATTGGCAACAAATATTAAATCAAGTAGGAACAAAGAAGACCCTTGAGACTATAATGAATATGCAGCTCTTTCTGAGGGAAGAGACTGCTGAAAGCAATGAGATTTCATGAAATAAGAGCTATGGCTTAAGCTATAATGAAACAATAAATACATTCTTCACGAATATGAAAAGACGTTTCCAATTTTTCATTGTCAGATGTTGGCTCCTATATTACTTCAATCTGCCAACCTGCACTGTGGGGTTTAAACAAAGTAGAGGAGATAAGACTGCAGATTTTTTAATATAACAATAGGTGAAAAAATAACTATAATTTTTTACATTACTGTTTGAGCATGAGACAGAAAAAACATGCTTTGGAAGTGGGGAACCAAAGTCTTAACACCAGGGTGTATTGTATTTCTGATATTACTTAACCTACTAGGATAACAAGTGGCTTGCTTATCTGTGTCTTGTTCTGGGAGTATTTCCATAGGATGCTGAATGCTTGTAACATCATCTGATTACAAAGAAGCCAACATACAGACATTAGAAAGCTAAACTGTAAAAGAGGCTTTGCACCTTTTCATGAGAAATTTTCTACCTTTCTTCTTGGATGGCTGAATGTTCAGGTGACTGTGGTTGCAAACTCATTCACACAGAACACAACCCTATAAACATAGGTGGATTATTACAAGTATTTTTATTTTATGGAATATTAAAGATCACAATGATGTGTATATGTCATATCTGAAACACCACATAGACTTTCTAATTTTTTACTCCTTAGTCCCTCTCTCTTTTTACTCCACCAACCTGTGCTCTTTCCTTGGTTCTTTCCTTCCCATTTTTTTTTTCTCTGATTTTTTCTTCTCTCTGGCTCTTCCTTCTTTCCTATTTCTAAATCCTCTATTCCATCTTGTTATTTACCTTCTCTCTCAGTCATTTTTTTCTTCCTCCAACCTTATTTCTCTGAATCATCCATTATCTGGTGCCTGTTTTACTCCCCACTCCCACCTCCCCACACACACTTATTATCACTCTACTCTTCAATCTGCCCTTCACTTCCCATCTGTTCATTATCTCCAGGTTGTCCATCTCATCCCATTACAGAGACACAATGTTGTTTCTTACTGCCCACATAAGAAACAAGGAGTTCTTTAGCTGGCCTGCTTTTCTTCATTCTACTGTGTCTTTCTCATACCACATCCCACTTTGTAGTGAATGTTAATAACAAATCTAAAATATTTTTTACCAAAAATAAAATAATACAGTCCTGGACGTGTGAAAAGGAAGATGACAGGGCCGCTTAGCTTTTGTGGGGAGTACCAAAGATACAGTGTAGCTTTTGTGCACTCTATTCCATCTTTCTACTCTTGCTGACATTCCAAAGAACTTAAATATTTCAACAACCTTTATGTTCTATTTTTTAACATAGACACCCATAGGAGCTCTTGAGAACAGTGGAAAAAATAAATAAAGTCTGCAAAAGAGAGACAATTGAACTGCCTAAGGAATTGGGAAACGTTTTGTATAAAAGAAAAAGAGCACAGAGGTAGTATTTTTATAAAGCTTTTTTATATTAGAGGCAATTTGGGGTTTTAGACCCTGATAAGCAAGTTCAACATTTCTGGAGTCTCCAGTATGGTTTGGGATCACTTTCTAGAGTTTGACTGAATAGAAATGACTCTTAGTCATAACAAAATTTTCTGTCTAAGCAAGATTATGGCACAAATGACCTGAAGAAACATCTCTTCTGTTTTGTTTGTTTCTTTGCCTCTGGAAAGAAATTATGGGATAAGAACTCAAGACTACAGATCCAGGCATGTTTGGAAGTCCCAAACTTTTTAAACAAATCATCGAAGGAATTTGAAACAATAAGCATTTAAATAATTTTAAATCAGTAACTTAAAATCAAGCTTGGAAAAGGATTTTCCTAGTTCTCTGCTGTTCAGAGAGCAAGAGCTGCAGCGCAGCAGCCAAAAGGTTCTCTGTAAAAGTTGAGTTAGATGAAGACCTTGCAGCTGATATAGGTGGGCTTAGTGGGTAAGAGCAAAGCAGGTTTTCTTGTAAGAATAGATGAGTATATTGTTCCCTCCAGTACCATTTTACTGTATATTTCTAGTTTACATTTTGAAGATTTCCTTCATTATAAAGTTTTAGTTTATGAAGAAAGTGCAAAATACATGGAAGCTGGGCTGGTGAAAAGAGTATGCGTGGATCTTTGCTAACAAATAGTTTCTTAAAGATCTATTATCCAAACAAATTAAAGTGCATGAAACTTGACGGTAATTTGTTTGAACCAGAAATTAATGGTTCAGTTCTCCTTTTCACTGAGAAAGAAGATGATGCTACAGTGTTATATGAGATGTTAAGTTCTTTATGCTTTTATGTCATATTTACTTGCAACCTATAGACTTGGAAATCTATGACTGCACAGCCACAGAACATTATGAAGGAAAAGGTATTAGTTTAAAAACTGCATACTTTGTCCTTTTAACATGCAAGGTTTTAGTTTCTTTTGCTGTAAGTTGTTTAATATCTGACAAGACAAAAATAAAACCTTATTTTTAATACTATTACCCTTTTTCTAGCAGAAGAAAGTAGAATTTTATTATATAACTTTCAAATGAGAAATATTCTGTTAGTATTTTTTTCTTTTTTTTTTTTCAATTTTTGTCCTTTTTCATGATGATAAAAAATTGGCCTTTAAGTTACCACTGGCCTAGAAAAGTAGCATTTATGGCCAACTGTAAACTGTTCGTTTGTTTTCAGCAGACTTTACTTTAGAGATGATCAGTTAAATTGCTGAGTTCACATCTGCATGATATTTTATACTTGTCAATTGATTCTAAAAGTGTTTGGTAAAAGACTGATCCTTATGATGCATGTTGACAGATACTGAGATGAAGAATTTGCTCTCTGAAGTGTGTAGGTTTTTAGTGTGAAGGAAGTAACAGGCAGTGATGCAGGTAATTATCACCTGATGTGACAACATGATGGTACCATAAGCCACAATGCCTAATGTTTAGTCGGATATATATGAGCCTTGAGATTCCGTGACAAAATTGAAATGAACTCCTGTCACTTCAGCAAGGAACTATCAAGAAGATATTAAAAAAAACCCGTAAATATTAGAAGTCCCCGAAAGCTAATGAACCAGTTTCCTTTAGCTGAAATGACAGAGTGTCTGCCAAGAAATTCAAGGACCCAGTCTATGTTTCTCTCTCTAAAGCAATTAGTCAATCAGTACCTTCACAGATCTGTGAAACAATCTGTCCTATTTCATATGTCTGTGCAAGAATTACTTTAAAGCGATAAGGTTACTGCAGTGAAACCTGGCAAAGACTTTTACAATAGGCTTATACACTGTTAGAATCACCAGCAGCATGCTGAGAAATGTCAACTGTAATTAAAACCAATCATTTTCAGATATATGCCATGCTTTGAAAATGGTGAGGAATGCTTTTTACAGTAAGAATTCTCAGCCTTATAAGCACAGACTTCCTTTAAGCCTTTTTTTTTCTTTTTGTGAGAGGAACATTTTTATTTAGGTTTTTTTTGGCAACACCATTTTGGAAGATGTTTATTCATTAAGGCAACTGTAGGTTTCTTCTCTAAACTTGCCACAGTTCTTATTGAACTTGCATTTAAGGATTGACCCTGCATGTAATTGTGAGTACAGGGCACAAGATCTATTTTAAAGATTTGTGAAACACTTTGGTAAAGTGTTTGCTGAAAAGTGACATTTTGGCAAGTAGTTTGAAAAAATTAAATATCCAAGTTTGTAAATGGTTAAAGACTTGCTTCTAAAATAAAGCATGTAATTGTTTCAGACTAATCTCACATAAGGATACAGTTTCCATTTTCAAAGATAAGAAAACATTGGCTCCCTTATACCTAGCTCGTTTAACTCTCCATGTACTGCACTGATGTAGCAGTTATGGTCCTCCTATGATCCTCCTTGATCTCAGGCAAACATTTCAGCAACAGAGGTGGAAGGTGCTCCAGGACAAAAGTGTCTTACTGTGTGAGTTTTATAACTGGAGGAGTGTCTGGGACTTGGGTTTTTCATTCATTGGAGAGGGTTCTTTGGGCAGTCTTTTACTTAATTATTATTTGTCTGATCATTAAAAATGTGTCAGAGACAACTGAAAAAATTGCCTCCAGTCATCTTCATAATCCCATATCCTTATCCAGTATACTGATCTGGAGATAGTAGACCTGTAAGTATCTTTTTACAGTATGGTCAAAGTACAATTTGAAAATCTGAGAACTATGGCAATGTTACTGTCTGCAAGACAGGTATGTACCCATGCATGCCAGGACAGCTTTGGACAGCCTCATTTCAGTATCTGAAGAGATGAGTGTGCTGCTGAGTGCTGCCTTGACACAATTTTTCAACTCAGAATGGACGCTGTAGTTATGCCTGTGCTTTGGACAGGGGGGCAGAAAAGCAAAAAGGGAAGACTTTTGTACTCATTTGCTCACATATTTACGCAGTTAAACCCTACTGTTTTTCAAAGTTATGTTAAGACCAAATAAGATGTTGAACGTTGAATTCTACTCCTGTTGGAGTCAATGGCCAAACATGCATTCACTTGGTTAGGGACAGTATTTGTAGTAAAGTCAGCTGTCCACTGCAGACAAAAAGTAGCTCTTAAATGTGATAAACTATTTCCCTTACCTGCTAGTAACCTAGTTTGGAAACCATACCCCTGTTTAATGAGACATTTCTGGTGAGTAAATTCCTCAATATTTGGCTTTACTGTAAAATTCTTACAGTTATCTCAAATACAATGACTTGGGACCTCAGTGGACAGAAGACATAAAGACAACAGGAGAGTACACTAATGACTTTTAAGTGAAATAAAATAACCAAGACCTTCTGAATGCCTTCAAGCCTCAGTTGGCTACTTAGAAAATAAAGTGTTTCACATTATATATAAAATGATGAAAAAAGGAATGAAAGAAATGTATTATGACAAATTTTATTCCTTTTTCTTCACTTAATGCATATTAAACTTAATTCCCTTGTTATTTTAAAATTACATTAAGTAAATAGAAATGTTAAAAGAACTGAAGTGCAAGCTTCATACTACCTCAGTACCTATTTTTATTTTTATTGATATTTTTATTTACATTTTTACTTATTCATATTTGTATAAAAATGGGGAAGACTGCTTTTAAAGTCTTCACTGCTTTTATATACAAAAGAATGATATAATTATGAATTTATCCCTGGGGTTCATTATCATGCAAGTCTTTTTGGTGTAAGTGAATATCTTGAGAGAGATAATATCTTGGTTGTCTCAGGGTGAAGAGACATATCTCCTGCCTGAAAATACCACCCTCATAGCCAACAACAGTAAGTTTCATAAACTTTGAACTCTGCAATGAGAACACTTCATGATGATTATCCCCCAAGCAAAAAATGTTAAAAGTAAAATCATTATTCTCCTTAGCTCAATACAAGCCTGTAAAAAAACTTTGCATTTTAAAATGCCAACACACAAGTTTGAATGAAGACAGATTTCAACATGCAGCTACGATAATTATTTTCGTCTTTCACTGGTCCTAGTAGGCCAACAATGACATATTTACCTGACTAGTGTGGCTCTCCCTATGTCTTTGAATCGATGAGCCTGCCGTAGTGCTGGCTGACAGTCTTGAATATTCATTTTCCTCTGGTAAACCTAAAGCAGAACAATATTCATTTATAATCTGACATTCATGTATAGACTGATTTCAGCATGAGATTTAAAAGACCTTGATGTTTTACTAAAGAAATAATGAAAAAAAAAAATCACACATTTGCCTGGTTATTTACTCTTTCCATGCTTAGTGAAACTAGAACAGTCATTGTTTATGAAGTATGAATAGCATCATAGGTACACATGCTGGTTTACAGAAGGAGCAACTGTCCTGATAGAGCCTGCAAATAGCACATTACCTGTACACTGGCCAGAGATTCCTCCTGCAGTGTGCAAATCCCTCATTCCTCTTCCCCTGGCTCCTTTTCATCACAGAAGTAATGCAAAGGGAATGGAAAACAGGCCTGTGGGCTGCTCTCAAACTGATGTCTTTAGCTGACATGGTAAGTCAATAGTAGGTCTGCGACTTACAACTTCACCTCCTCAGTACAGAGGGTTTTTTGTAATTCTTGTAGTTATTGTGCATTCTCCATGTGGGAAATAGCTGGTCCAAATTTAGCTTTCTAAAACCCAGTCATCCACTGTAAAAGAGCTGAGTGTTCTCCTTCTGGAGTCAAGAGAAACAAACCCCTCTGCACAGTGACCCTAGAGTGCAGCTCACTGCCAGTGCTTCCCCATCACTTCTGCTGGAGTGGGAAGACCATTCGCATAGCACTACAGAGGATCTGAAAGGAGGGACGATGGGAAGCAGAGGCAGAAGCAGAAACACAGTGCATCTTCAAAAGGTGTTATTAAGTCCCACACAAACTAAATCACAGACACAATGGTAGGTCTAGTATCCAGAAGTTTTGGTATTGCTTCATATAACATGTATTCCACATTTTAATGCTGCTGTGGCATCCATAAACAGCATGTTGCTACTCCTTCTTTAGTCAGCTGAACAGAGTTAGTCACCGTGAGAAGCAGATTCATCTTGGTAAGAAAAAGGCAAGTTTAATTGTTCTCAGTAGATCACCTGAGATTGACTAGAAATAGATAACATCTCATCTTAAGTGATAACATCTCATCTTAAGTATTTTATTAGACTAGGCATCTACCTTTTGTGTGGCTAAAACTAGATAAGGTGACTCTGGGCCTAAATAACAGATAAGAAAAAAGGATGCCTACCCCATTCATTGTATATAGCATACAGAGTATCATAATGGAAACAATTCAAAATTCAAATACAGTGAATCATAAACCACTTATAGTCTTATGAACTGTATTAGACATACTTCTCTTTCATGTTCATGTTCAGTTTCTTGTTGAATCATGAAACTGGCATAGAAACACATTGTGAGACATGTTTGTCTTCCAACTTGCTAGTTTCAATGCTAAAACTGTTGGTCTTTTTAAAAATTTTATAATGTTGATAAATAAGCATTAACTGGTAGAATCACAGAATCGTAGAATCATTAAGGTTGAAAAAGACCTCCAAGATCATTAAGTCCAACCTTCTACCCAACACACCTCCATGACCACTGGAGCGTGTCCCAAAGTGCCTCATCTACATGTATTTTTAATACCTCCAGGGATGGTGACTCCACCACTTCCCTTGGCAGCCTGTTCCAATGCTTAACTGCTCTTTCAGTAAAGAAATGATTCCTAATATCTAATCTGAACTTCCCCTGGTGCACCCTGTGCCCATTTCCTCCTTCCTGTCATTAGTTACTAGGAAGAAGAGGCCATCACCATACTCACTACAACCTCCTTTCAGGTAGCTGTAAGAAAGCAATAAGGTCTCCTCTCAGCCTCGTCTTCTTCAGGCTAAACAATCCCAGCTCACTCAGCCTCTCCTCATAAGACCTGTTCTCCAATCACCTCACCAGCTTTGCTATCCTCCTCTGTACATGCTCCAGCATTTCAATGTCTTTTGTGTACTCTAGTGCAAAAAACTGGACATGGTACTGAAGGTGCAGTCTCACCAGTGCTGAGTACAGGGGCACAATCACTTCCTGCCTCCTGCTGGCCCATGTTCAGCTGGCTGTCAACTAACACCCCCAGGTAATTCTCTGCCAGGCAGCTTTCCAGCTACCTTTCCCCAGGCCTGTAGCGTTGCATGGGCTTGTTGTGACCAAAGTGTGAGACCCAGCATTTGGTCTTATTGAACCTCATAAAATTGACCTCAGCCCATTGAACCAACCTGTCCAGATCCCTCTGAAGAGCCTTCCTACCCTCAAGCAGATCAACACTCCCATTGAATTTCATGTCGTCTGCAAACTTACTGAGGGTGCACTTGATCCCCTCATCCAAATAATTGATAAAGATGGTAATCAGGTCCAGCTCCAGCAATGAGACCCAGGGAATACCTCTTGTGACCAGTCTCCAACTGGATTTAACTCCATTCACCATAACTCTCAGGGCTTGGCCATCCATCCAGTTTTTAACCTGGTGAAGATTACAACTGTCTAAGTCATGAGCCATCAGCTTCTCTAGGAGAATGCCGTGGGAGACAGTGTAAATGCTTTAGTAAATCCAGGTATACAACATCCACAGCTAACTGTTACATGGTTACTGATACATGATTTAACTATAAATTGTGTGAACAATCCCATAAAATAATCTGACATTGCAAAAGAAATAGAACAAGAATTTTAAAGAGAAGGAATGATCCTTATTCCTTTTTGGCCTCTCTACCATGTTTTTGTTTTTCCCCTTATAATGGTGCATCTCCACAGCTTTGTAACTAGATACAGAGGGTTTTTTTTGTTACTTCTTCTGAATAAAGCTTTATGTAAAGTATTCATAAATATGGACCTTTCCTACAGCTTAAAAAAAATTGGACTTCCTCTACACACACAGGCAGTGAAGAAGGTGGAACTTTGCTCACAACTCAGGAACCAGATTACATCTTGTGAGAATCCAAAATTTCAGTCCTTTTCTGCCTGGTGCAGAAAGGGAGTCTGACCCTGTTCTCTCACTGATTTGAACTATATGTTGTTTCAATGTGGAGTTACCACTTTTTTTTAAGTTGTTCCATGGTATATTAGTACATACTGGGTCAAGGGCTGATGTTCAAGGTCACAAGTATACAATGACTTGTAAAATACATGTAAGTTTCTGCTATTGCTTTCTTGCCTATATTAAATTTGCTGTCCTCCAGCTTAAAATTCTCCCTCAGTAAAATCACATACTGTTGGGCAAAGGAAATGCTTTAAATAAATTTCCCTCCAAAAACGAAGGTTTTGATAGCACCAAGCAAATTACTTTTTTTTTATTTTCTCTCAAATAATTTCCTGAGTGAATAACTTATACACATGGATTAAACTTGGATACATCTCAAACGAAGTAATAAAAAATTATCTACATTTCCGTGCAAAATGCCTTTTTAAAGTAGATGTTATTCATTAGAATACAAATAAAAGATATAAAGGAAAACATTTGCATGGCATAAATGAATGAAAATACTTTACTAGGTCATGAGCATGTTTTGCATTATATTACTACACTTTAGGATCTACCATCCATAATAGCCTTGAGCTACGAATAATGTTATCAATGATTTTCTGTTTATTTCTATGAACTGCGCTTTGATAAAAGGTCTTATCAAATAAGTAAAGTTTCCACATGCAGCAACAGCACGTCATCACAGCCATGGCAAGCAGAGGCTTGGTAGAGTTTGGAAAGATAAATGAAGTAGTTGATTGCATTCTGAGAGTTTTCCTTTGCTTACACCTAAATAAATATTAGGATACCACAGCTGTGCACTGAATAAGACCTTGCTTAATTCAGCACAAGGTTGGAAGCATCGATTTAGCAGGAGCAGGGTCAGAACTACAAAAACAGGTTAATCAGGGGTTCAGGCTGAAGCACAAATTGCATCACTTGGACTATTCTACTATTCTATTTCTTGCAACTATTCTCAGGTTACTAAAAAGTAAGCCTAATTTGGCAATTTTTGGCTTGCTATCATTACTAATGCAATTATACGTGGTGTTGAAAATGATAGCAAGGAATATCATGCAATCAACAATCTCTAAATGGAGAAGTTAAGTAAAAGAATTATATTCCATTTTTTCACATAATCAAGAATACAGACTTGTCCCCAAGCAGTATGTGTGTTCAGACTAGAAACCAAATCCTTTACCCACTTACTCCCTGTAATGCCTTTTCTATATTGCTTCAGAGGAAGATCCCACACTCAGTCCCTGATCTTCCCATACTTACCACTGCCCATTTCTGACCTGTTTTAAGATTTTCATCTTAGGATCCTTCAAATAAATGCTTGTATCTCAAATACTGAGATCTTAATCACTGGACATGTAGAAGTGGTTCTGTGGTTCCAGAGAGTCTCCAGTCTCATAGGCTCTGCTACCCCCAAACTAGAGACACTGCACCTCCTGGCATCCACCATCAATACTGGCAAAACAACAGCAACACTGCAGAGACTTTGGGTCTTTGCAACTGTGCTAAGATCTGGTGGTAAATACCAAGACTATATTGCAGACTGCAGCCCACAGGTGACCTCCTTAGACAGACCACTATCTTCTCAACAGCTAAAGTTAGACAAGATGAATCCCCTTACCTGAACAATGCATGACTTTTCCTGAAATAAAGAGGTTCTTACAGTTACTCTTAAACCAATCTATATAGAGCAAGTCCATTCACAAGCAGTGGACCTCAGTTAATAGCTGAAGAGGAATAACAAGAGAGGCTTCATTTGAGGGGCACCAGCATGCCAATGGAGCTGGATAAACTGCACAGTGCAAAGTGTGTGCTTGTGTGACCACTGGGCATAATGCAGCACAGCGCTCCTCCAGTCTAACTGGGCTGTCTCACCTATGCGATATCTACTCCAATTTTCACTTGGGTTACACAGAGTGACTATCTCTACAACACACTCCACTGCATGTAAATAACTGTCAGATATCTGGGGAATTTCTCCCTTTTGTTAACGAAAGATTAGGTCACCTCAGTAACTTACTATAGTTGTCATATTTAAAGAATTCACTTAACGACTAAACACTCCTCTATAGCCTGTTAGGCTGGAAACGACAACAAATGTCAGTGAACTTTTACCTGCTGTCTTTGAGTGTCTCCTGACAGGTCTTCTATTTTGGATCACAACTCTCAGCATTGTAATGTAAAATGTTATTATAAGCTTTCTGATTAGTCTTTGTGTTTGGACAAGAAATAGGAAAAGAAGGTCTTTCTTTCAGACGAAAATCTCTGGTAACGGTGGAAGATTTGTGTCAGAAAAGTCACAGTTTGATAAAACAGAACTGTAGAAAGTTGTTACTCCTAATATTAAACTAAGGAACAGGAGGAGAAATTAAACTCCATTTCCCAAAGCAACACAGCATTTATCTGTTTGGAAGCTGAGACAGCCAGCTTTTTAGCCACTTAGTAATAGTTTTCTAAAGAATTCATCAGGTTGTAAGTAAGACTAACATCTTCATCAAAATGATTATTTTTCTGATCACAGTGACTTTGATTTTCATGATGCCTCAGGGGTGTAGTGCTGACCATTCATGACAGCAAAAGACTAGTTTTACTTAAGATACTGCTTCTGTGTTAACTCATAACTCATATGAACCTAGACTTTAGTTCTATCAGTGGAGAGCAGAGCATATATTTCCACGGTGTAAGAGTGGGAAGCAGATTATATTCAAAAGTTTTGTAATCTCTGAATCAACTCTTTGCAGTTTGGGTTTTATTTTCCTCAAAGCTAGAGGACTTTGGTATACTGTAACAAAGAAATGAAAAAGTGCTTTAGCTGGAAATATCTCATGGAACATTCTCAAGCATCAGTATTGACCAGATATATCCAACAAGACACAGATTTCAAAATCATAAAGATATTAAGCTTGAAGCCTGGAAGGATGTATCTTTCCTAAGCAAATCAACAAACTGATTTTGAATTCATGTAAACAAAGTATGCCAATATTTTCTATATTGTCAACTCCTTCAACTATTATTAAGTCTGGCTGGAAAACTAGCATTCTGTAGCACAAGATGTATAATCTGATTTTGCTCTGCATCAGGGTAAAATCAAAGCTTGCATCATTTGCACAACAGTTGGATAGGCAAAACATAAGATATGAACCTTGAAATACCACAGATAATGCTAATTCCTTGCCCAGTAGGATACTGCCACACCTAAAGGGAGGGGGTTTTCTACTCACAGTATATAGTGAATATCAAAACCATACACTATAAAAGCTGCATCAAAATTAGGAACCATCCATGAAGTTATTTAAATCTGAGATCATTTACTAACTTAACTATAATCATCACAAATTATAAACTTAAAACATCATTTAATTTCTAAACCAAGAGAAGCACAGCTCTCATGATTAAACTCCCAGTTAAGGGGCCTGGGGATAAAATGGTTGCTCTTATAAAAAAGCTGATTTCCCACAGGTCCCATTAGAAGATCAGAATATATAGTTAAAATCCTACATAGAAAGAAATCAAAGACTAGGTCTACCCACAGTTTTTGTGTTAATTTAACAGTCTGACTGTTACATACACTGAAAATATGCTTCCCTCCTCCACAAATTATTATATTGATACAAATGGGGACACAGCTGTAATGGACAAAGATGCCGCCGCCTTCTGTCACAGGTCACAGTGTGTTCCTGGTTCCACACAGGAATGAATGCACCTTTACATGCATATAAATCCTCAGACTGTTTGAGTTTTGTGCTTTAGTTATCAGAGAAAACAGGAAAAATTATTTTGTCCAAACACTGAAGAATATGGAGAACAGGTTTTCTTGAAAAGAAAGGAATTATTTGATTTTGTAATGTTTAATTTTGATAACAAACCACGATTTTTAATTTCAAAATGTTGCATTTTAAAAAAATGATAGCATATTTGGAAAACAAAGTGCAGTATTTTACTTGACCTATTATTTTTTCCCTTTGATTTTTCCAGTATACCCCTTGAACTACCAACTGCATCATGTGTAGTTCTACCCTTAACAGTAAAGGTTATACAACTGTTCTACTTACACAAACCATATTTAGACAAGTTTTCAGCATGAAGATAACTGTGCCCAATGCCATACAAACATTCAGACATCTGCTTCTCCACATTATATTGAAATAATTTCTATTTGTCTTGTGTCTATTCATACTTGTGTATTTTTATTGTGTGATTTTCTGTAATAGAGGTGTTCTATCCTTAGGATTTATCTTTGTAGCACCTTGAAAAAATTAATTTCTGTCATTGTTCTTGCACCATTTTGATTAGCTTGTTGCAATGTTAAATGATTTACCACTCACTAGTGAGGCACCTGTAGCAAAGGGAGATGCTGATTTTCCAGTTTCTGTCCCATTTGTACTGATTATAGGATCGGAAATCTCAAATCTCAGTTCTCTGTACCTCAGGCTGCTTATAGACTTGAGCTGAGCTTAATTACAAATTCTTCAATGCAGGCTTTCTTATTTTCTTCATATTCAGCTTTTATTACAGAGTGGCTTATCAGTTCACACATACAAAGTTCCAGAAACACAGATATTTCTCAACTCAGAAGATTTGAGCTTGACTATATCTTAAAAAGCTCATTCAAGGCAACACTTCAGCAATTTTATGTTAGAAGAGCTTTGGGATTAAAAACTGCTTACCATTTGATACTGAATTTCCATTTTCAGCAGTCACAGAACTGGACAGTGGATTAGATGATTGAGTTCCATGGTTATTTGCATTTTTATCCTGGTTTTCTGATCCAATATCTGATGTGTTTGGATCTTCCCTGCTCCTCAAGTTCAGATTAGTTTCAGCACCTGGAACAAACAGAGAAAAAAATTATTTATGGTTCCTATTAACTAGTGGCTTTCATGCATAAATAGAAAAAAAAAAAACTATCACAGAAATCAAATTACTTTATTAAATTAATTTATCACTTAATGCACAAGTACAGTGATACATGGGGAAGGTTTAAGTTGGTGATTTTTTGCACAGTTTTTCTTTTTTTTCACTAGTTTTCCACTTGCAGCCATTTAATGTTTATTGAAGTAAAAGGCATAATCTTATTTGTACTATTTCAGTTCACACAAATGTCAGCTGATAAAACTCAACAAATCTTTGTGTTGAATCTCTTTTAAATTCTATTCAGTTTTGCATGAGTTCATGTACCCCTGTCATCACTGCAAAGCCTTTCACCATTGTACTTCGTGACACTAGCAACAGCTATACCATGGGTTTATTTTTTCTCTTATCTCCCCCCACAGGAAACAAAATGCCCTTTTTATATGAATGCATAAATGGTAAGATTCCTCCCAGCAGAGCCTCCCCATGGGCATTTTTTTACCCTGCCTAAGGGCTCTCCAGCCATCAATTGTCATTTTCTATAAAGTTCCAGGTATTCGTGTCATAGCCTTCTAGTTAAATTTCTTCAAGATATCAAGAAGAGGTCTGATCCTGGAGAAGATCCCAAGCCATGCACTGGCATTTCTTCAAAGAGAAGGGCAAAACCCTTCTCTTCCCCCTCTGAGTAATGGCATATCCCTGCAAAGCAGACCAGCTCATAGCAAAGTGCCCCGAGCTGGCTCTGAGCTTGCCCAGCTTTGTCAGCACAGTGCACAAAAAGAAACAGGGCTCAGTCATCAGCTGTGTCTGAGTGGTGCTCCCCACGGGCATTCAGGGGCCAGAGGCAGGTTCAGAACTGGGAGACAAGATCGTGAATGGATGAAAATGGTAGGAGGGACCCCCACTGCAATTTTGGTAGTTCTGGCTCTCCCCTCTCCACCCCTGTGTGGCAGGGCTGGTGAGGCTGCACAAAATTCTGCACTGGCAAGACTACGCATGTTTTGACGGATTTTTATCTCTTTTCTGTGTTTCTCTTCATTGTCTTCCTTGTCATAATCAGTTTTGTTTCATGGAAGGCAAAGCTGAATTCAGTTCTCTCTCTGGTTAGCTCCATTGCAGTTTTTCTAAGTCTTTCCATCCCCTCGGAGAGCTGGCCTTAGCTGTGGAGAGACAATTTATGGCTGGCCTGCCTGCTGAAGCCCTCATTTAGCACTCTAAAATGGAAATTTTTCTTCTATGACAGCTCTCTAAGAGATACTCCTTGATTTTGTTTGTATCTATTTAAGCTTTGTCATAATGACAGCACCAGCCAGCAGAGTTCAGAAGACTGGCTGTTAAAACCAACATTACAGCATTCATTCATACTTCCAATGACAGCCTCAGCTCTCCCAAAGATACACCAGATTCTTACAAGTCTTGAGCACATGACCATTTTTCAAGGGGATGGGAAAAACATTTTTTCACCAGGTAACAGATACTTTCCCTGCAGATTTTTTAACTCAATATTAACTGCATTGTCAATACTTTACTTTTATGCCTCAACTGAAAAAATCTCACCTGGTTTACAAAATGCCAACATTTAAAAAACAAATCAATGAACAAAAACTATACCCATTTTTCATTGAAAAGGGCTTTCTTATTTTTATTGAGTTTTCAGTTATCTAACTCTGAATCTTTCTTAACATTTCCTCTTCTAACACAGAAAGCTGTCTTGAAAGTCAAAAAGTTCATTTACAAGCTGTCAGAATAAAACATTTCAATGTTTTTGGTTTTTTTTTTTACTCCCTTCCTTCCCCTCATTCCTTGATCATTATGTTTTGCCAGATCTGATTGGAGTGTTTCAGTGGCACTGTTTCATAAACTGCATATTTAGGCAAATATGCTATGCAATGAAAAAATTAGGCCAGCGCTACCCACAGTAACTGACTTGGAAGAGGCGGTAGAACCAAAGTCTGAGCTGGGAAATGCACACAGTACAATTATGAGAGCATGCCTGATTTAGCTTTTGTACAAGCACATTGACTGCAAAATGCATCTCTGCAGCTCATATTAAATTTGTCTGAAAAGGAAATGTCACTTTTAGATGTTAATAGTCAGTGCACTTGCCTATAGATCATAATCCACCTACATAATTATTGTGCCACCTTTTACATAAAGAGTCTCTAGGGAAGTGGCTGGGATCCTTATTTTTCTTGATATCCAAAAGATTTATTGATTTGCCTGACATCTGCAATTCATTTGAGAATGTGCAAGTAGAAAGACTTTTCCTTGCATTCCTATTTTCGGAAGCCTTTTGTTTCATAGGTACATTGATATCTTTTCATGGCATTCATGACGGGCTCTTGGAAAAAAAAAAAAGGTTGATGAAATACTACAAAGAATTGTGGTTAGCTACTATTCAGTTAAAATATCATCTTAAACTGGCAGAAACCAGTAGTGTATGGAAAGACAGCATATATTTTGGGACAGCTATCTAGACAGAGATCCACTATTCTATTTGCTCTTCTCAGTCATTGTTAAGAAATACACACTTTTAGTTTCTAAATAGAGCACTATATAGAGAAAATATACTTCATAGTGCCTTAATTAATCTTGTGCATAGCAAAGAAGCCTATATTTTGTTTCAAAATAATCTGGATTATATAAAGGTATTTGTACTAATTTCCTATATCTAGGCATCTTCAGCTCCTTCGAGGAGATTCCTGTAAATCTACGAAAAAAGTGTAACTGCACATGTTGGCTAAAAGACTCCCAGAGAAGCCAGAGTGTATCCCCAGCAAACAAGTCATGTTCATTTATTTGACACTTTGTGTAAAATGGGTGAGTTTTCTATAAACAGGATAACAAGAGGATGCTTCAGTCAGGTGTAACCAGAGCTCTGTTCCAGTGCTGTGAAACTTAACTAAGATCACTGGGTAATTCGTGCTTGCAGGGCCACTTGTGAGGTCAGACCAGGTTGCTGAGGGCTTTGCCCGGTGGAGACTTGAAACCCTCCCAAGGATGGAGCCTGCCCAACCTCGCTGGTCGGTCCGTCCCTCTGCCTGCCCCTGGCTGACCTGTCCTCACGGGGGAAAGATTCTGTGCCCAGCATAAACCCCTCCCATTTCATTTCATGCCTGATGTACTTTGCTGCCTGCCTGTGAAGGGCCCAGTTGCACCCTCACCTTCCCCTTCCCATAGGCAGAGGGCTGGCTGTGAGGTGCCCTCAAAGCTATCTCTGCCCCAGTCTGGACAAGCCTTGATGCCCCAGCCTCTGCTCATGGGGCAATGCTCCAGCCCTGACCATAATGGGTTATCGGTGTCTTTCTGGACCACACTGGCCATGGTACACAGATATAATCTAACAATGAGCGCTGGACAGAGTGGACAACTCCTAAGCCAAGCTCCTGACACTGCTCCTGCTGGCACAGCAATGGATGCTGCTGGCCATCTCCGCTGTCAAGGCTTGCTGCCAGCTTCCACCCAGTTCCCAGGTTCCCCCTTTCCCCAGAGCTGTTCCCTGGACAATCTGCCCACAGCCTATATCATTGTAAGAGGTATTTCCTTCCCAAGTGCAGGACTTTGCATTTGCTTTTTCAATAAGCTTTAACATGCCAGAAGGCCTTGACTATCATCTGCACTTGGGTATTCCTCTCTCTCCTGACTGCCCACTACCCAAAATATCCCTGAGCATAAAAGAAAGGTGTCTCCTCACTTTTCATCCACAGAGTTTATCATTCCGCAGTGCTATCTTAGACAGGAATATTGTGGACAGTTCTAAAAGATACAGGAAGCCCTCTGTTATCTATAAAGACTTTTGAAAATTCCTGCTAATTCCTATTTTATTCATCAAGTATTGGTCTGAAATTCACTTCACACTCATGTTATGTTTTCTCAGTCACCCTAATACAGAAGTTTGGACTTTTCTCCACATTAATGTTACCTTCTCCCTGCTGCCATGAATCCCTGTAGATAAAAATTTGCACATCTCTCTCATCCTTTATCACCTTTCTGTAACTATTAGAAATACTTTAGGAGAGAAGAAAAGAGAAAAAATGTGATTCCTACAGTTGAACACCTTCACCAACACAGTGGTATCAGATTTTTGCTGTGCATTGCTGTTCTCACCAGATGGATGGATTATTTACCAGGATTTTTTTCTTTTCTTTTCTTTTTTTTTGGGTAACAGCAATTTAACAGTTTGCAGCTACAAAAAAATGTTATTTGAAAAGTCATCCATGCCTACTTGTGAGAGACTAGCTACAGAGAGGTATCAGCTGTGAGAGCACAGTGGGAGTTCATGATTATAAAAGGAATACAAGCTTTAAGTGAAAACCTACAGACTCTTTGCAGTGGAAAACTGACTTTGCCAAAAAGATATTTCTTTCTCAGTCAAATTCTGCTCTGACTAATCCTGCAGTTAATAAGGATGTATGGATTGCAAGGATATATGGATGTTTGGATTGGGGGCATAATTTGTCCCTCAACTGCAGCATAGTTAATAGCTGGAAGCAATCACATGTGCAGTGCTTTTAATCAGAGTATGACAAATCAAAGTGTAACAATTACTTCCTTACAAGCAAGCTCTGTATTCCAATAAACCCATAATTAATTACATTGACTTTTCTTGAAAAGTGTAATAGGAAAGGTATGCAAAGGAGGCAGCTGATGATACCCACATTTACTTGTTATTTTCAGTGTTCCCGGAAGAGATGGAGCTTAAAACTCCGACAAAGTCATAAGGCACAGGATGGACTGAAATTTAATTTCTCTTAGAAAGAAAAGTCACATTATGGCAATCATGGAAATGATTTAATATATCTGCTTTTTATTTTCCTTTGTGAGTCATTATCTCACTCGTAAAAGAATCTGAATGCACTGAAAGTCTACATAAGTTTTCCTTGTCAAAAGAATAATTTAAACTCTTTTAATTGAGCTATGACCCTATTACAAAGATCTTTTTTTTTCTCAAACATAAAATGTACAATCCCAAACACCAGAGTTATTTTGTAAGTAGTATTTAGGCTGAATTAATTCAGTTATCACCAAATTAGAAAATGGGCCAGTATAGGCTCTATTCAAATGACAGATTAAAGTGCAATACTGAAACTTTTGAGAAACTATAAATGTTATAAGGAAATTACATATTTAGCCTGTTTAATAAAGTCTAAAGCAAAGTATAAATCAATGACAGATATCAGCATTTAAGTGGAATTACCACAGACTCTTTGTGCAGCAAGATATGAAAACCAGCATCTCACAGCAGTAACTCACCTGGCTGGGTTGCATTTTCCTTTCCTGTCAAAGCCCTTGGGTTTGCTCTCCTTTCTTTAAAAGTGTGTGTATCCATAATATATATCTGTCCCCATATGTTCTTCTTCCAATTACTTCTCCTTTTAACATTTAGTGCTCATTTACAGTCTGACAGAAAACTCATTAATAACAACAGAAGGTCTCCACTGCTTTCAGTGGGTTTTGGATCAGATTCATGCTTACCTTGGATGCTTTGTGCAGCACTGACAAAGCACCAAAGGATTCATAATATAGGGTGAATACAGAGGGCCTCTTGCTTTGTCTATCCTGGTAGTTCAAATGTGATCATCACTGTCCTCTGGCCCTAAGGCAAATGGTAATTCCCAAACATGTCTACTGGGAATGGTCCCTGGCCTGTGCCACTTCCCGAACTATGCCCAGATCAGTCTGGAAGTGACACAGCCTGCCACGTCCAAACCCATACCAGGCTCTAGCACTTTGCACAGAGGATTGAGCTGTTGTACCCAGGACATTCTCTAGCACTGGCTTAGTTACGAAACCAGACATAGCCCTTCACCTTGACAGCACCAGTTACCATAGTCAGAAAGGAGTGATCAGTATTAAGTCCATCTTAGGAAAAAAAAGAAAAATATGCAAGAAAAGCAACCTCAAAACAGATGGGACTAGTGAGGCACTGAACTCTCATACAGTTTCTGCTGAAGCCACATTTAAAAGTTTAATCTTGACTGTATGGGGAGAACAGGTTATCCCTAGTTTTGCTCTAGTGCAAATGGAAGTCACACACCCCTTTAGACCTGATTTGACTTTTATCTAGGCCATTCTTTCCAGGCACATATTCCTTTTCGTTGATTAAATAGAAAGCTAAGACCGAGTTCCTATCTGAGGAATTTCAGTGTCACAGGCAAGGCAGGATGTATCTAAGTCCTAAAGCAGACACAGTTTCTGCCCTGGACAACAAAAACATCAGCCCCATAAAACAGAAATGACAATTATTACAGAAAAAGCTTAAAAGCTTTTTCACAAAAGAATGAAATTTACAAAAAAAATGACACATATAATTATGGAAAGAAATATATGAAACAAAGGAGGACATGGTTCCTATTCTTATAATTTAATATCTTTACTAAATCCTAGGATAATACCAAAAATCATTTCTTCATTCAAGGAAAACACGACTTTCTGTAACCAATAATCAATACATGGTTTTAGTTATCAAGATCTGCAGCTATTCACATTTTATTAGCAAATTTGAAATTTAAAAGCCACATACATTCTGGCAGATAAATTAATGTAATGAAGGAGGAGAGGCTTTTTCTACCTGGGCTGCCATGGAATCTTTTAGATTTTTTAGATTCTCTAAGGAGCTTGATTTCCTTGAAGGCTGTGGCTAATGTCCAGTAAAATGTAAATTTCAAATAAAGCAGCTTGTTGTTATACATGTGAATAAGAGAGAACTGATGGATCCTATCAGCCAGCATATGAAAGAAAAGACATTGCACACAGAACAGATTTCTGATCTGTGCTCTCACTCTTTCTTGGGAGTCTCAGGAATACACCAAATTTGAGCAGCCAGCCCTGAATATTCGTTACATAAGCAGACATCATGGAGCGAGGAAAAAAACCCAAAAAGTAAGGCAACTACAGAAATTATGGAGATATTTTTTGACGAAGGAAAGGGAAAGGAATGCTAAGTAAGAAAGGGCCATTTTATTTTGCCTCAAGTGTTTACAGCTCTATTTTGTTGCACCTTGAGAATTGCACTTGACGTTTCCTATTTTGCTCTGAAACATTCCTTGTCCATGGTGTTCACTAGCTACCTTCAGCGAATGTTGTCCGAGGTGTCCTTTCACCGTATAAATGCATATTGCTTCAGTGTAGTTCAGTTTACCCACATGAAGTCACACTGTGACCTGCTGTAGCATGACTGTTTACTTTGTCTGCTGAGAGCTGGAGGCAAACAGATGCATCTTATTTGCTGAAAGAAATGGATCGGGATGAAAACTGTCAAGACAGGATTCCCCCAGCCTATTAGCATGTACTGCCTCTCTCACCCTCATAGCTGTGCTGCCGGCTGCTGCTCCCGTCAGAGGCTACAATTATTCATTGATTTATTTCACTTCACAAAGCCTGCCCTTAAATCAGCAATTGTCTAGGATTTCCCCTGCAATGATGCTCCTAGGACAGGCAGCAATGAATTTATACTGTCACTTCCAGCACCCTGTCTCTCTGAGCTGTGTAAGTGGAACTACAGAAGGTATAAGACACTCCAGAAAACACATTCTTCAAAGAAGCAGGTAAATACAGAAAGAGATCACTTTGGTTTTCCTCTGGGAAGCTGCATTCATGGAAGTTCTGTATGAACACTGGAAAGCAAAGAGAATAGATGCAGGACATGAAGAACATTAACTGACAAAACTTACTCAGCTGGAAGTAAAGAGCTCCTCTGAAAAATGTTGTCTTAGTGTAACACTGATCAGACAGAGTTCAGAAGATTAGGATGGCAGTGAGAAGTAAGTTGCTGAAGCAACTGCAGGAACTCCTGCTTTGGTTCAGGACTTGTGCTGGTGTGAAGAAGACAGTGTTCTGGTTTTACATTTATTTCAGTGACAATTATTACAAGCTATAGACCTTTCCTTCCTTCCTAGAAGTAATATTAGGGACACCTCGAGGTCAGGAAAACCTTCAGAGTCGGTGGGGAGATAGGTAACACAAATGCCATCTTTTCCTATCTGGAGGACTCATGTTCCCAGCATGAGACAAAAAAATACCATGGCTGAAGTGGAGAAAACTGCCTTCTTAAAAAGGATGAAGACTATCTGGACAGGCTGCCACCTCTCCTGCTTGATAGTATCTGAGCAAGAATTTGGAACATCTTTTTAATGCAGCAAGCGTGCTAGAGTTTGGCCAGTGCATGTGTTGCAGAGACTGGGGATTTCATTCACCCCACCTTCTCTAGGAACTGATCCCTACAGGCCTTTCTGAGGTCAATTACTAACAACAGAGAGCATGAAGGAGGACAGCCCTGCTTGGGACAATGTCCTGCTTAGGAGAAGCAGTTCCTCCCTCCATGTTCCCCATCTTTTCAACTCTAATATGGAAAAAAGTAGCTCAGTTTACTCTGTAATACCTTTGTTTACTGTTAGGTGTGTTGATTGGCTGACCAAAGAGTCTATTTCTTGTTTTTTGTGGTTAAAAATCTGCTGGTATGCTGGAAAAGGAGGAGGGAATTTGGTAAGAAACACAGCTTCCCTTTTTAAAACGGTGGTTTTTTTGGTGTATATATATATTTTTTTCTAACTATGTGGATGCAACAGTTCTTTTTGAAGGCAGGCATTTAAATTTGTTTACATTTGTTTGTGGTATCTCAGTAACAGAACAGCAATACTGCTAGGCTTTAACTGTTGGTGGAAGGAATTCTGCGATGAGACACTGTCTCAACTTTGTTCCTCATCAAACACCACTGCAAATATTGCAAAAAATAAACAAACAAAATTCAACAAACAAACAAAACCCCAAACAAACAGGCAGGGATTTGCTGCTGCCAACAGCATCACATCAGTTCTATTTACCTTTCCCACGGAAGACTGCTACAGTGATTTTTCAGGATCTCTCTCATACCAGCTCTGGCATCAACTACAGCACAGAAGTCTTAGTGTGACTGCATTGGGCAGTTAAATAGTTTGAGCAGATCCTGAGGGACAATCCAAGGAATATTTTTGGATGGCCTGTACTGTAATCCTGCCCACTAAAAAAGGACAGCTATTTTGGAAATCCTCTCAGATCAAGTTCCCAATAAGCTTTTGAAGTGAACTCCTAAAATAAAAATTTAATCTAGATATTTCTTTAGCCTGTTTTTAAGTTCATTTTGAAGTGATACAGTGATAATCAATGACACCTCCATGAACCTCAAAGCAGGAACATAATGCTATCACAGGTGTAGTGTGCTAAACATCCATATAGTGCACAAATACAGCCAACCCATAGCTACAAACTGTCACTACATAGTACTAGTATATTAGAATCACACTGCACTGGAAAGTGCTAAAAGAAATAATGAAATGTGGAACTTCAGGTCTATTTTGTTTCGCATTTTTTCTTTTAAATATGGCACCTCACAAAGGATAAAATTCATTTCCATGTTTTTCATTTTAAAATAGAGTGAGAAATCAAGCCAAAAGAGCACTGAACTTGAAGGCTTCTTTCTTTTCCCACTCACTAGTGGTCCCAGGGAGAAAACAGATGCTTCAAACTGATATTCCTACTTCTAGTGCTCCAGTTCCAAACACTATTCTACCTTCTCAACAGCAGGGTATAGCAGTGTGGGGAGAGTGAGGGTCAGGGCACCATGATGCTTATGCCCAAGCCTTTTTCCCAGTCTCATTCCAACTGTCTTCTCTAGCTTCTCCATTCAGACCCACAAAATGCTGACACTAGAACTGGAACATAATCCACACATGTGGGTCTAGAGTTTCACAATGAGCTGCATAAGTCTTGTCAAGAACTTTGGGTCATCATTGAGGGGCTGGAATTTATGCAGTCACAACTACATCACTCATGGACACCTGACCCCATGCATTTAGAAGTAGCTTGGTTTGTTTATAACACATCATTGGTTGCAGCATAGACACACCTCTAGCTGACAACCTGACTGGTGTTGAAATGACCACTCTTGAACTTATCTAGATCCAAAAATATAAATAAAAAAAAAATCATTATTCAAAACCTGAATAATCAAAGTCACTATTAAAGGTGGAATATTACTATTGTGGGCTTGAAATGCACTAAGCTGAACCAGTATGGTATGGTTATTGTATCCAGCATCAGAGAGGATGAAGGGGACACAAAGTAAATCCAACCCAATAGGAAGAAAGCTAAAAAGAATGAGTGATTTAGAAGGAATGTCTGCAGTTCTCAGAAATGGACCATTTGAAAGGAATAAACAGCTACTTCTCCTCAGCTTCTTCCTCCCTCTTAAGTAGTGACTAGGTATGGACATGAGAGAGCCTGTAGTGGGTCAGACCAAGGGTCTGTCTACTCCAAGATCCTCTTCAGAGAGTGGTAGATACAGTTTAAGATCATGTCAAAAATGCAGTGATATTTCCTGTGTGATCCTGGGATTGCACAGTTGTCTCCAGCCTCTTTTTGACTGGAGCCTATAGGCTTTGGAAATGTGCAGAATACTGCTAAGGTTTTGGTTTTATTTTCAATAGAAGCATTTAAAATGCAAAATAAATATGATAAAGGTTTATAACAATACCCATTCATTTTTTTCACCTGACAATGACACTTGATTCATTCTTCTAATAATCTTCAGGTTAAAATTGTTTATGTAAATCACACACAATGCCTCTTTTCAATGTCAGAACAGAAAACCAAAGCAAATTATGCATTACATTATTTTAGGCTGTAAGAGGAAACAGTGAAAACCAGGAAGAGAAATGCTACAGTGAAAAGAACCCCATCATAACTGAAATCCACAAAACTCTTCAGCAGTAAAATATACAAGTTTTCAGAGATTCTGAAATGGAAAACTATACTTGGTATATTCTTCTCAATATATTGTGTTTATCCTAAAAAAACAGATATTCATTTGGTGAGAAATATCCAGATAATGGCAGACTTAGAAGAGAAGACTGCAGGTTAAGGTGATATCCTTCAGCCTGTAAAAAAGTTCATAGATATTCTGCAAACAGGAATGGAGGGTGCTTTCTCTAGGCTCTTCTAACCCCTTTCTTTGCTGCAGTAATGCAAACCACAATTATTGCCTCGGAAAAATCAACCAGCATGGGTTGGATGGCAACTGTATTGCCAGCAGTTCTGTCTCCTCCTCTGCAATTTTCTGAATAGGGCATCTAAGGCTAGCCAAGTATGGGGTTTTATGACTCACATTAAACTCTTACTAGCAGTGCTTTGGTTTCCTCCCACTTTTCTGTACCTACTGCAAGAGATTCAGATTGAGAGCTGCAAGCAGTCCACAGTGAATCAGAGAGTGATGACTCTCCTGTGTTTAGATATCTAATCTGAAAATTAGTCACAGAAAGTCACCCTCATTCTCTGGTAATTAAGGCAATTATATAAACAGATATGAATCTCTTTCTGAGAAGTGTTGTGAAGCTTAATTCATTAAAGTTTTAATGCTTTGAGAATTTTACTTGAAAGATGTAACAGAAATCCAATGCCTCATGTAATCATTTCACCAGCATTCACAGGTAACAGATAAAAGGTGAAAACACAGATTTCTGTATTATGCTTTTTTTGTAAGTTGTTAGCTTTCACCACAAAGTAAAACTATTACATTGTATCAATATAATGTAGGCATAATGAGATGCAGATATGAATGTTATCTTTATTAAGTTGCTTAGGAGGAAAAGTTGAGTGGCTTAGAGGATAAGGGGCTGGGATTTCATCTCAGAAACCCCAGTGAGGATTTAATTTGCAATCCACTGTTGAGGTGTTAGCTGCACAATAGCTTGCACTAGTCTGCTGATAGAGGGAAATTGTTTACTAGCTATCACAGGGTACCTGCCTTTGACAGGGCAGTACTCCTCATATACACGTATTAAATCCTGTTTTCCAAATTTCTGCCAATTTCAGTAAAGAGTATTTGTCAACCTTTAGTCCCAATTAGGTATGTTTAAATATCTGTATTATTTGTCAGTTTTAACTAGCTTCCTTTAACTTCCAATACTTCTACTGGAGAATGTAGAGGAATTCACTGGTATGTGAAGCTAACTGCCTTGGAAATAACCTCACTTATGAAGTAGGTAAAGAAGGGATCCATGTAGTTAATGGATTCCAAAGATATTGGGCAAACATTTGAATAGTACAGATATATCGTTAACAACCTAATGTTTGTGTGCCTTTTCTGTTGTTACTATACACGTTACTAAACTGTTTTGGAAAGGAATAGGTCACTGAAGCATGTGTAGACTTTCACATACAGATCTACTTGCTTTGAAACACTAACAATAATTCAGAAAACTTGGAAGCCTATACATTAGAGACCTACATAAAGAAAAGGCCATCCTGATTTTATTAGGCATCTAACTGTAAGGTTGCAAGGCTGCACATTTTGTTTTGCTCAGACAGAGAAGGTGAGTATCCACACCGATCAGGAAGAAGAGAAGGCATTAAGTCTTTTCCTCAATAGCCTGATGGTAAGAAAATTCATCCAGGTTCAGGGAAAATCATATTTTCTTTGCTCCTTTTCCTTTAGAATCCACATGAATGAACTGAAAGGGTTGTTAAACGGTGAAACAGGCTGCTCAGGGAGGTGGTGGAGTCACCATCCCAGGAGGTATTTAAAAGACATGTAAATGCGATGCTTAAGGACATGGTTTAGTGGTGGGACTGGCAGTGTTAGGTTAATAGTTGGAATCAATGATCTTAAAGGTCTTTTCCAGTCAAAATGATTCTATGATTCTACGAATGGTCAATCTGCCAGTCTGAGCATGGATGATGGGCTCGGAATGATTCCATTTTTGTTCTGAAGCTGAAACAATTCACCTTTGGAATAATTTAATATCAGCTGTACCAATCAAGAGAAATAAGACTATGCCCGAGCAATCTGAGTATCATTCATCCAGGCTGATGAAAAAAAATTCTGTCCTTGCTCCACAAAAATTTAATATGAAATGCTTAAGCATGCAATTGTCTCTTCCTTATATAAGAAATGTCTTGTATGTTGAATAGTTGAAGATATTTGTACATTCTGCTAGAGTATGGTTTTGCGATTAAGGCACTGAATTGAGTTTCATGAAGTCTAGTTTCAAATCTAAGGTCCTGTCTAGAAATACCTGAGTAGGGACTCTGCACGTGACCATTCAATTTCTCTCTGCCTTGCACACTAAAGTTTCTACTTCCAGATACCAGAAAGAACTGAAAAAAAATGTTTGTCTGTGTATATTATCACTTCTCTGCATTCAAGTCTCATTTTATAAGGAGCAAAAGAAAATCCTCATCTAACAATACAGCTGTAGCTTCAGTGACTACTCTTTCCAACCTTAGAGAAATCACTTTATCTCAGTTCTCACCTGTTACTGTTTTGCTTATTTAAATTACAGGCTCTGCAGAGCAGAAAACTTCTCTTATTACACGTAAAGCATTTTGCAAGAAATTGCATACTATATGATCCTGACCATTGCTTGAACCAGTAAATTCTGCTGTTGTATTAAAAAAAAAAATGGCCAGGCTAGGCCAGCAGGTACTGAAAGTTGTTGCCATTTGATTTTTTTTGTTGTTGTTGCCTTTGTGAAAGAAGAGTGCTCTCGGTTCAATTCACAATGAGTTTGCAGCTCATCAGAAAACCACAAATCTATTCTATTGTAATTCTGGATGATCATTTCCCATGGAGAGGTCAGGAGTCAAAAGGACATGAGTGTTCTGAGGCCTTGAAATTACTCCTCCAGGCAAGAGAGAGGCATACTGGGGGATGTGTCTGCATTGCACTTTTATTGGCAAGGAGGCTTTTATCTCCAAGGCTGATGATCTTATACAGAAACTTATTGATTCCCACAGGTAACTTTTCTTGACTTCAAAATGACCCACATTTCTGTTATTAGTAAGATTTTTGGTAGGTGACATCTTATGGAAATAAAGGAAATTGCACATTACAGAGTGCTGCTCTAGGCCATGGCTTCAATTGTAATGAATTTCTATTAAAATTCATTTATCTCCTAAAACTTAAGTACTACAAATGACAAAAAGAAGAAAGGGAGGAGTTTTTCAGGAAACAGAATATGCATTAGGAAACAGGTGATAAAATATCATAAGGTAAGATATGGGCAACTTCTAGTTTTAAATAACAAAGTATACTCTGCTGATTGCCACCTTATTACCCTAGTAATTAACTGAACTCATGACATACATGTCAAAAAAGGCAAATTGTAAAATCATGCATATACAGCCACCTGTATATCTTTGCTACTTTCAATCCATCTGCTCATCATTGAACTATTCGTATGTAACTGCATTTACTATAGAGTAGCTTCCTAGCTCATAAAATATTGATTCAGGTGTTTTATGGTATATCTTTCTTGAACTTTGATCTTTCATACTTAGTGCTGCCTTGATGAAATATTTAAAAGAACAACATTTTCCATGTGAAAGGTAAATTTTGCTTTTTCATGGTAGCCTCTGTTAATGCACTAGCTTCAACCCACAGGAGACCCAGGATGAACTCTATCCTGGTCATACCTAGTCAAAAATTGCCTTTGCAGAAATCATCCACCCAAAGCTACTTTCTTTTTTTGTTTGTTTGTTTGATCATTTGTTTTAATTTTTTTAAAGTAAAGGTTAGTTTTGTGACTTGGTTGATGCAGGCTTACCATGTTTCCTCACGAGGTACCTCAAGAGAGCCTTGAGAAAATACATCCAAACAGCTCACTTCAATAATTACTTCCCAGAAGATAAAAATGCATGATGATGATAAAACAATGATAATAAAGTTGATAATAAAACAAGACCTCCAACTTACACAAACAAACAACCCAAATAAAAAACAAACCAAACTACCATTCTACAAACATTTATCAACATTGAATGTTATCACATAATTTTGCCAAAGCAAGCAAAACTACTGCAATACCTCTTCTACCAATTTCATCAATTCATACATTCAGAATAACGAACAAGGCATTCTCTTGAGGTTGACAACTGATAAAGTTTTAGTTCATGGCTATCAGTATCTAGGAACATGCAACGTCCACCTAAAGCTTTTTCAAGGTCTGGAGGATTCACAAGGTTTCTTCCCCCATGGTTTCCCTGATCGCTGGTAAAAGCCTTTCTCACAGTGTAGGTCTCTTGTCTCCATCTAGTCACCAACTTTCATAAAATGTATAAAAACTCAGTCAGTTTTGAGACCTTTATCGCATTGTCAGTTTTGGTTAGAAGGGGATTTGGCTGAAGGCTACCAGGATTCTTAGGGACAGAGAGACAGGGTAGAACACAGACACGCAGGTGTCAGGATGAATTTTCAGTATTCATAGATTTGTTCCAGTAGAAACATTAACCCATTGCCCGGACAAGGCAAATAACTGAGTGCTAATGTCTTGGGATTGTTGTCTCAAAACCTTCCACAAAATGTCAAGCTTTGCTTCTTCTTACAGTTGCCTTTTGCACTAGATACAAAAGATGTTCTCCAGATTCCAGAAAGCCAGGATGTCAAGTCATATCTGGGTGTGTACATACATTTATATAAATGAATATAAAGGGAAATAAATCTAGTTTGCTGCATGACTTTTTGTCTCAGCTTTACTTAGGATAATAATAATGGCTGCATCACCAAATTCAGAATTTCATAGAAATGAAATAATGAAACCTTAAAAGAAGGTCTTCAAATTAAAGTACATGCTATCTACCAGTCACCTTGCCATATACTTCATTCAAAGTATTTCTATACATTAATACCATAAACTCATTTTCAGATGCTGTAGCATTTGTGATGGTTTTAATGAGAATGTTGGAACATTTAAAAGAATCCATTTAAATTTGTGTCATACTAACATTTCAGTGAAAAGCTGACATCTCAGAGAAAGCCTGAAGACATATAATTTTTATATGCAATATATTTTCTAGATGTATTTCTTATGACTACAACAAACTTTAAAAAAACCCCAACAAAACACAAACCATTCTGTTTTGTATTTTTACCTATGCTATCAGCTCCCAGTGTAAGAAAGCTTTGGTGCAGAAGAAACACACCATAGAGAAGCACAGAGATGTGTCTTACCTTCTGGCTCCCTGATCTTACGTCCTGCTGCAGATTTTCGTAGCACACTCCGTCCTGAGTTGAACAAGCTAGTTAACTCGTCAAGGGGACTGGTCAATGACCTTGAGTTTGTAGGGCTGTATGGAAACGAAGATGAGGAATTTGAGTTCAGTTTCCTGTGATCTGCTCTTGCCACCTTCGGGGAGTAAGGCAGTTTGGGGAATGGAGAGGAGCTTCCAAGCTGAGCAGGATTTGGTCTCTGAGGTACTTTTGACAGCTCTGAGTTTGTACCTGTTTTCCCTGTAGAAATCAGAAAACTAGCGCAAGTCTCTGGAGGAAATGCAAAATGTGTAGAAGCCCGGTAGGAAATAGGAGGTGGTACAGGAGGAGGGGGTGGTGGGAGAGGAGGAGGTGGTGTGGAAGGAGGAGTCACCTTGCTGGAAACATTGAACACAACCAAGCTTGGAGATGCTGGTCTTTCATTCTCCCCTTTCTGGTTTTTGGAGTACTGTGGTGATAATGGACTTGAGCCTTCTGACTGCACAGGGTATTTTAGGTTGGTTTCCAAGACAGGAAGCTTTTTCACTTCTAGTGGTGTTAGAGGCGATTCATCAGAAGCAGGTGAACAAGTGACAGGGGTTGGAGGAAATACAAGAAGTGGTGGCCTGTGAGGGAGCAAGTTAGGGAAAGGAGCTGGAATGTCACATGAGTCTTTGTAGATCAAAGCTGCTTGACTGTTTCCATCCAATGTTCCATCTTCAACATTAACATTTTTCTTGCTTTCAAACAACAGAGGAGGAGATCCAGTCACTACTGGAATTATTGCATTACCATTGCTTCCTTCTTCTGGTAGAAAATATTTCATTTCCTCATATACAGACTCTCCTTGTTCTGGACTTTCTGCTTCAGCAGAACTTCTTTTCATTGCATTCCCTACCATTTCAATATAGACAGGCTCATTTTCTTCCTCTTCTTGTGACATACAAAAACTCAACACACCATGTTGTGGCACATCAGCAGAAGTTGCTCTCTGTACTGTCACAGTGTCATAGCCACCTGGTTTAGCTACTGTGCTTGCCTGTTTTACATCCCCAGGCTTTTGACCAGGTATTTCTTCATAAGAGCCACTAAGTTTTGTATTGGGACTTCGTTTTGGTTTTCTGGGAGGTATTTTTTTCATGGTACTGTAGTCATCACTGTGTGGCCTTGGACGAGTCAGTACTAGGAAAGTGGAAAAAGTCTGTGTTATTAACTGATAATTTTTTTTTTTTCTTACACAGGTCTAGTACTTTAAGCCTTCAATTGTTGCTCATATAGTTTTACAATGAGCAGCAGTCACAAACACAGGGATTCAGTCAAAAGTATAAATATTTCAAGGACTGAAATGCAGAACTTTCAGCTTCCAAGCCTGAAGCCTTTGCTACCTGGGTATATAACCTGCTTTAATAATCTCTACTGCCGCTAGAAGACTGGCAGTTTTGAATCCAAACGTTCACTGCAAGAACACATGGAAACACATGCTTATTCCTTTTGCCCCAAGGAACAGGGTCATGTTTTTAACTAGGAGTTTCAGCATAGTGCTTCTTTGACACACATGTTATTGCCAGTAACTGAAGTATCCCCCTTTTATATAGTACCTATAAAACTCTAATTATAGACAGATATTATGCCTGTCTCTTCTCCTTTTGTACTGTGAGTGTGGAAATAATTTATAAAGTTAGGGAATCCCATAGCCTGAGGGCAATTCCCCAAGTAAACTTAACTAAACTGTTACTACAATTAACTAAACAAGAGGTCTTTCCACAACCCTCCAGCATGTATGGACTGGAGAGACTAGATACCCAGGTGATTGGTCTTTTAAGATCAAAATTGTATGGTGCAAATCAGAGATGCTTTAGGACAAAGACTCGGGAAAAGGACAAAATTCTTAGCAAAAGAATATATGGGATGGGATCTATTCCTGTTGTTTCACACATATGTGAAGAACTCCAAAGTTGTTTTGTGAGTGTGCACTAGCATTAGCACTGAGATCACACATATAAATATATACATATATAAGCTGTCATTCTTCCAAAAACCTCTGCTAGGGCTTTTGGGTTAAATCAATTATCTCTTGCAGAACTGGGCACATAAAACTTAAACCACTACAGAGCTCCTTAAACCATATTATTTTAAAAGTATATTGGACACAGTTCATCACTCCTTACACAGAGCTTAAATGAGCAACAAAGAGGTTAAGAAAAATGGACTGGCATCTAATGAACTGGGCATGAGAACAGCCATTATTTTGCAAGAGGAAGCTGCAAAGGTTTCCATCCATTGTATGCGGGATCAGAGAATGGTTATATATAGCTTTAAACCCAACCTGAAGGATCTTTCCTAATAAACCTAGAAGATCTTTTACGCAAAACACGAATAGTCAGGCTTATCAAGGAAAAATAGAATGCATTCCTTCTCTTCATCCTCTACTCATTCGTTTCAAGGGTAAAGGAGAATAGAACTGAAGTCAAAACCGTTCTATATGCACTATAATGCATTGAGACACTTTGGGACTTTCACAGCACTTTCCTTCTAAACAACAAAAAAAAAATCACTCTAAGCAAGTTATGGTACAAACATAAGCCACTGCTTGGAAAAGTTTCACGTGATCACAGAGAAAAAGTATGAGAAAGTTTAATGTTTAACTTGGTGAAATTCAAGATTCAACCATTCTTGTTTAGTGATGCAAGATATTCTAACATACAGTTTAAAAGTTGAAATAAAATGGTCAGTGGGGTAGAATAGCTCAAGCTGACAGATCATTTGTCTCTACAGAGACTTCTGCAAATAGGTTTTGGCTGTTGACAAACTAGGCAATTAGAACACATGAGCATTATTTGCTGATTTGGAAACAAATGACAAATTGACTAATTTTATTTACTGCCACTGAAATATTTCAGGGAAGCAGGACTTTTCAAAGGCGCTTGACCGTGTTTAAAAGGATCAAAGTGAAAAGAATAAATCAATAACCTAGAGTAACATTTGCGACTGTTTCTCCCTTTATGCCTAACCTTCATTAGCGGTTTCCTTAGAAGCTGCCGACAAACAAGCGCTAACAGCCTCGTACGAAGCACTCAGTCGTGTGTTGGGGTCCCTCTTTGGTTTGGGAGGAGGCTGTTTCCTTGGTGATGGCAGGCTATTGCTATCGTCCATGCTGAACACAGAGTGCAGGGAGGGGGATCTGATGGATGATCCAGCCGCAGAATGTACCAAGCCTTCCACTGCCATGGGGACGGGGACAGAGCTGGAATGAAAGTGCTTAGGCGTTCGACAGCCGGCAAGGCTGTCCTCAGAGACCTTCCCACCCTTGTCTTCAGCTCTGAAAACAGAGAAAAGAGGCCCAGATGCATTATTCAAGCAATAACAATGAACCTGCTCATGCAAACATAACAACAGCTTTTTGGTAAACAATCTCACAACTCCCCTGCTGTGTTGAGGGGATGTGTGTAGTAATCTTCTGACAAACAAATCCAGATCAAGCTGCTAGCTTTCTTCCATTTCCTGTTTCATGATAAATCAGGACACCGGCCCTTTTTCGCACAAATGCAGCCGTCCCTAAGCAGTTTCATACTGTTGATCCAACATTCACTGAATGAATTGTTCACACTTTGATTGTTACACACAATCAAAGCTGGGGTTTCAATCTGAATGATAATTTCTGGGAAATCCATTTTAATAGAAAGTTACTGAGGCAGCAAATGCTGAGCCTTTATCATTATTTTCTAAAAAGACAACTATAAATTCTATTTAGATAATGCAAATCTTTCAAATATTAGATGACCTTTCTAACCAGCTATGTTGGCCATTCAAACAATTCCATCCAGAACTCTATATATCTTCCTGTTTAAGCTTAACTTTTAGTTATTATCTTAGTAATATAAATTATGACATTATGTTTAGTTACTTCAATCACACTTTTGGAGTTGTAATAATTCAATTTTTTTCCTCTTTTTTGATATTTCAAGACATTTTGAGGAACGTTTATCAGCTTCTTCCAACAAATTGATTTTTAACAAAAATTCTTCTAACATTTTATTCCTTCAAAAAGCAAAATATTGAAAACCTTTTAACTTAGAATGGTAAGATATTCTCTAGAAGACGTCTATATAAACAAATACCCGAGCATTTGTTTTTTTAAATTGTATTTCTGCATGGCAAATCACCAGCAGAGCTGGAATTCATGCACAGGATATAGCCAGCTGCCCATGTAGTAAATGAAATAGCTAAAGATGAAAGCATGATGCTCAGTGGATAATTTGTTTTCACTGTAATGTTTAATTACAGTCTTTCCTACAAAGGCATTTCCTCCAATATGTAATCACTGGGATATTTGAAGCTAATTAAGCAGATGCACTGCCATTTTCACTTTAATAAAAGTCACTGACAAAAGCAATGAAAGCAAAGGGAGTTGTTCCGGCTGAAAATTAAGTTCCTATGAAAAAATAAACATTTATTCGGCCAGCAAGTTCTAGACACATTCCTGCTATAGACACATACCTATTAACTGAAAATGCTACCTCTGCCCAGTCAGCTGTCTGAGAGAAAAGAGATCGGGAACTCAGTTCCAAGAGAAAGGCTTTTCAGTATTTGCTGGATTTGTAAAATATTTATTCCTGAAAACTTTGATGGGAGTTAAACAAAAAACATTCTCCCTATTTTTAAATAAGAGGAAAGAATCCTCACAATCAATCTACCTTATTCAATGCATAATTAGGATTTCTTAGTCTGGACATTATTGCATTTTAATGCCTTCCTAGATATTTTTCATTATCTTGGTAATTTCTGAAGTCGGAATTTTAAGATAAAGGATTTTTCTTTTGTTTATTTGGTTTGATGAAAGTTCAACAATAACCTATAATAAAATAAAAAAAAAAAATTTGTAAAAAATAAATGCCTTGGAGACTTAATAAGTGCCTATACAGCTTAGTGTCCCCTGAAAAGGATGAACATAAGGGTGTCCTTATATTCCTAGATGTAGTTACCAGATATACAGAAAAAAACAGAGCCTAACTTTGACTTAGGCTGTGTATATATTTGAGAATCCTCTTGCAATTTTCCTATGTTTTCCATGACTTTTTAAGCAGGGAAGAAAATCACCAAAATTGAATAAATGCCTTAATTCTTCACAGTAGATGTTTTTTCATCTCACCTTTTGTGGCCATCTTCAGGTCTGTTTCTAGCTTCTAACTTTTCCCTGTGGTAAGCAGTGTTCATCTCATTGCGGAGCCGGTCATTTTCCCGAGCAATGTCAGAAGCATTTTGAATGACCAAGGCATCATATGTTTTTAATCCCAAATCCTCAGCATTCTGCAAGAAGTTTTTGATTGAGGTGACCTCTTGCTGTTTGATGCTCATCTTCTGTAGCAAGCGCTGGCGAGCTAGAAATCCTCTTACAACTACCATAAGAGAGAACAAGGACCAATGCAAGACAACTAATTAATTGGCAAATAACTTGGCATTATTGTGTGTCCTCATGTAAATATGAGTAAATCAAGTTCAGTCAATATCTTAATAGAAAGAATGAATGAAATGTGAATGTCAGTATAGATATAGTAAAATGGAACTCTTTCTGTCTTGTACTGCAAGTCATTAAAACAAACCAAAAAAAATCGTAAATTTGAGCTATTACAACTAAAAATGTTTACTTTCACTGTATTTTTTATTACATTACAACTGGAAACATAGATGTATGTTACATACTATGAAATTATACATCTATACTGCAAAGGTCAAAAGACTTTTAAAATAAAACCCTGAATTAATAATTGTTGCATGGAATGCATTAGGAATTAAGTGATCATTTGCTTTTGGTCAACTTTAAAAAATGCTTTAAATATTTCAGCATACCTAAAAAAATCAAGATAGAACTGACACAAGAGTTTCAATGTGACTTAAATATCTTTTGTTTCTCATTTCCATTCAGCAAAAACAATTACATTAATTTAATGCAAATTTCTGAAAAGTAGCTGTCACATCATGTCTGCATTTTTCAGTTTAAAATTTTCATCTACATTGCATCAGCTTTATGTGTCTGTTAGGCCTATTTTTCATATTCTTTGTCAGCCTTATGTAGGAGATTTTGTTTTATCTCATATGATAGCTTTCTGTACTACTTTCCTAAGTATGTACACTCATTACAAAAAATTCTACCCAACCTAAATACCACTTAGTCCCCTGAATTTTCAGAATTACCCTGCTGGTCAGAAACACAAGGCATAGGGACCTCTGTGGCCATGATGATTTTAGCATCAGTTTAATCACTCTACCTGCAACAGGTTTTATCAGTATTCTCTGAGCAAATGTTTTGGCTTAGAAGGAAGAAATACACTAACTAAAGGTGCTTTATTTCTGTGTGGGTTTTTAAATTCCACAAGATACTGATTCTTTCCAGATTGAGAATAACTGTTGTGTACCTCACAGGGAAGAACCTGTGAACTGAAATATTGTTGATATTGAAATAAATGAACTTATATGTATCAAAAAAAGGTCAAACTTCATCATTGCTTATTATGGTTACTCTCATTCTGCTCAACTGAATCTTTTCCTAAGTAATGTCAGCAGGCAATAGCCTGCATAAGACATTCATTTGAGTTTTGGGGAAAAGACTGAAAACATTAAGACTGTTAGATAAAAAAATGTGAAAATACATCTGGCTTTTTTAACAATGTAATTAAATTTCAGCCTTAGGAATGCCGCAGAACAACATTAAATGATGACAGAGTCAAGCAGAATTAATCTAAAGGAAAAATATAAACAGAGAAAGATATAATTAATCTTCTATGAATGTAAATTGTTATTGAATAAAATAAACAGCTAAAATAGAGCACAATGTGAGGTATTTTCTATCACCTTATATGTCCTTATTTAGGTTATTTAAAATAGGATTTTTCTTAGAGATATCAGTGTTCAGATGACAAAATATAAGGTTAATGTAAACAGACTAAAACTTCCCTATCTAAAATTCACAGGGTTTAGAAACACTGAAGTTCAGATACTTGGGAGATTATTTATAATGGACAACTTTGAAGGTTTACATTTTTATAATTGCAGCCAGTCATGCCATTTTCTATCCCCTTAGTTCCATTCTATAAAATCTGTCTTCTTTAAACCCTGCAACATTAATGGATTTACCCAATACAATTGAAAAGGAAATGAACAGTACAGTTATTTGTTGACAATTTTATGAGTATTCACATTACATATACATGTTATTGAGTCCGAATCCATAATGTTGCTGTTGCAAAGGTAATGAATACAGGCATAGAATATTATCAGAGTTCACTGCTCACAAATATGGAAAATTAAAAAAAAAAAGGATTAATAATCAAAAATAGCTCCTCCACTTTTAGCATTTTCTTTAACCTTATCTGCTGCAGAGCAGACAGAGCATTTGACAAATGGTTAAGTGTCAGATCATGGATGACATTGGAAAAAAGCCTGTATTTTATGGTAACATTTTTACAAGTGTGTGTATGTGTGTACTTTTACCTTGGTAGAAAAAAGAGCCAAAAAGACCAAGCTTAGCTTGGTTAGGAGAAAGAAATACAGTGGTCAAACTTCTGGTGGCATTGTTAGAAGGCATGAGCAATGCAGAGTAGCCTGCTGGGATGGTCCATGAAAGTGATATCCAGTACAGGTAGCTGTTGCATTTACAGACTCTGCAGCCATTCGGAACTCTGCACTTTCATCAAAATTTAGATATTTTGAAGAAACGTGGACCAAAGTTTTGTCAGGAAGGGCTGGCAAACAGACATCTCTCTTTTCTTTTACACACATTTTTATGAACTGAGTAGCTCAGGTTTTCATTAGAAGATGGCCATTTCAGCACATTTCCTTCTCTTTTAGAACATTTGCAAGGTTTTGTCTTCAGTTCAAGACAAAAAAAACCCCTCAATTTCATAACCCCAAAAACTACTGCAAAGTGAAATTGTCATCTCATAGATCTTCTCTGCCCAGTTTCATCTACTACTGTAAAGGTACTAAGACTGTTTTCTGAACTTCATTTATGTATGCAAATTAAAATAATTGAGGTTAGTACCTATAGGACAGAAAAATACCTACTTCTTCACAGTTCATATAAGGGTAAGAATCAGAATAATAAAAATTCAAGTAGACCATGGATCTGCATTATTTGAGACATGTATTAACTATTATATATACAATGTATTCCAGTAAAAAAAAGTTAAAATACAATGTGTTAAACTAATCTATATGAACTCTTATGGAAGAACTTCAGCATGAAGGACTTTCCTACAGGTACAAAAAATTTTTGCAGTTACTCAATAAGGGCAAAACTTCCCATATAGAGTTCTCATACCTGTGTTAAAAAACAAAGTCCCTAAACTCACAGATCTGTTTTTAAATGAAAAGTGTTTTTACAAATGTTTTTACTTTAGTTTGACCCCTTTCTTTGCCTTTGTAAGTTGACTTTAAGGATAACAAAAAAAAAGAGACTTAACTCTTTTCTGGTTTGTTGTTTGGTGGTGGTTTTTGTTGCTCTTGTTGTTGGGTTTGTTTTTTTTTTTTTAATCCCACCAAATTTATGGGAATGCTGAAGAGATTGCTAGTAAGACTGAGGTAAAAACAAGACCTGTTTTCCTTTTGAGTTAAGTCCTTATATGGGTATATGATATTACATTTTAAGCCTGATATATAAATTACTGACTAGTTTGGCTATTAGTCAATATGCTGTTAAGAGAGATTTAGCCTCCAAAGTTCTCTGGATGCAAAGGGTGAGAGAAGAAAAATGTGGATATGCAGCACGATTGATACCAGTACTCACTAAGCAGCACCATCCCAGTGTAAAAGTCTATGGATCTCAGTGTTTGGATTACATAAGATGAATGCATAGGTACCTTATCCTGTTCCCAACCTGCCAGATTCTTTGGCATGCTAATTCTGCAAGTTTACAATTGTATGTGTTTGGAAGGGGCAGCTTTTTAATGAATTAACGCTGTGAAATGCATGTCTAGCTACTCCTCACTCATACAAAATCCTGATTTTCTCAGGTTTCCCAGACCATAAAAAACCCCCACGTAAATGAGCCATAGCTTTGAAAACAGCTTTGAACACATAGTTTTGATGAAAATGACTTTTCAAGTTATCCTAATTAAGGAGGGGTAGAAGCAAAACCAAAATATTTTTGGAAGGAGTCAAGAGGACCTATTATTTTCATTCTTCATGCAGGGTTTGGCAGATGTCTGTTCTCCTACCTCTGCAAAACATGGACATATCTGAGAATGTTTTACATTTTGGTGTATATTAAATATTAAAGGGTTTGTATTAAAGCACTCTGTTTGCAAATCAGACTCTGAAAGGTAAATATTTTCCTTCTTTGAAAAGTCAGCATGAGAAAGGAAAGAGGATAAATCACTATTGCTTTTCTAAATGTGTGAATACATCATGGGAATTTGCATAAAAAAATCAGGCCCAAGTTATACACCCAGATGAACTGTGGTCTGTATTAACTGTCACTCTCCACATTCATTCCTGAAAGTACTACTATTCTCATTTCAATTGCTTCAATTTTTTTCTTGGTTTCCTCTTTTTCACAGTATGCTCACAGTGAAGAACAGATAGTTAAAATGAAAGTTTATATATTCTGAAGCTGTGTATCTGACTAAGAAAAAACCAAGATAAGTCTTTGTCTTTTTTAATTTCCTTTAAAAAGGTGATAATGAGAATTGTTGCAAACATCAGCCAATTTGATAAATAATGCATTGTGTAAAGGAAGCTTCTTCAGACAAAACAATATTCACATTTTCAGCAGTTGAGATTTTGAAAGGAAACAGAACAGAAGTAACAGGAAATCAGGAGGCAGTGGGTAATACCTCCTTATAAAAATGTACCATAAAATGTCAGTGTGACCTTAGCAAAAATGCAGGCATAAAAGGTCAGGGTTGATGAGGCTCTGAGCAACCTGCCCTAGGTAGAGATGTCCCTTCTTGTGTAGGGAGGTTGGACCAGATGACTTCTAGAGGTCCCTTCCAGCCTAAAACATTCTGTGATTATAAAGGGAGGAAAAAATGCCTAAGTATTAAAAACTAGCAATCAAATATGAAAACCGTAACAAAAGCGGGGAAAAAAGTGCAAAGAAAAATATTATTAGCTTTATATTCACTGGGGATATATTTGAATGCATTAAAATTTTGTACCATTGTTACACTATTTGATTTGCAACAAGAAATTAAAGGTGATGTTAATGCCTTGAAAAATCATGAAACATTAAAAAAGAAATATTCAACATCCCCTAAGTTTTAATTACAGTCAACAGTTTGCCATAAAATTATGTTTGACAGACAGAAAGTGCAAGCATCACCAATGATAACAACATCTCAATAAATGTGTATAAGTAGTTAGCTGGAAATATGTCTGTAAGGAATGTATAAATTACAGTAACTATTCAAGGAGGATTTTTAATTTATTTTTTTTACACAATATTCTGTTCAGTGTACAAAGTGACAGCCCAAGAATACTTGTTCTGTAATTGTTACCTTTTTGGCAGGTTATAATTTTCTTCTGAAGCTGAAGGCACAAGTCATTGAGATGGTCAGCTTGCCAGTACTTAAGAAACACTTTACGGACTCCTATCTAGAATACAAACAGCAGGGAAATGTTCACCATCAGGAAAAAAATCCAAAATGATGACAGGTAAATAACAATAGTACATATACAATCCAACAAAGGGTTGAGATGAGATTTGCAATTTTAGAACAGTACAATGCCAATACTTGTACAGAGAGGCAGTATCACTTGATTGAATGAAAGATGTATTTAGAAAGGATGAGCAAGTTGTCAGACACACAGTTCCCCCTTCAGTTCCAAAACCAAGGCAGAACAAATACTACAATCTTCAAGTTAAATACAAGTAAATAAAAAAAGCTTTCTAAATGTAATTACACTAATGTGCTAGTTATTGTGATAGGAAATAAGGTACAGCTTTTATAAAATGGGCAAGCATAAAGGTGACAAGCCATAAACCCACATGCAGCAGAATATGGCAACAGAGAGCTGCCATCTTTGGAACAGGAAGAATTCAGCCCAAATGGGAGGATGGGAGAAACTCACTGCTAGAGAGTGAGAATAATTCCTAATGTCCAGCAAAATTATGAATCCTAGTTCCCAGCCTTGACTGCTGAAGCTGTGCTGCAGGTACCCTTTTCGAATCAAGCCTAACAAGTCCAAGGCAGAGGGACTCATTTGTGAAAAATAACCTTCTAAGGATTGATTGAGTGTATGAGATTATTCTGGTTCTGACTAGTAGTATGGTGTAATTTGGCTAGTTCTTGAGGGTCTTAACAACAATTATTAGATGCTCTTCCCCCTTTACAGAAAAATTTAGACCAAAAGAAAACAGCTTCCTTTTGATACCTTCTGAACATGCTGAAACAATCCTTAAAAATTCTCTTCTGCATAATCTTCAAAAGCATTCCTTTCTAATAGCCTTAAAAAAACCCAAACCACACATAACCTAGCTACTCTAAAACCAGTAAATTGATTAAAAAAAAAAAAAGAGATAAATAATGGCATTTTTTATACCATTTTCTTCTTACGAATTCTGTAGAAGAAACTTTCCTTCACTTAGAAATAAAAGGACCAGTGTCAAGAGAACCGTGATGCTTCTGTCTCGCTATTAATTTTGTATGGTTTATAGACATACTGATTAATTAATAAAAATCTGGCTGAAAAAGAAGAAATTCATTCCAACTCTTGTTTATCTGCAACTCACAAGCTCATTCTCTTCTCATTGCACCATCCTGCCCCAGTCTTGTAGGTTTTAGGATAGATGTGGGAGACACATGTCAGCATGTTTGCACACCTTTTCAACAAATTGTTTTTAATCCAAACACTACTGTCAAATGGAGATCACTGGCAAAGAAGAACTACAGAAAGATGGGACATACATACCATGTCTAAACTCCATTAATAAAATTCAGAAATTACTGGGGTACATTTTTGTCTCTTGGCTTCCTTTCTCTCTGTTACAGAGAGAACCTGTTTTGAATCAAATGTTTTAAAGTCTCTCATTCTGAAGTTTGAGCTGACAGACAATGATAATGCAACTGTTAGTCTTTTGGCTAAAATCAGCTGCGCTTAAATGGCAAAATTTTTCCTGTTAATATCTCTTTTTCTACAATAAAATAGACCTTTTTGTGTTATTGCAAAGTGTGTGAAGGTAAGGTGATAAAAAATACATTTTACTTGTCTTGCCATTCTAGATACTCATAAATAGGGAATAGGCTTTCCTTAAATGGTGGAAAATGGCTGGAATAGCTATTTAGAGAACTGCAGCTACAGAAATGTCCTATTGTAACTTAGCTATTCCAATGTAGCTCCTCATTTCAGACCATCTATGCAGAATAATCCTTCTGCTTACCAATTGGACTTATTATACCAGAACAATATTATCTTTTCCTAGATCCTGTTTCTACAATAGTAGCTACTGTGGTAAAAGGATGTCTTTAAATTTGCTTAACAGATTGAGTGATGCCTTCTAATTTCTAGTTTCTTGTTCATCTGAGGCAATCTCACTGAGATCTCAGTGTGTTCTGCTCTTCAGGACATCTCTTATCTTCTTTTTTTTCTTGTCTGGTGACTTCCAACATGTTTTTACTTTTCTTCTCTTTGCCTGGGTGTCTTAGCACTCCGATTTCCTTCTTCATCCATCAACTATTCTGGAATCTGCTTCTTTCCCAGGGCTTGCTAAATTTTAGGTGCCTTTCCTTTTGTCTCCACTTCCTTTCCTCCTCATTTCATCAAAAGTTCTAAGAAAAAGAGGCCAACAACTTTCTCGTTCAGTTTAAATTTACTGTTCTTTTAATCCTATATAATGAACAAGCACAATTTTCATGTTTTCTGAGCAAACCTTGTCAATTTTCTCCTCTCTTCCTAATAAGCATTCTTTTTTTCATGCCTTCTGCTTTATTCCAGAACACCAGAACTCCACCTTGACTCCTCCCACCACATCTACTCTGTCTCTAAACCCTTCAAATTCTATAATAACTGCTCATCAAGCAACTATTTTTTCATTCCATCTTGTCAAAACACATATTGAACTTTCCTTGTTACTAGCTTTGGCTACTAAACCTGCCATCTTCTTGCTCACATCATCTAAATCCAGAATTCTTCTAGAAGAATAACTGAATTATTATTCATATGGTTAGTGGTAATTAAATTATCATGTAGTTATTATAATTACCATTTGTATTTGAGTAGTTCTCAGACAACCAAAACCTGGATACAAATACTTAATAAAAATATATTCTTCTACTCTGATTACAGTTTCTCTTTATACTCCACCTTTTCTTTCCACAAACCCACTACACCACATTGGAGCTTTTTCTCCCCCCGTGTCTCAGGTCTATGATAAACCATCCACTTTTTCCTTGTTTCTGCTTCTTTCCTTCTATTCCTTAAAAAGCTTGTTTCTCCCCTTACTTCTTCATTGGAAGTCTCCAAAATATTCCTCTCTACTATGGCAATATTATGGTAGTTTGACAGTAGAAAAGAGGATGAAAAGTTTTGAAGTCTTAAAAAAGTTCTCATTATTAGCAATGCCCATGGCAAGATTAACAACCCAATTCTTTGTTAGTCTCATAATTAACACGCTGGTCACGTGTAGGCTATATTTCAAATGTGTAACTTAATTAAACGTTGAGCTGCAATTTATTTTGCAGTGTGCAGTCACAAAATCACAGTCAAGACAATTGCTCAAGCTTATGGTCAGTTTAGCTCCAAGTGTCTGGTGTTGTAGGGTGACAAAGCCAGCTAGGGGACATGAAAAGAGCACCAGTGCTTTTCTCCCTTCCTACACCTTGGATATAAATGGAATTACTGTGGCACCACTTATTCTATGAACTTCATTAGTAGAAGTCTGCTACAATATTTAAGTGAATGAAGAAATAGAAAATGTCAATATAAATTAATTTTTACATTTGGATAAAAGCTATTTATAGATTTTACATCATATGCCAGCTTTATTGAGAGCAGAGCTCTAGACAGAAGCATGTATAGAAGAAACTGCTAGAGCACATTTGATTCTTTTAGCATGGCTGGAGATCTGTGTTGCCCAGGCTTTGAAATAAATCTGATACCCTCTAAAGCTGACTGAGAACAAGCTAGTCTCTGAGCCCTCTGTGCAGTTCTGGTGTTCAGTGAAAGCAATAACGCTGAAAAATTTTGGAATTTCATACACCAGATATCAAAACAGTTTTTGAGGCTGCCACCTGTCTTCATTCTGGTCTTTTCTCTAATAACAAAATGTTCCCTGCTTGCCTAGGGGAAAAAAAGGTTAAAATCTTCTTCCACTGAAGTACTTGCTTTTCAATACTTTCTGGACTACAAAGTGCTCTTATCTGAGTCTGAAATTTTAATGTCATTCAGACTCCTGTAAAAGTAAACCATCTGTGAATTACAGTCATAGTTATTTTAATTAGAAAGGCATTAGGGTTTTAAATGTTATTTTGCAAAATGACACATTTTTTAAAGATTAAGTAAAATTGTCATTGATGACTACCAAAGCTTCAATTACTGCTACAGGCCTCCTCTTTTTTTTTTCTCTCCTTTCCCTGGGAGGAAGGAGAAAGGATGGGAGGGAACTGTTCTTTTTTCTTTTTTTTTTATTTTACAAAAAAGGTGTGGGATGCAGAAGTACAGACATTCAAAACTATGGAATTGATGCTGAGATGCTGTGTAGGTGGCATGGAGGCAGTATTAGCTCATACTTAATAGGTGTCAAGGGAATCTGTAAAGCTGTTCTTTAGTTTAAAAAAGGCAATTTGTGGGAGTGCTGTGTGTTTCTGGCAGTACTTTCAAAATAGCTACCTACAAAAGACAGAGAACTATAATCTAATGATATTTTACACAATGATACACATTTTCACAGTGCATTAATGAAATGTAGAAAAAAGCCTTAAAACTATTGTAAAGTGTGTCTTTTTGGAGCATACATGTCTGCAAAAACATAACGACAAACACATTTCAGGGTACTGATCTTTTACAAGGATGGAAATATTATTTTTAAAGGCTTACTCTTTCTGCTTTACTTGTTAGCTTTTCTTCACACATTTCAAGAGTTCTCCTTTGTCTCTGGCAAACTATTGACCTTGCACTGTGGTACCTACTGAATAAGCTTACAGTTTAGCATAGATTATATATGGCCTTAATAGCAAGTATGTCAGTAGACCAGTATGCATGCATGTGGCACTAAGTATTTATTTAAGCATTTATCAGGAGCTGGACTTCATGGAGAAAAACTGTCCTTCAGCTCTCTGTGAAAGGGCAGAAATGTGGTTGTTCTTTTTGCAAAACCTTACTGCTCTCTGCACCTGAAAGGTGACAAAAAGGAAAGGTAAAGATTTAATGGGACAATGTAATTATGCTGACATAATTCAAAATCTGAGGAAAATAGAGACATCAGTGTTTTAACAATTTACTCTTGGTCTGCAAACTCTTCTTGGTCTTTTTGTGTGTTTGTTTGTTTTTGTTGCTGTTGTTGTTGTTTGTTTGTTTTTAATATGATCTTCATAATTTATTTGATTGTTAATATTTCCTAAAAGACTCTTAAAGTAAGATACTCAAAACAAAAAGGAAATTGACTGCCAGCACATTTAAAATTACTAAATGACAAATTAATAACCTGGCATACAATTTATGAGCACTCCAAGTTTTCTTACTTCAGGGGAAAAAAAGAGTTAAGAATCCCTTATATATCACGTTGCTTGAAAAGCTCTCCTGTACTTTTATCATATTATGTACAAAGCCATTCATATATCAGTACAGCATGACCACTTTCATTTCAAGCCAAAAAAAACAGTTTGAAAAAAATAACTTAAAATTCTCTGTGAACTAAGCATACAATGTGCATGATTTCATATACTTCTGCTCATTTCTCCAATTTCATCATATGTCTCTTATGTTCTATACTCTTCTATTTAACCATAAACATACTTTTCCAGAAAAAGGATTGTTGTGCTAATATTTGTATTAATATATTGACATTAAGAAAATACTTAAATACAGCTGTATCAAATCCAATAAATGAAACACCTGCAGAACAGTAACAGAATATGGCTCTCTTTGTGACTTGCAGAACTGTGGGTCAGACTTCATATTCCTTTTGCAGTTCTATAAGTGCTAAAAGAATTTTAACTTTCTAGGTGGAGTTCTGGGACTTTCTTTATTGAGGGCTTATCCTCTGCTTTAATATTCTTTTTAGGCGAAGTTTAATAAAACATCTCCACACTGGCAAGAATCATTTCTTGAGAAACACTGTAGGCTCCTGAAACATCTTCAGCAGTGCCAGTAGTTGTAAAAATGTGAGCTGGCACTAACACAGTATTATCTCATGAAACTACCTGATGATGATTTGGAGCTTCATAAAAACATTCTGTCTGACTTTCCTGTACTGCTTATTTGATACCTGATGAGTCTTTGGATCATCCCATTCAATAATGGTGTTCAGAATTAAAGGCTCCTGATAAGAAGGAATCATTGTGAATTAAAAGAAGCATGCTAAAAACTAGGAAGATAAACTAAGACAAAACTTTTATTAGACATTTTTAAGGATTGCTATCTTTTAACCAGACAAGCATTTCTAGCAGTCAAAGGCTGAAAGATTTGCTTTTAGTGAAATCTGGCCTTTGCAGCACTTGTATTTAACAGCTGCAGTGTGTAGCATGAGCAAATTAAACTGATGTTTTTCTTTACTTCTGGTCTAATATGTTGTTTGCATTTCAGAAAGTTCCATCTGAAGTAACTCAGAAGGGTTAACTGCAGACCACTGACCTTAGCTAAACAAAATGTAAAGCTGCAAGTTTTGATGAGAAAGCTCAGTAAGCTATGAGCTAACTCTATTGAATTTATATTTGCAAGTTTAACAGTGTGAGGAATGATAATCCAAACAAATGAAAGTTTCCTTATGTTAGTAAAAAAAGCCAAGGACTGTTTGTGCCCTGTACTTCTCCCAGAGCATGATAATGTTTGCAAGCTAGTCATGCTATTGGGATCATAGGCCTTGCTTAGCTAATACATCACTGCGTGACAATAAATGAACACAGTACTAAAACTGTGGGGTTCCTAATGCAAAGGCCTTCAGATGTTCTAGAGGGCAGGAGATTCTTCTGCAGTACATGAAGCAGCCAGTCTTTCCACTCAATTTAACTCTAAAGTTACTACAAATCATCTTTCTCCTTCTAACATTAATCGCAAAACTCTTACTGACTTACTCCAGGGGTTAAACAAGTCTATTACTTTCACTCTGTCTGGAGTAGGAATGGTTTGTTTTGATTTAGCAATCTGATTTTCTTTTACACTGGGAGTGCTTAAAAGTCACAGCAAGTAGCTAAGCTTGTCATGATCAAGTATATATTTAAGCTGAAAGAACACCTTATCTAGGTTGCACACAGATTCATGCTGCAAAAACTGCCTTTCATTAGCAGCTCTGCACTTTTATAATTCCAGTAGTTAAGCTAAGTGCATGACTGAAAGTGCATGGTATGCCAGCTTCAGTGAAACAGCTATTTTATTGTCCTAGTTTAGTTATCTCCAGCTCAGCTTATCCAAGTAATAGCAACATTTCATAAACCTATCAACACTTCCCTAATAAATACTTTCTTCTAACACAGAAGCTGCTGAATCAAGCACCAGACTTTGGCTAGCTGAGAGAGTTTGCTCTCATGCTCTACTAAACAGTAGAAAATAAAACAAAATTAGATTCTGGTATTGGATCTTCTGCACTTGTCCTCCATTTTAAACAGACTGCAGTATTTACAAGAGGAGAAAGACTTGTTCCGTGAGTGTGCTCTGGGCTTTGTTGTTTTGTTGGTTAATAAAATACTCTCCAAACATAAGTAACATGAGAAAGAAAATTGTCAAGCAGAATATAAATACAACAAAACCATTGCCTTTACTCATTTTGGGGATCTTTCTGGGAACTTCAGAAAACGGTTTTATTTCTTTCTCCCCCAAGTTAATATCACCTTCTGCAAAATGGGCTGATGAGGTTCATTATCAGAAGGAAGTTAAATAAAATATCATCCAGATTCAGTCAGATCTTTCTTTTCCCCCTTCTGCTGGGGAGTCTATTGGCAACCTCATCCTCTGATGATGACATATAAGCAGGAGGTTGATTTCAGATGTGTGTTGCTTTCTCCTGAACTTCATCATCTTTGATTAGGGTATTTTAGCTGTCTATTTTTTGGGGCTATTTATCGACCTGAATCTGCAACAGCTCTTCAGGGAAAAGCAGGTAACAGCATTGGGGAAGACATTTTTTGACTTATTCATGAACCCCTGCATCAAATAGATTTTCAGTTCCAGCAGTGACTCATTTGAAGTAGTTACTGCTGGCAACAGTGGCTGAATAAACTGGTTATATGTGTAACCCCCTACTTCTTGGATGATTTTTAGTGATGCTCTACAGACTCCTTTCTTCTGGCTTTGCTAGCTGACATCATTCGGGGTTGATAATTCCTTTTTGCCTTCCCTTTCTTCCCCCTCATTCTCCCTTTTATTTATTTTTCTTCTTTTTTCAGAGTCCTCTGCTGTAGAAGTGTATCAGTGGGCACCCATGACAACTGCAGATTGTATAAGCCTCCTCATTTAGCTTGTTATTTAAAGTTCAACTTTCATGATTAGTCAAATGAATCTAAAAGATAATTGAGAGAGAGAGATTATGTGACACAGACATTAGTCACTACTGCTCATAGCTGGGTACAGGGTTTTGTAGTACCTATACAAAACGTGTTGCTGTCAAGCTTGTATTCACTGGGCATTTGTCTGTAAAAAATTGTCTGGACTTCAAGTGAATTTTTTCCTAGATTTTTCTTCTGTGACTATCATCTTTCCATCCGTTTGTCATATTCCTTTGTGGATTGAAAAAAGTATAAGGAGAAGGTCACTCTTTTTCAGATGTTGTTCCCTTCAGCTTGTCTGTTACCATGTGCTTCTTAGTCACTGACAATTGTGTAACTCTCACTCCCAAACCCTCCTATCCTGTTTTTTAATCAGCGTCTTTTAAGAGTTTTGTTCCTTTCTGGTTTGAAGGACAAGCACACACACTGCTCTAGTTTTGCACTCCTGATTTCTCCTGGTGTTAATAAGAATGTCTCAAATCTGTTTGAGATCACAAGCGTCAGGCATCTGCATGATGGAGGGATTCTGTTTTGCAATTTCCTTTTTACATTTTAGTCTTTCAAGGTTTCAAGTTTGTTTTCGAATGACAGTCACTACAGAATCACTAGTCTTGAGCTGTAGGCTTTCACTGATGGCCAATTGCCTTTTTTCATGCTGTAATGCTGTTACTGCCTCCTGGGGAAATAAACTCCATAGATATCCCATTCTGTGTTTCATGACTGGAGCAAAGCACACAATTACTCTTACACAGCTTTTCCTAAAGTGAAGTCTGTAGCCCCACATAAGTTCTAAAGGTTAGTGGTACCCTTGGCTCCAGGTACTTGTAAGCAAAGTTATAGCTAATCACATGAATGATTTGTTTTTATAGGGCAGCTTGTGGCAAGAATGAAGAATATAGCCCAAAGCTGACTTAACAAACCTGAGTAGGGAAAGAAAGTCTATTTTAATATTGTTATATTTTTCAGGGTCCATCCTTTTGCTCTTTGCTATTGAGAGAGTGGGGCTATATGTGCCCACTTATTTTTGTGACTAAAAGGGGATTTAAAGAGTAATTTGACCAATGAAAAATCTTGTTATGTGTCCAAACGCAGGTGATCATGTATGTGTGCTCCCAACCTAGTGGAGGCCTACCTACTGTCTCCTGTTATAACTAAGGAATCTGGGCTGCTTTAAACACCCAGAGCACAAAGTCCAACATAGTCCTTGTCCTTCATAAACAGGTGCATAAACTTTTTCTGGGCATATTAGTGCTTAAAGATCATACATGAATTAGAAGACCTCTGTTAACCGCAACCTTTAAACTAGTAGTCCCAAAGAAGTTCCCTAACTACTGTCCAGTCCCTAAATTTCATTCCTGTCACTCAAACTGGTCTGCATGCTCTCTTGTGGCACAGACTGGGAAAAGACCTGAATCTGAAGCTCACACCATCTGGAAGAATTCTCTACATGTAAGTCATAGAAAGCTTCCTGTCTGTAAAATAGCTTATATAGTATGCAAGGTGTCTAAACCATGACACAAGGAAAGACCAATTTATACAGAACTTGCAAGTGTTAAAGAAATCGGTCCTGCTCAATTACAAAGCTACCCAAAGGAGATGACTGAGTACTCTGGGCAAATGGAAATATCCACCTTGCAGTCCTCATGCTGCTGAGGATTAACTAGGATATAAATAGGGTAAGAAGATGGGATAGGAAATAGAGAGCTGCCTGTTCAGTTAAGTTTTTTGGTTTTTTTTTACATTACTTGATGTACAGCAACCCTAGGCACTTTGGTCTATCTCTGTCTGGATCAGCATTCTGGCACCTATAAAGGCATGACTGGATGGTAAGTCCTAAGTAGTTGTTTTGGGTCTCTCCTGTTATGACAGTACAACATGTATAGGATTTTACATAAAGAAAGAGTGCAGGGTTTCTTTGTAATTCAGGAACAATTCAACCACTAAAATGTGTGCATCAGATACTTTTAAAAAACTGGATGCAGATTTACACAGTGTACATGCTTAATTGAAATCTTTTCCTTCCCACAAGAATATACTGAATTTTTTGACACAATGATCACAGCTACTCATATGCTAGAAAACTCAGAAAATCAGTTTGATTCTATTCCCAAGCATATATTAAATGTCAAAAGAATATACTGCTGCAAAGGATCTGGTGGCTTGCCACAATGGAAATGACTCAGCTGGCTTGTTTAAAGAATAATATTTTAATTGCTTTGTAGATCACAAACCTGCCAGCCTTGTAATTTACACTGCTGAAGAACAAGGCGACATCTCTCCTTGGCAGACAACTTCTTCTTCTCTCCTGCTGCTGTATCAGCCAAATCTTTATACCTAGAAAAATCAGCAGAAGCAGAGTTACTCTAATGCTTGGTTGACATCTTTGCAGAATTTGTCTGTTTTCCTTTGACCCTCAGATCTTTAATATCCAAACTGGAAGCTCAGAATTCTGCTAAGGATGAAGAAAACAAGAAGGGAAACCTCTTTAAAACTTGTATGTTATTAGACATGACCTTGGTTAAGAACAGCATGGGACAAATGATGCCTAGACCCCAGATTTTCTTCCTGACAGTTCTTTGGATATCTCACTGAAAATCAATGCAGAAAGAATGCAAGGCCTCGCCAGCTCATTTCACTGGTACTGAACTGGGTCATGGAAAGGAGGAAAATATTTTTTCAGTGTGTGTGTCATATGACACATGCCTATTAAGGAGTGATTCACAAGAAAGTGACATTGATAAAAATGTTTGCCATCAGTCTGAAATAAGTTTTCTTCATTTTGAGCAAAAAGTCTTGTAGCAAAGAGACTTTAAGGAACTTGATCTATTTATTGGAAAGAAGATCAAGAGAAGACTTGATTACAGCATCACGTACCCTCAAAGACAGAAAATGCTAGATATTAAAGGGGTCTTTGATGTATTAGATAAAAGAACTAATGTAGGAAACAAGTCATACGAAGTCAAAGTATAGAATTCAAAATTTAACTGTGGACTAATTACAATGTATTGCTAAAAAAATGATTATTTTTATACATCCTGATGCTTCATATTATTACAACATTTTCTTCTCAGTCTGAATCTGAGTGCCTGTAATGAGCTGGAATGCTTTTTCATTATAAAAAGCCAGGTTTTAAAAAGGAAAGATTTTGCTATTGTGTCACTTCTGATTAAACTCCCAATGAAACAGGAATAAGTTTTAAAGTTTGTGTGCTAACTACATTTCCTGAAATTTTATTTATTTGGTTCATTAATAGCTGAATTCACCTACAACTGTGATGCAACCTGAAAGTGTACTTTCCTGGGACCACTCACACAGACCATGGCAGGCAAAGCTGCAAGCTGTAATGACTCCAGTGACATCAGTGGTCCCAGGAGCTCTGTCAACTCTGGAGTAACACCTGCAGGCAAACTTCTCTAAGGCAGAATTTCACCTAGACTTCTAGTTTCCTGGAACTGCACAGACCCTCGAGTATCTCAGCTCCTGCAGTCTGGAAATGTTCTCCAGTCTGGTTGCAGTCTTTCACAGTGAAGACTGCATGGTTCAGTCTATACTAGTAAATGAAATGTGAGGCGGATTATTTCTCTGACATAGAAGCATCTAGCTGAAACCAGCCTGCCTATTTATTAAGAATTCTGCTGTGTTCTGTTAAACTCTGTCACCTTCCAACAGAGCGTAGACAGCATCTAAGCTGTCTTCTGGGGCTGGTCATGAGCCTTAATTCCCAAATTGTGCCCAGGACTTGTTTGCAGTAGTGCTGGTTGGAAGGAGCCAAAACTTCAGAGAGGTGCTTTTTGTTAGTCTAACACTCCAAATCAGTGGCAGAAAATTGCAAATCCTACTTTCCCAGCTAGCTCAACTAGCTGTATGGTCAGAAAAACATTTGTTTTATGGACTGCTGTTAAGGCTGGGGCCATTCTGTTTCCATAATTGTATCAAATGGATTTTCTTAGAAATCTCAGAGGTGTTAGACCACTGCTGGAAAGCTTAACAACTGCTGACTGAAACAAAGATGATTCTACATGGACGCATAATGCATGAAGAAGTAACTGTGAAAGTGCACAACCTGCAACTCACTCATAGCAGAAACACAAAGAAATTTATTTCATTCCTAAAACAGAGACAAATTACAATTTAATAGGTAGCTTCTAAGTCTGGATCAGATTTACTGATCACAGCAAATCATAGGACTCAAGGATAACCAAACATTCTTTACACTCTGCATTTTACAGGAAGCCAGACAAAAATCCTTCACTGTTTTCCTTCAGTTTTAAAGGATAACTAAACATTCTTTGCACTGTGCATTTTACAGGAAGCCAGACAAAAATCCTTCACTGTTTTCCTTCAGTTTTAAAAGTTTCTGAAATTCCACCACATTATCCTGGAAGCTTAGTCAGTGTTCACAATTCCATTCTATGCATTAAAGCAAGCTCTTTGAAAAAAAAAGGATGGGCTAACAGTTGTGGTAGCACAAAAAAAGCTAACTATGGAAATTACACAGCCACAATCTTCCTCTGAGCAAGTAATTTGGAAGATGATCTGTCTTTCCCTATGTTAAGACACTGAAAAACTATGCTCCTACCCTCAGTCATCTTGTTCTCTAGACAGTCTGTGAAGGTAGGTATTTCGATAGGGTAACTTGTTCTCTGAATCTAGGTATTTTTGTTAAAATGAGAAGAGATTGCCCTCTGGAGGTGCCTTTCTCTACTGAGCATAGACAGAATCAAGAGCAGTCCAGGTTGAATGCTTGCATTCTGGGTGGCTGAGAGGAATCTCACCTTTAGGTCTACTTGCCTGTCTGACTTACTCATCTGCAGAGTAACTAACAGAACTCCCTTATTTCTCCTATTGGTTTTGTTCAAATATACTGGCTGAGCACCTCAGATGAAAAAGCACCTTCAGGCTTGGTGTTGTCATCTGCTATTTCAGATCAACCATTTTTACCCTGTGTAAGGCTGCTTAAACAAAAGCAACACAAAACTTGTAGCCATTTTTCATCCATAATGGTTCCCCGATTTGATTCTCAGCCTCGTTGTGCAAATACCAGTGGTAACACCAGGGAAGTAATGGGATTGTGTAAGTGGGAATGAGCAGACCACACCTGTTGGTGGCAGCCCAAATTTGTCCTGGATAAAAGTGGTGGTCTAATCACAAACTTATTTGATTTTCTACTTGATTTTAAATGAGTTAAAATATTTAAATGTTTGGGGTTTTTTTCCCTTTTGGGGAGATAACAGAACACTATGGATTTTTTTTGTATTTGAAACCTGCTATTACCCTCAGTAAAAAATTAGGCTAAAAAGAAGGAAATGAAAAAAAAAATTGACAATAAGCTAAGATATAAAAACTTATAAGTGAGCCATTATCAAAACTCAAACTGACATATCTTTAGTGTGTCATGTATTTTGTGAACTAAGCTTGTATTAGCAAGTAGAGACAATAATTTTATGTCCTCTTAAATTGAACCTTTTCATGGTCTCAAAAATAGTAATTATTTTGAAAATTTACTGTATCACACAAAATAGTAATAAAAAATTCTGATTTTTTCATGTAGACTTGTATAGATAAATTTGAATTACTTGCAAACAGGGCTTGACTCTAGGAAAATGTAATCTTGAGAGCCCCTTACCAGATAATTCTTTCCCTACCACTGCAGCCTTAGTTTACTCTGAAGTGAATGAACAAATCCAATTAAATGCCAAGCTTCTTCTCACTGACAGGTCATCCATTTTGCCCCAAGTAGATAATACAGAGTGGATTTATAAAGCTTTAGAGAGTATCCTGAGGAATCCAATGAGCATACTGAGTGCTACCTTGCTAAAAAATGTCTTTAATCAGGTGAAATACATTTCAGCTAAAGTTGGATTGATGGGTTAGTTCTCTAGACTTTCTTAAGAGTCAGTAGAAGAGACTATTCAGGTGTCATATACACTACTGTAATGTTGATGCTTACAATAAGGTCAGATGAAGTGTGCACTGTGAAATCCTCATTTCTTTCCATTAAGCATAAAAATAATCTACGCTCTTGACTCCAGTATAGGCATTTAATATTAGACAAATTGAATTTCTCTCCTAGCCCAGTTAAGAAGATGACAAAAAATAATACTTCATGGCCTAGTCACAGCAACTCATTCATTTAGGGATCCAAAAGAAAATAAAAATGAGGGAGATTTAAGGGATTAAATTCACCACCATGTCAAGACTAATGTAGTGTTGATTAGGAAATAAATGTCACACCTCTTCCAATTACAAGATGAGACAGGGAACACTACGATTAGGGAGGCTCTCTCCAATGACCCTCCCCAGGAAATCAGTGTGAAAGAATAAATCTTGTTTTCCCAAGATTTGTCCTTAGCACCCTCCTTGTCCCAATTTGCCATTTTTGCACCCTTAAACAGAAGAAAGACATTTTGGCTAGACAGGTTAGCACCTTGTGCATGTACAGAGTGGCCAGGATCCTCTGATGTTGCAGAAGTTGTGCTTTGACCTCTCTTCCTTTGTTTCTGAATCATGCCCTTCTGCAGATTTTGTATTTGTTTGGACTAGATACTGCTGCCAATACTTTCAGGTAGCTTGTGAATATGGAAAATTCCGTTTTCTTGGGTCCTCACAGAGAAGTATGTTATCTGAACATTTTCACCCTCACTTCCCTAAGTGCAGAGCTGATGAGATCCAGCAGCCTGTTCTTCTCTGATACAATATTCTCCACTTCAGGCTATGGCACAGTAACCCACAGTAATGTTTGAGGGCTCAGCATGCTATTTGATTTACACAGATCGGCATAAATAGGCTGTAGGGCTGTACTCTCAGTTCTGTATGCACAGCAAACCTTTAGGTACTGGAACAAACACCATGCACTGAATTTCAATAGCACATCAACATGATAGAAAGAACTGGGCAAGTACAAAGGACACAAAACCAAATCAACAGGTTAGACAATCCAAATAGCAGGTATTTGAACTGAAGCCTCAGAACTACATTTTTATTTCTTTGGATGTTGCTATTCATTTTCTCAGGTCTCTAACTTGTCTAGCTAGGAAAGAAAGATCAAAACCAACAGTCAGGGGTAGTTACTGACTGCAATCCAATGTCCTCTGTAAGAGGACAGCTTCTAACACCAGAACTCAACTCCCTCCTCAAAGCAATCCCTTCTCTCCATGTCTCTGTCTTGTTATTTATAAAAAAAAATAAATTGCAGGTGGTTGGCAGGTAGCTGCTTCATAGGAATGCTAAGTAATGTAGTTTTAAGTTCTAAATATCTAAACACAGCTTATGTAAGAAAGCTAGTCAGTCCTGCCGGTGTAATTCACCGTGTTGCAGTTTCATTTTCTCTTGTTTACTACAATGTATTCTGTTTGCCAAGGTAAAATGGCATGATTTAGTAAGATCTATTCAAAAGGTAGTGAATAAAAGGTGGCAATCAGCATTGACTTTTATCCTGCATTCCTACTAGAAGAAATGTAAAAACTGTCATCATAAAGTAGTAAAACCAGAATGTGCTGTCTTGCTAAATTTTATTTTTTACCTTTCTAAACTTCTTCTTTTCTTCCTTGACAACAAGTAACAGATTGATGTATTATTATGTCTGTGAAGTATGTGAAAAAGATGGACTTTGCTTGCAAAACTTGTCACTATGTGCTCATAAATCAGGATTTTTAGTTTCGTTTGTTTGGATTTGGAGAAGATGAGAAGAGTGAGTTCGTATTTGAAAAATCTATCAAGTTAGAGCTACAATATCTAGAGGACCTATCTACTGAATAAAGAAACATGGGTTTTAAGGAAAAAAAGAGGATGTCTGTAAAATTTTCAAGTAACAGACACCTTATAAAAGCAGTCAGTAGCAAAGAACAGAATAGAATTTTGATTAATGTTATGTGTATATGAAGGATACACACTCATTCTACTTCCCTGTGTTATATCCTTCTTTCTCTTGAAGGAATACTCTAATAGCTTTTTTAAATATGAGGAACATGGAAAATTCTAGGTAACTAGAAAAGGGGAAATAGATGATTATAGGTCTAAATAAACAACAACAAAAAAGTGATTCTGCCAATCTCTGTACAATATGTATATAAAAATATTTAGTCATGCAGCATGAATATAAACAACCAGAGCAGGCATTCAAAATTTTGGAGAAAATAAATCTTTGGCTGTGGAGAAGAAAAAGATGTCACAGATTACAGCAGACAGACAGACTGCATTTCGGGCTTCTTTCATAGGAGGACAAAAATATTGTGTAAGAAAACTATAAGGTTGACCTTTATATGAAATGCATTTATATAAAATCATAAGCGTTGGAAAGGACCTATAGGATCATCAAGTCCAACCTTCATCCTAACATCTCTCTATCCATTAGACCAGAGCCTCAAGTGCTACGTCCACTTTTTTTTTTTAAACACCTCCAGGGATGGTGACTCCACCACCTCCTGGGCAGCCTGTTCCAGTGCCTAATCACTCTCTCAGTGAAGAATTTCTTCCTAATATCCAATCTAAGCTGCCCCCGATGCAACTTGAGGCCATTTCCTCTAATTTTATCATTAGTAATTTGGGAGAAGAGACCAACACCAGCCTCGCTACAACCTCCTTTTAGGTAGCTGTAGAGAGCAAAAAGGTCAACTCTCAGTCTCCTCTTCTCTAGACTAAATAACCCCAGTTCCCTCAGCCTCTCCTCATCAGCCATGCTTTCCAGACCCCTCACCGGCTTCCTTACCCTTCTTTGGACCCACTCCAACACCTCAATGTCCTTCTTATATTTGGTGCCCAAAACCGGACACAGTACTCAAGGTGTGAAGTGAGGCTGTCTCATACAGACTTACAGAAATAATTCAGATTGGTGTAAAGGTGAGCATGAGGTGCAGTTTATCTGACAGATCTGAAACAATTTTTAAGCATATATGGCAATGAACCAAAACTTTAGCATACACGCCTACCATACTAGTGTCAGTTTCTTAAATATCTTAATTGATATCAAGGATCCAGTGATATCAACACAGCATTAAATGGCTAGACTTTCAGACCAATAATAATTAAGAGAGAAAATAAAATTAAGAGTAATTTTAAAAAATCTGCCACATTTTTATTCTCACTGGGTTAATCTGGCATGCAGACATTTGCTGACAGAAAAAAAAAACTGGAAAGTGATAATAGTAAAAGTGACCTTACAGGAAACTAACCAGGTATCATAGTTTTACCACAATGTTGTTATATATGCCACTGGAATATATATACCACTTTTCAGCTGGTGAAACATTCTCATTTTCTACTTCAACAGTTAAAAATTCACTGCCTATATAGAGAAGCATAGGGGCATAGATAACATGCCTTAACATGTGTATAAAATAAAAGGAAAATATACTTAAGAGTGACATAAATTTTATCTAACTGAGATTAAAGAGAAAAAAAAAGGACTAAACAATAAAAGTGGAAAAGACTCAGAAAATCCCCAGAACCAAATGTTACAGTGACCTGCTTATGGATCAGCCATTGGCCTCACGTGAAGCTTAGTATAGATTTTTGAAGGAAGATAAGGGCTATGAATTCCATTTGTTCAGAATATATTTGCATAAGAAGTGGCCATATAGGATATTTCAATTTAGACTGAATAAAAAGTAAAATAAATTTATCGGATAAAAACACTAAAATGTGATAGGTTATAGATAAATGACTCAGAAAGGTTTGTTGTTTGTTTTTTTTTTCCTAAATTTTATGTTTTTGCATTAGTTTTTGACACCATTAATCTTTTCTAAACATGTGAATTTCAGTTTCTGGAGAGAAGAAATAATGAAGATATGTGTGTCTTAATCCTAGAATACTTATTCATATACTTCATGTAATTAAGCAGGGGCTTCCTCATCTCAGACAATGTGGCAGCAGAATAATAAATAGAATATAAATTATAGTTCAGCTCTTGAGATTAGTGGATTCAGCTATGCAAATGAAAAAATGAATTCACAACATCTGCTAAAGATTTGCATTACAATACTTTTGCATCATCTTACTTAAAGCTGACATGCCCATTCCATCTTGATAAAGCAATGTAAAAATATATTTATTTAAGAAACTGGCAAAACTGACGCATTAACTCAGAAGTATACTAGCATCAAACAGGCAAGCAGTCCTATACATGGATACTTGTTACTCCTCTAAACTATAAATGTTTGCATTTACCTCTCCACAGGTAGCCCTTCTCCATAGCTATCTGCCCCTCCATACTTGGGCACTCCACAAACATGCAGACAGTGGTTAAAAGCTTCACTGTACACAGAATACATGGACTGAAGAACAAATTTAACTTTCTTTATCAACCAGCTGATTTGATTCTGTATGATACAGAGGTAATGTGGGGCTGGTGTGTAATGAAGCTAGTTTCCCTTCTCCAGAGACACAGCCACGTGAAAGTAGGACATAGAAATTAAACGTCCTCCTGCAAAACTAAAAGCTCTGAAATTGCGGAAAAGCAAAAGGTCCCTCTTTTTTAAAATTTTATTTTACTTTTTTTAACCGAGACCAGAATAAAGGAATGCCTGCGAGTAGGAGTCAAAAGGTGACTGAACAGATGGGTCATTTTTTGACCTTCCCTGCTACAGAGAGAAAATCTGTCCCAAGTCTGAGCCACATCTCACTACTCAGGCTCTGAGGAATTAGGACATGTCTTATGCATCCCTTTTTTTAAGATCACACTAGAAGGCAAGAATACTGGTGATTATCATAGCATTGTGCACTTGGCCTCTAGGAAACTTGCTGATGGGCCTCACCAGCATGCCAGCTTTGAATAGGTCAAGATGGAAAGTCATCCTTCAAGGGGCACAGGACAAGGTCATGACTGCTGGTCTACAGATCTGCAGGCACAGCGGTGAACATGATAATACAAGGGGGTGAAATTATGAGAAGACCTTGAAATGGCATTCAGAGAAGGACATGCTTAGTCCCAGCTCCTGTCCCAGTGTTTAGAAGTCTGGAATCAGATGCCTGACATAATTGCAATCAGGTTGTGTAAAGCAAAGTGATTTATGACATTTTCTGAAAAATCCTCAAGGTCTTTTCAGAATCGTGAGGTGATATTGAGTTGAAACACAAAAGTGGACTTACAAACTTTCCCATTTGGTCTCCCGGTGGGGCTGTTACTTCATTGGCTCACTGTTTGCCAAGAAAGCACTTCCCAGCTCATTTGGAAATACACAGAGCTAGATGTGTACTGCAGAATCAGAAAGCAAAATCAGAGCAAAATGGAAAATTTTATATTAAAGGGAAATAGGATTCAATTTGATATTCCACCTAGATGATGCTTTATTTCTTACTTGTTTTTGTTTCAATTCTTCTATGCAACCTTGACTTAGTCAAAGAGGAATGGAAATAACATCAGATCCTTTCCACAATGTTCACTTATATTTAAGAAAAGATGTATTGGATTGTGGGGAAGGTTTTGGGGACTTTCTTAAACCATAGCGGCAGAATAGCTTCTGTGGAAGACCACCTCTATCTCTACTCCCTTCTGTAGAAGCTTCCCCTCTGCACTTTGAATAGCATCAGTCTGGGTAACAGGGATTCTTTCAGCTCTGAACTCTATCACGGTGAGACAAACTGTACACAAGCAACATCTTTTAAGATCGGCTAAGAGTGTTCCCTTGGCGTACTGCACCAACACAGGACTAGACTCTGCTCTCATTACTGTGAAATACAGCAGGAGCTTTTCTGCTGAAATTGATGGCGTTAAATTAATGCTACATTGGTCCAAGAAAAAAAGCAAAGTAAGATCCAGTAACTAAGATATGTAAAAGGATTCTACATGCACACTTGCATAGGATTTTGTTTGCTCTCAGACGTCACTAGTATTAACTGCCTATTATTATTCAGTCTGGCTGGGAAATCTAGCTTTAAGAAGTCTCATTCCAGGTCCTTCTGCTGAAGATTATATGGTTGTAAAGAATATCAAGATGTGGATATGGAGAAAAAAGGGTGCTATGAATGTCTGAGTTGAGTGGAAAGAATTTAACAGCTGCAGAACCACAGAAAGAAAGAACAGCAGGAGGGTCACAGTCACTTTTGAGTGTGGGGCAGCTGGACTGCATTTATACAAGTCCTATAAGCAGGAAAAAAAAAAGCAGTCAAGAGCAACTAATTTTATTTTTCTAGGCACTGAAAGCACATGGTTATATTTAATTATTTAATATAAATTGATTATTTTAAAACTGTACAGTAAAATTAATCTATCCATGTGACAATTTGAACCTTAATTAGATAATTCAAAGTTCATGCATAGTGCCATTAGCATAAACTATGGTGCTGCACACTTACTTACTTTAAAACATTTATTTTAAAGATAGGCTGTTTGTATTCATTTAAGGAGGTCTATTATTTTAACAGGAATCTCCTTGAAAGGGTTTCAGTGCATAAAGATTAGTGAGGATATTAGTGGCTGACAGTATTTTCTTTTAACAGGTTCATTTCTATGGCAGGCATTTAACTGAAGTTATTACTACCATAAATAAATGTATGTCCATTATCTTTGTCATTATATCAGCAAATCATTAAGTAGTCAATAATTATTTTCATTGAAACATCAAAGTTCTGAACTAATTTGGCATTGTGATAGGCACACAGGACTAAGCTTGTGAGATGTTTCAAGAAGAGAGAAACTTTCAAATAACTTTCAGTATTCTCATAGTACCCAAATATTATATACACAAATATGATTTTTATCTATTTTTACAACCCAGGCTTTTAGATGGAAGTACTGTGGTAGGTATTTTAGTACTCTGTGGGAGCACTTTGCCATGTGTAAAAACAGCACAAGTTTTAAAATTCACAGGTGTAAAATATGCATAGATATAAAGATATCATAAAGTAACAGGTTTATCTAGTGATTTAATAAATGTTTAGTTAACCCTGAGGGATAAGAAATGTCAAATGCTTGTGGAAACTGAATGTCAGTCCAGAGGTACCAAGGGAGGCACAACTCTGAAAACAAAATAAACATTTTAAATTTTCACAGATCTTTCCTTAAGTTAAAATAAAGAAAACTGCTAGAACTGATGAAACAATTCAGGCAGAATTGTGTTTGTGTGTGCCCAGTGGAGTTGTTATTGCCTAGAAAAAAAAACATAGCTAGGAAAAAAAAAAGGCAGATGAAAAAAAATATTTTGCATACCCCTAGTAGCAGAGTGAGAACAATACCCTGAGATTCTTTTTGAAACACCCTAAAAGCTAGGACATTTTCTATTGCACAAAACAATAAACTCTCTGTAAGAAGCTCCCCTAACCAAGTTTTAGAGAGTCAATACTAAATGTAATATAAATAAGGCTGGAAGATTATTCAGATTGCACACCAAATATTTGGAAGTTATGAACTCTTAGACTTAAAACTGACCATGCCACCTTTACTTCCCTGCATCTATTTCATTACTTAATTACATCCTCCTGCTCAAGGGACCCCTTTTCATGTCAATCCTTCAGAATTCTACATACATGACAGATGTGAGTAATTCAACTTACTTCAGTGGCATGACACAATAGTTTACTCCCATTTATAATTGCTTTAGCAGATGAGGGTTGCATTATAAAACTCAGATGTCTGGTAAACAATGCCGACATTTTTTTTTGCCTTCTAAATATAGAATAAAGCTAGATATCTCACCTACCACTGAAAACTTCAGACAAAAAATAAACTTTATTTTCTCTTATACTCATTTGTGCACTGTCAGTAAGCCCCAAAAACACCAGTGCTCGCAGTCCAACTCTGTGACATGTAACAAAAGGACTGATATTTTGTATGTACAACACTACTTTGTTCTGTGGTCTAAAGAACTAATGATACCAAGGTATAATTTCAAAAGCTGCTTCTGTTTCAACTTCCAAATTCTGTTCTCTGATTTCACTGGAGGCTGTTACAAACCATTAATTCTGTCCCTTGCCATAGATGGGATCTAGACTAAGACTCAACACACCATAAATTAAGTCACAGAATCACAGAGTTGCCCAGAATGGAAAAGCCCTTTAAGATCATCAAGTCTGATTATTAATTTAATACTGACAAGTCTGTATAATACTGACTATACCATATCTCTAGGCACTACATCTACACGACACTTAAATACCTCCAGTGATGGGGCTCCATCACTGCCTTGGGCAAGCCAGTTGAATGCCTGATAACCCGTTCAGTAAAGAATTTCTTCCTAATATCCAATCTAAACTTCCTTTGGTACAACTTGAGTCCATTTCTTCTTGTCCTATTGCGTGTTACTTGATTGAACAGACTGACCCCTACCTCACTACAACCTCCTTTCAGGTAGTTATAGAGAGCGATGAGGTTTTACCTAAGCCTCCTCTTCTCTAGGCTAAACAACCCAATTCTGACATCCACTCCTCTTAAGACCCATGCCCTAGACCTTTCACCAGCTTTGTTGCCCTTCTTTTGACATGCTCTAGTACCTCGTGTGTGTGAGTGATGGTGTTTGTCTTCCCAAGAAATCATTAGATGTGAAGGACCCCCTGTTTCCTGGAGATGACTGAACACTTGCCTGTCAATGGGAAGTGGTGAATGAATTACTTGTCTTGCTTTGCTTGCATGAACATTTCTCTATTAAACTGTATTTATTTCAGACAAATTTTTTTCTAACTTTTGGCTTTCCAGTTCTCTGCCCTACCCCACTGGGGAGGAATGAGTGAGCAGTTGTGTAATGCTGCACTGCCCACTGAAGTAAACCCAAAAGACTTCTTTTCAGAATGTGCTAATAACCAAAACTGCCAGAAAACATAGTAATTTTAAAAAATCATGGGTTTAAACTTTGTGGATGCCCTTCATTCTTCAGAAATTAGTCATTACCATGTATTATGAATTTGGGTTTAAGGTGCCTTCAAAGCTGATGACTTCAAAATAGAAACATAGAAATGTCTGGGTTGGAAGGGACCTCCAGAGGTCACCTAGTTCAATCCCCCTGCTGAGAGCAGGGACAGCCTCAACTAGAGCAGGTTGCTCAGAGCTATTTCATTTACTCACCTTTTCTTGCATTCTGAAGGAAAGACAAACAAAAATGATTACCCTCAATCAGAAATATCACTTCCAGCTCTAGGTCTGAAGCAAGAAACTACAAAATGGAGAGATTGCCATTTGGTATAAATTGATATCATTACATCTACCTTAATGGAATATTGCTTTTTAACACCGGTTAGATTATGTCTTGCTCTCCTTGCAAGGATTAAAGGCATCAAGGCACATATCCATGCAGCGCTTTATGAGAAGACTCATGATATTATTGTATAGCAGACAATAAAGCTGAAAGAGCCAGTGTGATCATGTATCACTTTTCAACAACTCAGTACATCATTCTCAATAATGGTCTGCCTAACTTGCTCATGAGAATGTGAAATGCACTTTTTAAATTCTCAAATTCTATATACTATAAAATATTATAACTCCATTGCCTTCAAGAGGGGAAAAAAGGAACAAGGAAAGACCGAGAGAAAACTAACGTACACCAAGAAGCTTCTGGACAAAAGGAGTTCAGATATGTGTAATGATGAGTCCCACACTAGGTTCACGGACGTAATCCACACATCTGTGTAATAAAGCATCAGGTAACAGCATAGATTTGATAAAAAACATTACAATAGTCATATTAATAATTACTTTATGTCATTTGCAGAAGGAGAGACATTATTTGATAAAGCAACGATATTGACGTGAACATAAACTTCACTGAGAAAAATGGTACCACTTCAGAAGCAAAGTCAATTGTCTGGATGAGTTACTAACAATTTAAATGCTCTGAAGCCATTTTTGATCTGAAGTCTATTATTAAAGCATTTCAGTATCAATGAGCACTGCTCTCAGTAGAACTGCACATTTCAGGTTCTGCAGTTAAGTAAAACTTTTAAGGATTGAATCTAAAAAGAATCTCATACTGAAATCAGAGAGAAACCTGTAATTAGAACAGGCTTTGAACATACTTGTTTCACCCTCACTGCTATGATTAACGTAAGAAACTATTATCATTGTGTTCTGTATCTTCCTTCCTAATATTTTCTATAAAAATGGATGCTTTGCCATCTTTTTAAATTACTTTGTAACCAAAAATCATCAGAGTGTTGACTCTTCAACATTCTATTTTTAAAACATTCAAATCTTAGACAGTCTTTATTTTTAATTTATTCCACAGAGCTTACATGTTGTAGTTAGGTATTTTAACGTATTCTGTTCATATAGGAGAATATGATTAACAAATTAAAAGGAGAGAGAAAAAGAAAAAGAGGGAAGAGAGAGTAAAGCAGAAAAAGAAAAGAAGAGGAAAACAGAATAAAAGGAAAAAAAAAAAAGAATAAAAAAAAAATGGTAGTCTGATACTGTATCTCCAAACCTGCACTTGACACTGTCTTACCAGTTAGCACAAACTACTTATAATATAAGCTGCATGTCTGCATATGCATAGGTAAAGCTGAAGATTGACACAATTTAAAGGATTTTAAAGCAAATTGGAAATGGTAAATAACTTATCTCTTCTTGCAACAGGACTGTAAGAAACATCTGTACATACAGCCTTCATGTTCTCCTTCACAGTATGAAACTTTCTCTGCTGTTCCTTGAGCAGCAACAGAAGGCAGGATAGGAGCTCCATAATGGAAAACACAAGACTGAGTTGAAAGAGTTAAACCCAAAAAAGTCTAGAAATCTGAGAGACAGTAAGGAAATTCCAAGAAACACTCAAAAAGTGCAGAAATAAAGACAAGGAATAGCACAGAGCAGACAATTATTTGGGCATTCTGAACAACATGATTTTTTTCATGGAAACCCTGCAATTCTCATCTGCTAAGTGAAAGGCTTGAATTGCTTATGAGTTCACTTAATCCACAGAGGTTATCAGGTCCAACAGGCCTGAAGGTTTGCTGTAAACTGTCAGAGTAGGCTACCACTTATGTCCTGTTTCAAGACCTGTGCAACTGGACACTGCAGTCTCCATTGCTAAGCAGTGTCCCAGACACAAGAAATATGTGACCCGTGAACCTCAGTCTCTAAGGCAATAGTTCTTAAATTCATCCTTGACCAAGGAAAATAAAATACAGGCAGAGCAAAGCAGTGGGTATAGTTCAGCAACTCGGTGAACCACATTAAAGGAGAAAGAGAGAAGAAAATTGGATTTTCATTTCTTATCCAACTTACAAAACACTAATGGTAGTGTTTGCAGAGGAGTATGGTACTAAAATAAAATTGTTCAGAATGAATGAAACCAAGCATCTTACTGCCTCGTTTTTACCTGAGCATGCCTGAACAGCTGTATTCTTGTACTTCACTGAGCAAGAAATATAAGCTCACCTCATTACTCTACATGGGTCCTCGATCATTATCATTATTTTTAAAAATTTATATTCCAAATGGCTTTTACATGTCTTCCTTGAGCACCAACTGAGGTGAATGACACGAAAGTCAGCCAGGATCCATTTTATTAATTGATGCAATGAGATTAGGTTCTAGATATTAAGCTTCCACAACCAAGCTTTGTCTGTGCCCCAGAGAGTTTCTGAGCCCTATTGTTCTACACTAGTGAGAGAGTACACACGGATACTTACTTTTTTTGCCATTGCACCAAGTAGAAAAAACAAAACAAATTACTGTTCCTACTAAGGTGCTTTTCATATAACTTGGGTGGAATTATCCTAATTTTAATTAAGATATCAAAATGCTAAATGCTGGAAAGAAACAGCCATCTGCATTATGTCCCTAATTCCACACTTATTTTGCTGTTTTCTTTCTTTCAGGAAAAGGATATCTTAGGATATTTTACCTATGTGTACAATTTGGGCTGCAAATTGGAAACTTTGAACTACTCAGAGTATTGTTTGTGCCACTGACTTGAGTTAAAAGCAGAGCTAGAATTTCAAAATCTAGCCCACTGAGAATGTTTCTGAAAATATTAATGCAAAAATATGTGGGCAAACTTTTCTGGGAGCCTAAAATGCATGTTACTAAGCTTCCTATTTTAAAGACAAGACAAAAAGTGATTTCTGTGTCTGTACTCAGCTTTAGAAATTGAGCCAACACTGCAGGCAAATTCAGCAGAAACACTGCAGCTGGAGTTGGCACATCTGCTGAAATCACATATATCATTTCATAATTATATTGGTGCTGCCTGTTTTTACAGGATTTAATAACATCTGACCTTATTAATTCCCATTTTTATTATATATTCATTGACAGTAACTGTCACAGCTTCCACTTAAGAACCAGAATTTCCACAAGATTTGTCTTCTGATCAACGAACTTTGGTGATTGAGGGGTTCACCTAGCAGCTGTCAACTTTTACTTTGATAATATAGAAACGGAACCAGTGGCCAGGAGTAGAAATAATGATTAAGCTTTGTACTGCAGGAAGAAGTGCTCTTGCAAAATATGACATTTCCTTAGCTACCGTCTTTTTGTAGCCATCATAAGAGTTCAAATGTGACTCATAAATATATGCTATAGACCAGTAATATGAATCCCTAATTAGATACCAGCAGAAATCTATTCAAATTCATCCAATTAAGAAAGCAATAGCACTGTCTATATTCCAGATAGAATATCCAGGTTTTCTGATATTCTATACTTTCACAACAAAGGCCCCTAATTCAAAGACTGTCTTTTGATTTGTCATTTAAAAAGTGGGTTTTGTTTCTTTCATTAATGATTTTTTTTCAAACCCTGACCACATTACCTGTTTGATAAGGGAAATGATAAAAGTAAATGCATCAAAACTGCAGGGAGGAATTCAAGTTGGGATCTGGACAACAAATTTTCTTTGATTTTGCACAGTGCTTCTAGACCTATCATTAATATCCTTTACTTCTCAAGCCAGCTAAGCCCAGGAGAACAACATAGTACAAACAGGTCTAGATAAACAAGATTTCCTTGCATCACTACTATAAAACATTTTGCAGCTGAGCTAAGACAAAGTGTGAATCACACAATTGAACTACACAACTGAAACTGAGCTCATCAAAAGGACTCCAAGACACAAACTGAAGGTGAAAATCATAGAAATGTAGAACAGATTAGGCTGGAAGGAACCTTAGAGACCATCTAATCCAACCTACCTGCCATGGGCAGGGTCACCTCTTAATTAGACAAGGTTGCTTGAGCCTCGTCCGTCTGGCCTTGAACACCTTCATGGAGTGGGCATCCAAAACCCTTCTGGGCCATCTATTCCAGAGTCTCACCAGCCTCATACTGAAGAATTTCTTTCTAGAATCCAACCTAAACCTACTCCTCCTCAGTTTAAAACCATTTCTCCTTGTCCTATCACTGGACACACTTGTGAAGCCTTCCTGTAGGATCCCTTCAGGTATTGGAAGGTAGTTATAAAGTCAATATCCCATCTCCCTCACCCTATCCTCATAGCAGAGGTGCTCCAGCCCCTGAATCATCCTTGTGGCCCTTCTCTGGACTTGTTCCAACACATCTATGTCCCTCTTATGGTGGGGACACCAGAACTGGATGTATTTGAGGTGGGATCTCATAAGAGCTATGTGTAAACCTCTCTCACATACCCATCTGGGGATACATTTTGCTACAGTTAAGTCTTGTCATTCTTGGACTGATAGTTCATAGGGTAAGAATTATGAACTATTATCAGGATAGCAAGATACCTTGTATAGGCCTATTCATCATCATCTGTAGGCCTATATTTGCCCCTCTGGGGCCACATGGTCAAATTCCTAGTCAGCATGACTCAAATAGGGAAGAAATTGACCTCTTCAAAAGAGAAAACCTGTGTGAGAGTTCATATTAGTATTTAGCATTTACAAACAAGGACAAAGCATAACATGACAGAATAAAGGAAAACTAACTTCTATTTCCATTTATTATAAAACATTCAAGAAAAAAATAAGGTGTAGGGAAATTTCACTATTCTCATTGAGTTAAGTGATAGAAAATGTCTATTTTTAATTTTTCCCTCTGTGTTTTTCTGTTGTCAGCTGTCAAGGTCTTTCTCCCAAGAGTAATGGGGAATAATTCCTTTGCCCTTTGGGCAAGCTATAGGGAGGCTTTACTTTTTTAGCCCAGTAAGAGCCCTTGGTAAGATGATTCACTTGTTTACAGCTTCCTACAGTGAATAAAGAACAATTCATTCCTCTTTTCCCGTGTTTTGTTTCCTGATTTTTCTATATCCCTCTCTGGAGATGAGATGAGAGGAGAGGAGAGAGGATATCATCCTCATTCACTGTGATGGAGCTATATTTTATCCCCGGGCTTCTGAGCATGATGGCTCCTTCTAGACGTGAAAATAGCACATAAAGTGCTACCAACCCTATCAGTTGATATATTTCTGTACAAGAAGCAAGTCTTCACTGTCTTTCAAATCCTACTCCTGCTCATGATCCTTCCTTAACTGCAAGGTTTTAACTAAGCCGCTAACTATACACCTCTACCTGGAGCAATAGTTTTTCTGTTTGGTTATTTTTTTTTCTTCTTGGTTTCAGCATAGAGTGAAGTCTGTTCATGTATAACCTCTAGTATCATTGTGGCCTGTTGTGATCACTACTTATCATAAATGACACGTTATATTTTACCAGCTTGTATGGTGTTTGTATTGGTTTGGGATTGAGGGACTCTTAAGTAAATTTTGAGTTGATGTAATTTTTTCTCTCTTGCACCTTGAAGAATCATAACCAGTACCTCAGAGAGATAGGTTCAGACTCTTGTGGAGCATGCTGACTGCTCTGCAAGAAGCAGCTCTTGGAGTGCCATCGCACTCAGCCACGCAGTGCCTCTGCTCAAAAGTCTGCTTGACTTACCAGTGCGACCACTGCTGCCCACCTAGGGGCTCAAAATCACAGACCATGCTTAACCACACAAAACAAGTAGATAAGAGCCACAACAAAGGAAAATAATTACAGAAATAGAGAAGATACTATATTCCCAAGTGTTGGAACACTACAAATACCAGTTTGATACCAAAGGACATAAAAAATCAAAAACTATCATTTCTGTTTAAAAATTTCATATTTTTAAGCTACTAACAGACCAAATAATGACACACTTGTAGTATTTGAAATGAAAAGAATTATCCAAATACACCAGTTAACTGTCATGGTGAATAAAATGTAGAATTCATTTATTATGCTGCTCAAAGTAAGATAAGCTTTTGCCTGTGTGATAGGAACGTCTACTGTAAAAGGCCTTACAATGCTGATAGTTTCTTTCAGTACTTCTGGACCAAGAGCTCTGTGTTTCTATTTCTATACAAATCTAAAAATCAGTAGCATCAAAAGATGTATGCAGAGTGATTATTGCTAACTTCTGAGTAGGTTCAACACATATTCACAGAGAGTATTAGAAAATGGTCTTGCTTTTCAACTCTACCACTGTTTAATTTATTTTATGTATTATAAGTATTAGGACCTGGTGCAAATAGGTAAAAAGACAGGGACTAAGCTACAAAGAACCTATAAAGGTGATTTATTGTGGAGGAAAAGAGATAAAGATGGACAGTAACAAAGTTAGACCATTTAAAAATAATAGCATAAATGTTGCTGGCATCATATTCTTCCTTTTTGTTGCTATTCTGGTTTTACTATTTTTAATGCAAATAAATATTGCTTGTGAGACAATAGGTGTATTCTAGACTTTGGGAAATACTTGAAGGAGTGGAGGAAAAAGACTGAAATTATATTTCAATATTCAAACATTCTTTTAGTGACACCTTTAAATAAAGTTTCTCCAAAAAAAGACAACATGCTGGACTCACGCATATACTGTTAGAGTGAACATGCATGGTACCATTCCCTGCCACTGAAGCTAACTGCATAAAACAACACTGTACATATTTACTCTCTTCTGCCCTCCAAAAGGGAGCAGCTACCTTCATGGTGCCCAGCAAGGATTGTCCCAGGCCTGTGCTAACGTCCAACCTGTATCCGGAACTTGTAGTGACCAAAGCTACGTGGCAAGGACCAATTTCCTGCCAGGATCCGTGGTAGGCATTTAAAAGTAGAAAAGATTTTGATTTTGTGCGTCTGTAGTAGTCCCTTGAAGTGTTCAATCCAGTCATATACGAGTGGCTATACAGAGATTGCCCCTACCATTTCTGAGTATGAAAGCAGCCTACTTTTCCAAATCTCCCACTATCTGCATTTTCTCCTCAACCAGCCTGTTGTGTTAGGACAGGGATGACAGGTGGGATTATAAACTCCAATACCCCTTCCTTCACTTTCTGAATATTTACAGATTTGCCAGGGAGAATATGATCTTGTCCAAGCAGTAATTTAACACCCACATCTTTTAGCAACTTAAAGTTTAGATGTGTGTAAGCAGCTGATATTCCCATGCTGTTTTACAGAAGTAAGATGATACACAGGCCAGATGCTGACTGCTTGATATGTCTGTCACAGAGTAGAACATGCAGAGAGGAGGAACATGGATTGAGTGCATGAGGCTGCTAATCAAACATCTCTTGGACAAGATGGTGCTCTTTCTTTCTGAAATATTTGAGAATCTAACTGAGACAAACCCCCAAAACTGAATTAGGGATGGGGAAAAGAGTTTTCCATCAGGCAGAAGCAGTGACATATATTACTGAACACACACAAATGCATGGGCCCTGATGGGCTGCACCCACAAGTGCTGAGAGAGTTGGGATGTTGTTGCTCTACTATACTCTCCATCATTTCTGAATGATCATGGAGAA
>VWZY01012413.1:336180-463810 GCA_013399075.1 Chloroceryle aenea
AAACTTCTTCTCTGTGAGGGTGATAGAGCCTGGAACAGGCTGCCCAGAGAGGTTGTGGAGTCTCCTTCTCTAGAGACTTTCAAGACCTGCCTGGATCTGTTCCTGTGTGGCCTGACCTCAGTGTTCATGCACTGGCAGGGGGGTTGGACTTAATGATCTCCAGAGGTCTCTTCCAACCCCTGCCATTCTATGATTCTATGATATTGGTTTTCTACATTAAGTCAAATTTTCACTCATTTCTAAGAATGTTAATAAAAACTGAGTTGCTGTATGAGTGTTAATAACTCATCAGCATACAGAAAGAAAGAAACAAATCCTAGGATGTGAACTGTAGAGACTGAATGACACCTACACTGATAAACTTGAAAAATAAGACTATTTCTCCTTCTGCTTTTTAATCACCTGGAGACACTGTGCAATGTTTTGTACTTTATAAATCATAGCAATAGCATAAATTAAAGGAATATAAGTACTTAGTGAAGTTATCTTTTTAAAATTTAATACAGGTTGCTAAGGATCTTTATAAGTAGTATCTCCACAAAGTTCATAATACCTTCAGTTAAGAAATAACAAGCCTACACCACTTGCTGTGAGACATGATTTTTCTCTGACAAAAGTCTGAAAGACTTATCAGGAAAACCACACTGCAAGTACTACCAGAGCAGGACAGAAAGCTTTGTACCATAGGTAATAAAAAATTTTCATGAAACTCAAAAGAATTTACCTTGACAAGAAGTCTGTGAAAGAGAGACGTACAGGATATCCATATCGTATGATTTTAACCATGTCTAGGACACCAATATACTGCAGTTGAGCAGACACATAAAAATTGTCAAAAGTATCTGGCAACTTGGAGTTATTAGGCTTTATACAATGAACAGAATGTGGTGTGCAGTTCTGCAGCTTCCCAATAATATCTGTGAGGGATTTCTGTGCAGAAAAAAAAAAATCAGTTATCAATCATTATTATGCAACAAAGGCAATTGCTCTTCCTAACTTTTTGACATCATTTTCTTGCATTTTTCTCTAGCTTTTTTTTTTTTTTTTGTAAATTTCTGTCCAGAAGATGTTCACTAACCCTGAGCTGTATTGCCACAGTGGTTGGGCCCCCTCGTTCCAGTCGCTGAAGAAATGAGGATGTTCCTTTCTTTTTCAACAGCTGTGGAGGAGAAAAGCACACAGAAAACACCTTTATCTCACAATGGGTAGTATACCTTCATTTTCATTGCTACACAGGCAAACATTTATACAAAAAATACGTCATAGACAATGATTTTAGTTTCAGAAAGAATTGTGAAAGTAGATAAATATCCTCAAGTATCTGCAGAGCCACAACTGGTAGGAAATTTTTTTATTTCAAAAGCAACTGTATACCATTGGAAAGATAAAATACCTTTTCTAAATATCTGAGAAAAGAAATATTATCTAGACCTCTGCTGCAGAAGCACGACCTATGTAGTTAGTATTCCATAGTAGCATAATGCTCTAACTCTCTGAAAAGGTTCCTTATGCCTTTGGTAAATGTTTATATAAGCAAATATAAGCACAGATTATTAAAAAAAAAATTGGAAAGAAACCAAATAATTTTGATATTTAAAAACCCGTTATCTTCCTGCACACATGAAGGCAGTTAACTTTTTTATTCTTTTCTTTTTAAATAATTTTCACCAATTATAGACATAAATTATCAACAACTTTATATCTCCTTAGAACAGATATTATCTCATACAGGAGTGTTGTGAGTGGGGAACAAATTTATATTTTACTGTGTTACTTCCAAATCTTTGAGACTAAAATGGCAGTAATCATCCTAAAAGTGGTCCCAGAAATAAGGGGATTTTGCTAAACTTTCTACAGGAAGGTTGGCAAAATGATTCCATTCCAGGATTTGGTCAAGTTCTTAGACTCTTAGACCTGTGTATCAGTGACAGCCTTTTCACCTCTGACTTTTCCATTGCCTTTCTCCAGTCCACTTACTCCATAAAACTCCCTTTCTATCAAGTCAGCATGTTCTGGGCTCTTTTTCCAGTTGCATCAAAAACGTGTACATTTCCTCAGCTTGGCCCACTCAGCCAAACTCCATAAAAAATACTGCAGTGCCAGCAATTCTCTACTCACATAGCTAAGCTTTGGAGCTCTTTTCTTTTTTTTTTCAAATCACACTTACTAGGATACAATAAGATTTTAAAGGTAAATACATCCCCAAGTTCAAAACAGAAAAGTAAAAGAGCTCTGCTCGCTCCAGGTCTTCTCATAAAAAGAACTGCTAGCATGCCAGTGATGCTTCTCAGTTGATGTTTAGAAAGTGATTGAGGAATATAACTAAAATAGTTTGCTCCACTTGACATATGATGCACTCACCCCTTTCTCCCAATAGATTAAGTCACTAGTTCATGACTATTTCCTGAGTTTGTGGAAGAGACAAGAACAACACTTTGGATGCTAAAGTTCCAGCCTTCTGTCCTGTGTTGCATACTTCTTCCCATGGGAAAGAAGTGTTTGGTCCAGAAGGAGGAAGATAAAAGAAAGGAAACAAGGCAAAAACAAAAAATGACTTTAATCCAAACTTGGATACCTTCAGCTATGGTCTAAGAAGCAAGACTACATCACTGACACTGTACTTCTCTATTACCCTCTAATATACAGCTTTAAGTTGGAAAAAAACTTGTTCTTCTAATTTACAGAAAAAAAATACTTATGTGTAACTTTGTAAAAATCTGATAAGAGGCTAAAATGTCCTAAAACCCCCTTTCTTTACCAGCAGAATATTTTAAAGCTTTAACCAGAATACACCAAAAGCTTTGCAATAGATGAATTCTTCAACTAGGACAGTGAAGCAAAGTGTTCATGAAGAGAAAAATCATCAAGGGAAATAAAAGAATTCTCTTAGTGATGGGCTTTCATGTGACTAGACTTCTGCCATACGAAACCCACTTATTCTTCCAAAGGAGGTGAGGGAAAGGCAACAGGACCAAAGTTTGAACTAGGAAAATATTACAGAAAACAAGGGAGCAAGAGCTGATGGAAGCAAAAGAGACTTGATCTGGCATTCCCAATTTCCCGTGACTCCTTATGTGATCCAAAATTTTATAGCTATTAGATCTGTTCCTGTCTATTTTAGGATGGATTCACTGCTCTCTTGGACGCTACCACAAGTGAAGTGGTGAGTTCAAAGAGGTAGGCCATCCTTACCTGTGACAGCATGCTCAAAATCACAGAGAGACATTTATAGAGAGGTAAACAGGTAGATACATGTCCATACAGAGAGAAATCTATAATAATATAACCTAGCAAGTAGCTAGGACTGCAGATGACAAGATGGAAGCAGGGGGGAATTGTAAGAAAATCCTATCTGACCTCTGGAAGTGCCTACTACTCTTGCCTGGATATGGTGGAGAATAGGTGACTACCCATGCACTGGAATATGAATACCTTCCATTTTGCAGTTCTCACTGCCTACAGTACGATGCACGTTACAACTCACATTTCAGATATAAAAGGAATGCCAGTTTGTGGTTGATAATTCTTGTCTTAATGTCCCCCTTTCTCCCAGTCTTTTTTTTTTCTTTTATTTCTGTATGGCCTTTATCCTTAGGATAAACTCCAATAAAAATGCAGTAGCTATGATTTTCCAACACATAGTCACAGTAACTCTAAGCTGACAAGAAAATATGCTTTACATTGTATTTCCAATTACAATAACAGAATAACAAACCAAACATTATTCCAGCCTTTCACACTGGATTTTTCAAGGATATACTGGAAAAGGGCAGAAATTATTCGGGACAGCACAGTTATAGATGTGGATTGATCCACAGAAGAATTTAAGCACTTACCGATTTCCAGCTCCTGCATCAGGTGCTGGTTCCAAAATTAAAAGTGTGTCTTTTTTGCCAATGGAACAGCTTAGATACCTAAATTTCTGCTTCCATCCTGCAGGGCAGCATGGTACTTTGCTCACATTAGGCCAACTTTGTATCTACAAACAGAGTGGTGTTCTGTCTTGCACAGCCCTTCTCAAAGCCTACCATTGAGAAGGCAAGCCATCCTTGTCTCTGTGGGCAGATGAACTTCTTTCCACCTTCCATCTAATACATAAAAGTTTAGGGCATTCTCACTGAGTCTAGAATCTCTGACTTAATTTATCATGCTTCCCAAAGGAATCTGAATATGTCTTCTACCTATCAAAAGAGTAACTCCAGGTTAAAAGCTATTCTAGACTGGTTAAAAAACTCATAGTTTCAGAGATCCCAGCTGTGTGGTGTTTCCCTCTGGCTTGGTTAGTCTTCTTAGACGTGTTTTTCATACTTCCTTCCATGTACGGGACTAGGATCTTTTTCACAGCATTAGGAAGCTTCCTCTAGGAAGCTGTTACTATAGTGGAAAGACACCTAAAGGCACCTTGTAATGCCTCAGCTGTTTGCTAAATATAGCCTTAAACCAACACCATTCACACTGTAAGTTAAGTTTTTCCACTGAGATTACTGACAAGAACAGTAGACAAGAATTATGCTACTATCAGCAGGAGGGCAATAAGGCAAGTCCCATTGCTGTTCTATGGATGTACTTGCATAAAGCCTTCCACAATGACACATGAGAGCAGGCTCCTTAATCCCATGACAGAATCAATTTTATGCAGCTGTAAGCCAAAAATAGACTTGTAAGATTCGAGAAGCCTGGCAAGGCAGCTGATGTATTTTGAGAACTGCTTGCTTCTTTTCCAGGAGGAGGAGAAATTCCAAAGCTCTGTCAAGAATGGACTACAAATCATGTTATTTCTCCTCAAAAGAGATATGTTCCATATGACATGAACACCTAATTTTCTCATAGTTTCCCAAGTTTTTCCTCTCCTTCTGCTGTTGTTGTTTTTTGGTGTTAGTTTTGGTTTTGTTTTCTGGGGGGAGGAAAGAGGGGGGTGGAGTGTTAAACTTTTTTGTCTGACAGCTAGAAGAAAAAAAAGTGATGAGTTCAGAAATGAGGAGAGTTTGATTTGATTTCAAAACGCCTGGGAAAATTAAATGCAAGTGACCATTTAAAATAACATTTGCCAAAATGTACAGAGTTGATCTTCATACAAAACCACACAAATTATGCTTTGCAAACCAGAAATCTTCTCAGGCTAACACATTAAAGACATTGAGGTTTTATTTTTGCACTTCTGACATCTTAATTTATTTAACTATTTGTTATAAAGTCACACAGGAGACAAAACAAAGAAGTGTTCTGTACTGCCAAAAATCAGTAATATTGCATCCACTGCTGAGCCCTGGTTTACAAAATGATGGAATCATTCAGGACTGAAGGGACCTCATCTTGTCCCACCTTCTACTCAGAGAGTCCAAGAAAATAGTTCTTGAACCAGCATTGTTAGTGTTAGTAAATTATAACCTGATTGCTCTCACTACTGCTTTGGTGTTGATATTAAGTTTTAAATTACTTTGTTTAATGACTATAGAGAATGAAACAGATAACAAGGAACTTTCAGAAATGACAAAGTAACTGAGAAAAATCTTCAAGGAGAAAAGAGCAGAAAGAGTCCTAAATTCCTACCTTGCTGAGCTCAATATATTTCTTTGCTTCTCCACTTGCACAGGCTACTGATGGCTTTTTACTCAGCAAAGCTGCTTTACACCCTTTGATCTTAAGGGAATGATATGAAGGAACAAGTGATCCAGTTTGTGTCAGCTTGGACTGGAACAACTGATTGATGACTATGTTTTCACTGGCTGGGAAAAAAAGAAGAATGCATGAAGATAAAAAAATAAAAGTTAGAAAAGTAAAAAGACATACAGTAGGAAACAGAATTAAATAATTAAACTTAAAACAAGCAGACAAATCAATAAACTAGTTATCAGAGAGTGTTCAATATCTAATGATGTCAGCCATCAGTAACACTATTTTTAGACATATTCAGGTCCCGTGCTGAACAAAACAGGGCAGAAAACAAAATCTTTCAGACTGTGATCTGTCTAAACTCATATACTTATGTGATAATCATCTCTGAATTTCATTCCATTAAAGACTCACATTTTATTCATCTATTAAAGCAATATAAGAGATGCAATCTGCACAACATTTACCTAAGAGATAGTATTTAGAAATGATCAAGGCATTTAACAGAAATAAATTAGACAGTCACTGTACCAAAGAAAATAAACAATTATGTAAAACACAGCATGAGAAGGGATGAAAAAAAATTACAGAAAGGTGAAGGACAGAGCTGTAGCAAGCTGGGTTCACATTTCTTTGCATCAAGACTACACTTACAAACATTTACAAAAAAGACAGTGCCATACATATGCTTGATGAAGTGGTGTAATAAGTAGCATTAAGACAAACATTAAAATTATGTCCTTCAAATTAGAAGAGATAAAACCTGTCAACAGTCTCTCCTGATTTATTGGACAGGTATATTCCACATTCTTAAGCATTATGCAAATTAATGTTGTTAGCATATTTTAAGGTTTTGATTAAGTAAACTAAATGCAATGAAAATCAAAGGAAGCATGCACTTAAGGTATACATCTACATAATTTACGAAGCTGACCCTAAAGGAAATATGTCTCTGACAATCAATAGTTTTTAAGCCTAAATCACTTAAAAAGTGAATGTAACCCCCCTTAAGTGACTTCTATGCTTGTAAATATTCTCTCTTCAGAAGTTTTCCATTAATTATAATTTCTTAATTATAGATATACTCACTGTTAGCATATCAAACATTTTATATCCAATCCTCCATTCTTCCCTTTTAACAGTCGCCTAACTGATTACACAAATAGCAAAGTGCAAAAGGAGACCATGTGAGAGAATGGAGGAATTCTCTCATTTGTAGAACATATTGAAGATTGCCATACCTTCTTACACTCCTGGGAAGATTATCATGCACATTCCAAGTAATGATTACTGGAATGTCTCTCAAACTATAATCAGTAGATTCATTTATTTCCTTGCCCTTAATGTACGCTGCTTGCCTATAAAATGCATCAATTATTTTACTAGGGGCTTTAGCTAATTTCAAGGTAAAATAGTTAAAAAAATAACATATTGTAACAGTGAGGTTGATTTGGAAGACAAATACGACCTCCAAAAGACTTCTATTTCTATGGAAAGAAGTGTATGTATATAATATATTAAGTGTATATAATATATTAAGTGAAAGATGCTGCAGTGGTTCGAGAAAAGACAAACAACAACTCAGGAACCACTGACATTTTCCTGAGGAAAAGGTTTTTCTTGTCTTCACAGAAAGGGTAAATGCAGAGGTTCTAAATAATTTAATCAAGAATTATTAATTAATAAAATGGGATGCATTATTATTAAGTATTATTTTACAATAAGCACATGGAAATGTATTTAATTTTGTATTTCAATGGACATTTGTATCTAGTCACTGCAAAGCATAAGAACACCCACGAGTTCCTGCTTTTAGAAAGGTATTCAAGCACTGAAGTGCATCCCACTGGAGTAACTATGATTTTGGAGCCTTCATTTCCCTTTCCTACTTTCTAGGTTTTAATTTTGTTTCAATTCATAGTCAATGATTTTTTTAAGTTGTACTCATTTATCACACTATACCTTCTGATTCTTTACATCACATCACACGATGAAGATTCTTTATGTTCAGGAACTCTGAAAGCTTTCTAAATTAGACCAAATTTCAAACAATGTGCACATACTTCAAAAAGATGAAGATGACTGTTTTTAAACTGAAAATAAAAAATATATATCATTTTTCTTAAAACTAAAATGGAAGTCAAGTCATAATATCTTGATTTCTAACAACAACAGCGATCACAAAAACAGTTACTTACTTTTCATTACAAATATGAGATTTTGTGAAAGGGAATCTTTATTTTTTTCTATCGCACCAGCAATTTCATAAGTAACCTATAATAAAATATTGTGACATCATTAGTAATGACCAATGCATCTTTAAAAAAATATTACAGCACTAGAAATAAACTGTGTTGTTTGTTGTGGTTTGTTTTTTTTTTTTTTTTTTTTCCACTCAACAGTTAAAGGTTCACAACACGTAACATCTTTTGTTCCTTTCTTATTGCCAACATTACTAAACAGAAGAACAGGCTGTCAAACATTGTGTGTCTCTGCAAGTATACAGAAATTGCATCAGGCTGATTCTAAAACATTTCCACCATGCAAGACTGTGAATCAAAAATGTAATGTAGAGCAGAAGACAGTGACCTAAACATTATTTTTACTGTAAGACAAGCAAGTTGCTCACAGATCACAGACCTCCTTGTCAGTAGGAAACTGTCCACACTGACCATGACAAAACACTCATGGAGCAGTTTGTGTTCCAGCTCAAGTTCCTGACATTTATATGTTCTTGGCAGACACGATCAATCTATAGGTCATGTATAAATCCCATTTATCTTCTAACAACTATGCACAAAAGGATTTTGGGTCACCTTAGTTGCCTGATGTCATTATTTCATGAACAGACAGTTGGATTGTCACTCCACTGGTCATCTGACTGCAGATAAACTATTAAGACATGTGGTGGGACCTCTAAGAAGCGAGCAAAATGCAAGGCTCTATCCAGAGTTCCTATGGGTACATCCAAAAAGAAGAAATATGACCAAGTGGCTGTTTTACATCGAGCCCATACCAGGAGACATTGTATAGGAAAGCAGAACTAAGACCAAAAAGCAGTCACAGAGGCCAGGTTTAATTTCTCCTAGTTAATTTACAGACTTTAGATATAAACAGCTCTGGCTTGCACAGTAGTAGAACCCACAGGGAATTTTTAAGTTAAAAAGGAAGAAAACAATAGATTTCAGTACTGCCAGGATTAGGCAGACACTTAATAAGAACTTTTTAGAATACAGTTTGGCTTTATTTACCTTGGGAGCATTTTTCTATCTAAATTACTTTTATTTTTTTTTTTATTGGATCTATATCCTAAGTCCCTTAGATACCTTGGGTAAATTTTTTTCTTGTATATTTAATAAAATTTTAAATATATAATTAAGATTAGTAATACTAATCAGTGCATTAATTTTGTTTTCCATTGGGTCATTTGACAATTATGTAATGCTATATTACGCATGAAACAGATTATATGACTAGGATGTGTATAATCTGTTACAGTTAGCAATTTTCAAATGATGTAATTAGTATGGTATCTGACACAGAAAAGGTATAACAATACAATGATGTTCTTTTCCATGACAGATGCAACATTATATAATGTTCTAATTGCATGTCCTAGAACGTACAACATAGTTAGCAAACTATTAGAATCATTTAAGTATACTATTAAATGCTTTTAGAGTACTTAAAGTAATTGTGCTACCATACTGGTCCATAAAAGATAATTAACAGAACTTATTTGACAAATCCATAAATCCGGTTCCTAATTGAGTGTCTTAGGCTTTGACTAACTTAGAAACGTGTATTGGTGGGAAGAGTACGTAAGTATAGCAGTGGGACATACTATATTATGATTAAGTGTCTAGATTGAAACAGGGAGAAGTTTCAATACTTTTGCTAGTATAATAGATCACCAACTTCTAGAACTATATTCTGAAGACATCTCTCATATCACATAAAACACATAAAAGTTAGTAGAACTCCCTTTTATGAAGAAATTGCTAACTCTCTAACAGTTTTCCCATAGATTTGGCAAGTTAATTCACTGCCTAAAGACATGAAAACTGACTCAGTGAAATGGCACTCTGGGGTTCCATGTTCATTGCCAGCCCCACAAAAAACAAAAAGAAAGAAGACCTCTTCTAGCTGCCAATTTTGTTAATTTATTCCTGCTCTCGTCAGAGATGCCAACCTACACAGCACTTTGCCTATAGCACGTGTATTTCCCTTTAGTTTTCTTCTACTGTCTTTCTCAAGTAAACCTGGCCAAAACTCTGCACTGATTGGCACTCAAGCACACTGCACAGTTATTCAGAGGATACAAAAACCAAACAAATGCTACATGATTTAGACAGGAAATATGCACTCACTTAGATCACAGTTCTAGTATTATAAAGCATACTTCCTGTTGTTACTTCTATTTGTTGCAGCTGTTTACTCTATTTTGCTTTACATGATGAACTCTTTCGGGTAGACAGCATGTAAACCTATGTGTCTGTGTTAACCAAAGGAAACAAGGTCTTCAGATACTCTCTGAACTAGGTGAACTACTTTTATTGAAAAAAGAAGATAGTGTGCCATTCCACACTGCATTTTATCTCATTAAAACAGATTAAAACAAGTAAGGGATTGGATTTTCTTTCCTTCTTAAGTACAGAAAGAAAGAGAGCTTAACCTAAGCACAGTGGCAGTGGGGCAGGCCAAATGTTTATCTAGTCCTGGATATTTAGGGAAAAATATTAAGGAATACTTCCACTCTGCCCCCCACCATTTGCCCCCTCAGCTTCCAGGTCTCTACTCATGAGGGAGCTCTTGACCTGCAGGCTGTGTCTTGTATTTAATCTCTCTTGACTGATGTTTCCTCCTTGAGTCTCTGTTTCCAGAACTCATTAGCATTTTCAGTATCTATAACTGTGGCAAGGAGTTTCACTAGTTAGTAGCTATGCAAAAAACCCAATTTTATTTGTTTTGAACCCATTTTCTGGTCATTCAAGTTGGCACATCTGGTGTTAATATAAGGAGAACTCGCAGAAACAAGATGAAGTGAAAAACCAATCACCAGAAAACAGGAGGCTTACACACCAAATGTGCACAAAGCTAACTTTGGGAACTGCATGTTCCTTTTATCTTCCTACATACTCTTGCCATTTAAGAGTCGTTAGTGATTCTGTGCCACTCCACTGTACATCTCTTCTGAACTCAAGTATCCCCCCTCATAACATCTGACTTTGATTAGGGACTTTAGGTTTATTTGATTTCCGAGTATACTTTATCAATAGGGCCACAGTGACACATAATTGTCATCAATTCTTTCAAAAACTTTTCGTACCATGTGATAAGCCAAAAGCACTCATGGTTAATGGCAGATCTAGCAGGAACCCTAAAACAAGCTAGGAGAATGCCATCTGGAATGTTGAGGTTGATTTGGCCACATTCACAGTTAAAAGAGAACTATTTTAATAACAAAATGTACATCAGAAACTCACCATTTTGCATCTATTCTTAAATTTAGTTAATAAGAAAATAACTACATACAGTAAAAAGAGAAATTTTTAAAAACAGATCCAAGGATCTCTGCACAGAAAGTCACTTGTAGCCATTAATTTTCTGCCAGTACTTAAACGTGAGTGATATCATTTGAAGGCTTGAAGAGTCTTTTATTTCTTTTTTTTTTTTTTCTTAGCCTCCCTGGCCTTCTCACCCTCCCAAAACAAGTCTTGGTAAGCATTGAGTATTACAAAGTCTGTAAAGTCTAATTCTAACACTGTGATGGAAACAGTAGTGTATCAAAACCAGAAGATATTTAGAAACAAATAGGAGGTTGAGGGGAAGTGTTCTATTATTTTCTTCTGAAAGTGAAAGTCCAAAACCAAATCTATTTAAAGAAAGAAGGAAAGAGAGAAAGGAGAAAGGCATGACTGTCTTTTCTGCATGAAAAAGATAATCTTTGTCAAGTAACCTTTATAGGCCTTGGTATAGCTTAGACTAGACTGATTTGATTGTTATGTCTGGGGATTCAGCCCGGGGAAAAAAATAGAGAAAATGAAAGCATCCTTATTGATTAATCCATCTCCCTTTGTCTTTTGATTTAGAGGTTCAGTTTCAGAGTCTGCCTGGGATATATAAGGCATTTCAGAGAAGACTGCCTTGGTGAAGGTGAGCTGACAGCTGAGAGGTATTTTTGAAATGCACATAGCTGAGAAATGGAACAGACATTGATCTGCACTTATGGAACATTATGTGCGCTGTTTTACAGAGCAAAGTTGTTGGTCTTTAGGTCTGACCGGTTTATTACAGTACTATATGTCAAAACAGTGGCAAGGCAAACAGTGACAAAGGGCTTCTGAATTTGTAAATTCAGGTATAAACTTGAACTGCAGAAAGCTTAAATTATGATGACTTATTATACAGATTACATGAACAGTGGGGCAAATAGCTCATTATCTCAAACACTGATATGTTGAATACCACTCTTAGGTAAAGCTCTGTCTCTTGGCATTACACTAAGAATATATATTTCTGCCCTAGTTATCAATATGTTAAATCATCCATAAAACTTAAAACAAACAACACTTTGAGTCCTCGAGAAAGTTTGGTGATGGAATGTTGTTATTCTTCAGAAATCGCAATCATCTGTATGGTTGACAGCTTAGAGATATAATTCATGTGAAGCCCTTCGTTACATGAGACTCCAAAATTTAAATATTAATGTTATCAATAAAAGTACCTAGAAATTCAGTATTATGCATTCTCATTATACTTTCAGCTGATGGTCAGAAGCATTGATCAGCTGCACCCACAAAAACTTCCTGAAGGCAAGCTAGCAGCCTGCAGCATGACACTGGCATGCCTTCCTCTCATAGTGTTTCCAGAAACAGAAACAAAGCAATACCCCAGATGAGCAGAATTTTTCCAGAAGAGATCAGGCTGCCATGTTCAAGGAAATGTGTTAAACAACCTTCAGATAAATCCTTCCACTGGGATTTTTTTATTTTTTTTAGTCATACAAAATCTAAGTAATTCTTTTCTACCTTCTGCCTGAACAGAACAGATAAGGGTTTTGTCTTCTAGCACTCAGATACCAAGACATTAAATAGCTCTTCAAAGAGACTCATAATGTGTCAAGGCATTGTAGGATTCTGTTCAGCTGCAAATATAAAACTGGGAGATAAAGTAAAATACTTGATATGATCAATAGTAAGGTTCAGAGTGGCCTTTGCTGAGCATGTGTTCATATAGTTAACAACTGTATCATGTTGCTCATGCACAAAAAGACAGATTCAGTGTCGTGCAGGCATAATTGTAAAATGCAAGAGAAATGAATAAAAAGCTGTTTTCTTTCTTTTACAGGATCATTCTGTCACATCTGAGTAACACAGTATTCTCTCTCAGCTTCTACTGAAAAATCTCACCCTTGTGTTGATTTCTTCTGTGTGCAGAAGCTTATTTGTGCACATTATTTTCCTCTTGTACTCCATTTTCGTAATTCCAAAACAGTAAAGAGAGTAAGAAAAAAAAAATTGGTCTCTCAGAATTCTATCGTATAAGTAGATTTTATTGAAGCATTGTTTTTGCCAGAAATTTCAAGTATGGACTCCAAATTCTTTAGAATTTTTTCCCTTACACATTACTATGAGCATCTTTTCATATGCCCTCTTAGGCTCATCTTGACCTCCTTTCTTCTTTTTTTTCACTTCCATCCTGTTGTCTTTTCTCTTTTATTTCAGTACAGTCTTTTCTGAAATGGCCTAATGCTAATTAGAATCAGAATAACAATTTGGTATGTGTAGTTCCCAGGAAAAGCTAATGAGCAGAAAATGTAAGGGAATGGACAATAAATCAAAAATACTTGATATTGAAAGAAAAGATAATTTTTCTATGACAATCCAGACACAAAATGTTAAGATAGGAATGTGTTAGAGGTCTTTAAAACTTCATGGACACATCTGTATCAGGTGTCATACTCTTCACAATATAAAGCTAGAGGTACAAGTTTTGTTCACAAAAGACCGTCTTTCAATCTCAGTTAAATATATAGAAGAGATCTCTTCAGTGAGGCAGTATTAATATCTGCATTTTCCAGTGTAACTGGAAAATGCATTTATGAGTTGTTAAAATGGCTACTGTAAATATCTGAATAAAGATATGAACCTAATTTGAGCTACATACATAAACTGCTGATGAAAAGGAGCCCAAACTACAAGGGTCTGTATGGGATTCATACCAGGCCTAGTACAGCTAGTACAGAATATTAGCTTTTTTTTTTTTTCTCTGCTGTAGACAACTTGGAGTAGGAGCTCTTTCAGATTTGCCGTGAACTACATTGTAGTTACAGCTTTTGTTAACCTAGAGAGAGGAGGATGTCTGCCTTCACCCTCTGTTTAACACAGAGCCTGCATTCAGTGGGACTTCCTCCACCAACACCAGCCCTGACACATCACCTGCATTTAAATGATTAAGTGAAAATTTCATGTTCAATTACCTGTCACGTCTTACTGGCAATTCTTTTTCTATCCTCTGGGTCGGATTCATTTTTCAGTTGTACTCACATAAATACTGAGAAGCTTTACCAAGTTAAAGGAGTTACAATCAGTGGAAAATTGTAGTAAGTGGGAATAAAATCAAGCCTCTGTGGTTTAAATTTTGGGATCGCTGAAGGCACTGATGCAGACAAAAATTGCTTCACTTACTTTATACAGATTTAATTGATATCTGATAATAAATATGACTCTAAAAACCTGCCAAACTGTGCTGTTACTATATATCTTAAATTCTTATTTTTGAGTGCAAATAAAACCTGATATATTTAAAAGCCTGATCCTTTAAAAATTTTCATTAAGTATAAATCACAAATAACTTCTATAAAAAGCTACTTAATGTAGTAATAGTACAATTTAAAAGAACAGCATCAGCAATTTAAAAATTATAGTTTTTCATATTCAACTTAGAAACTTATGATGACATACTATACTCAGAAAAAACTCAATTTATGTCATTATTTAGCACCGTAATGCTAACTCAGATTTTATGTAAATATATATCATAAATCACTGGAAATGTCTATCTATGATAGGCAGATAACAGTTCCATGATATATCAAAAATGCATTTAAGGATTTCACTGAATCACTACTGAAGTAAGGAAAGTTAAGCACTTGTGCAGTAACTTTTCTGTTTTGGCAGGGCTGAGCATTTTACTGTCATAAGGATGCAAAGAACAACATGACTGTCTAGAATAGTTTCTTGGCCAGTATAAACCAAAGAATCTCCATTAACTTAAAAAAAAAAAAAGTGTGAATTTACATTACTTGTAGAGCTGTTCAAGCTTCATGTTATTACTATTGCTAGGAAAAGATCTAACCAAGTGCCTATGTTATAAAAAATAAGGCTAAAAAAAAGCCTAAAGGCAAGGCTAAAACATACATTAAAGATAACTGTACTCCTTACCACTCGCAGTATAACTTACAGAACCAGGCACCTGAAAATTGGATCTTAACGAAATCTTCCAACGGTGTGCTTCTTCACAGAAAAAGTTTTGAAGAGATGTGGTTATGATTCTGGTCGTGATTTTAATGCAGGGGTCTCGCTGCTGTTTCCATGTTTTTCAGTGTGTGGAAACTTTTAGAGCTATTGTCATAAATTTGTATAATCATAACAGAATTTCATGAAAAAAAAGACATTTACCTAGCAAGTATTGAATCGATTTATAACTGAAATTAGACACAGTCAGTTGTCAACTCTATCACTTTAAGTGCTATTAAGTTTCACAAAATCTTTGCTGTGTTGTTATCTAACCACTTTGTGACCACATTCCTGCTGAAAGCCTCTATAGTGAAGGTATTCAAGCCACTAAACTTTGGCAAATAATTTGAGTCTAAGTAGAAAGCCTTATGATGAAAGAAAAGCCTCCAGGGAGTTATTCAGAGTATTTAGGTTAGGAATTTAAGCAGTACCCAAATAGTCTTAATCCTTTCTGTAACGACCACATTTCTATCGCTGAGCAGGAACAAATTTGCCTGCATCAGAACCACTACTCAATGCCTCCATCGACTTCATTTCCAGATGAGGAGGCACAAAATTAGACCTTTCCCATTTATATTGTTGGAAAGGACCCTAATCTGTTTAAAGAAGCCTAAGTGTGCACATTCCAACCTCTCATCTGTTCTGGATTGCTCAGGGCACCTTGAGAAATGACAAAGCCAGGTAGTCTGTTTCTGGTGACCTGAAGACAAGTCTTGAACTCATGGCATAAGAGTGGAAGTTTTGAAAAAGTAATAACTAAGAGCCCCCATTGTATTGTGCTCATACAATCTACTTCCATGAGCTCACTTCAAATACTACACTTTGAACAGACAAGTGGTAGCATGTCAGATTGTGTAATCACAGAGGGGCCAATCTGACAGATTATTTTAAAAACCTGATTATCCCTTTAAACATACACCTATCTTGCTTGCTGTGGGTGGTTGTGGACTCGTGAAAGTGAGGGAAAATGGAAAGAAAAGTGTAAGAGACCAATTTAACAGAATTATGCTTTTTTTCCCATGAAATGCAAAACATTCATGCAACCATATTTAGAGACACTTAGCAAGTTCTGTGATTTTGATAAAAAAAGGGGGAAAAAATTACAAACAACATTGTCAAGTTTTTTTACCAGATACATGCTGGTATCCATAGTATCTACATAGATGGCATAGTATCTTCAGGGAACCTGTACTGTTCTGGAACAACATCCCAAAGCAATGTGACAGCCAACTAACACTGCATTAAATATTTATGCTCAGGTATCTGAATCAGCCCTTCTTCATAAAGCACTTACAATGAAGATTTAATTTAGGAACCAGAATTAGGTAGCCTAAATCCGGCACAAACCAATACAGACTACAAATTTTATACACTAGACATTGCATTGAGATTCTGGGCTGCCCTCTGAAAATGCATCACTAGAAAATGAATTGTTATTTATAACCAGGAGTTGGAGAAGCCATACAGAATTTTATTTTGTTTACTCTTCTTCATTCACAGGATCACAGGATGTCAGGGATTGGAAGGGACCCTGAAGATCTTCAAATCCTAGCCCCCTGCCAGAGCAGGGTCATATAATCTAGCACAGGTCACACAGGAACACATCCAGGTGGGTCTTGAAGATCTCCAGAGAAGTAGATTCCACAACCTCTCTGGGGAGCCTGTTCCAGTGCTCTGTGACCCTTAGAGTAAAGAAGTTCCTCCTCATGTTGAAGTGGAACTTCCTGTGCTCTAGCTTACATCCATTCCCCCTTATTCTAGCACAGGGAATGAGTGACAAGAGGCTGCCCCTCTCCTCCCAACACTCAGCCCTCAGATATTTATAAACATTTATTAAATGCTCTCTCAGTCTTCTCCAGACTAAAGAGCCCCAGGTCTCTCATCGTTTCCTCATAAGGCTGATGTTCCAGTCCCTTCATCATCCTTGCAGCCTCCATTGGACTCTCTCAAGCAGATCCCTGTCTCTCTTGAGCTGGGGAGCCCAGAACTGGATGTAATATTCCAGGTGAGGTCTCACTAGGGCAGAGTAGAGGGGGAGTAGAACCTCCCTCAATCTGCTGGACACACATTAACTACATGTAACCAATAATTCAAACAACTTACCCTCCCAGCATAATGCATAACAGTGAAGGTGGAGCCCTGATCCTTTGGGGCAAGATTACCATTTCCATCTTTTGTGGAGGAATATACTGTATTTATGTCTGCTGTATCCAGGTAATACTGAATGCGTTTAGAAAGACTCTGTTCCACTGACCAAACAGATTGGCTTTCTTCATCCAGCATTGACAAAAAGCCTGATGGTTTCTGAAATGAAAAATAGGTTTTTTTCATTTTATACAGGAGCAATAAAATTTCACTCGTTCCTTGTAGAGTAGCTTAGCTGTAATTTAGCAAACCAGAACATATATCACCTCAAAAGAAGAAAAAATGGTTAAAACATTCTGGTAAGTCTCCAAGGCTATGCACATCAGATAATTCTGCAAGAAATGTAGGGAAAAATATTTCAGTTGCCCAAACCAGTAACTACTGATGATCTTTCAGGAAACTGATTAAGCTGCTTCCTTCCTCGAAGTTATACTCCAGAAACTAGCTCCAGGCACAAAAGAAACTGTCAGGCTTACAACAGAGACTCATCAGCCCTACAGCTGCATGAATGACATGGCATGATATACAGGTGCTATGTGTGAATCAGTACAGGCAAGACGTTTCTGTTGCATCATCATTATCAACATGGGACTGACAGAAGGCTCCGTTAGCCCTCACACTGTGAGGGCAAATATGACAGCCCTCTCTATGGCCTTTTTGGATCCATAACCCTCTCTACAGATTCATAAATCAGAAAACACAGGCAAAAGTTTGTATTAGTCTAACATGCAGAGACTATGTATAAATATACATGGTGTAAAATGGATCCGAAAACTACCTGGAAGAAAAAATCCAAGGCTGCAGTATGGTCGCCAGGAGAATACACTGTTTCCATGGCAACTCCCTCTTGTACACATTCTGCTTGCTCTTGTAGGAAAAGCACTTCAGTGATGTACTGGTGTATCTTCTCATTGGTCATGTTGACACACAACTATTGTAAAACCAAGACAAAATGAATATTATAAGTTTACTGCATAATTCATTGGTGTAGATTTTACTGCCTGTCTAATACTGAGTTTGATGAAATGTCAATCCACAACACGTTATTTCTCAGTAGATCAAAGATTAGTGAGACCCTTGGGAAATTGACATTTCTACAGCTATAAGTATTAAATTGGGAGTAAACAGTTTTCTGCCTGTGCAGTTAATTGTAAATTCTACATAAGAATTATCAAATACCAGTATTGTCAAATATACTGCAAATTTACACTAATTCCATTGATTAAAGTGAAGTAACTCTGTGTATAAATTGGTACACTTAATAGTCTTCTGCAGTTTATTTTCAGGAAGACTACACAGTTGCAATGTACTTTTAGTAAAAATGATTGCATATTTGGTTAAGATACAGACTCTGTAGTTAGCTAAATGTTAAGAATGACATTCAAACTCTGCTTCTATATATGATGCTACTGAAGTCTAAAGCAGCCTCTGAAGAGGTTGTGTTTTGCCCAAATATATGTTATAAAACATCTAACTGCATTTTACTAGTACATTTTAGTAGATGCTTCTCTCCATTTTATTCATACTCTAAGGAATGGTTGGCAAGAAAATGGTCTTCAATAGAAAAGTTGAAAGTTTGGAGAGATAAATAATATAAAACCCTGTCAAATATTTTCTTTGATTGCCTTATAAGAGGTGTACTCTCACTTTTGCAAAATAAAAAGTTTATTATGGATCTGATTTTCATGTAAAAACTGGTGATGGTTGTATCGGTTTATTTTGGGAGCAAGAAGAAATAAAACAAACCCTCTATTTTATAACCAATGTCTTTTACTCTCTCTCCTTACCAATGCATGATAGTGCAGAGAAGAGAGAGAATTAAACAAACCTACTATTTTTTAAAAGTGGGATTTCTTAAGATTCAGATTGTTATTTTATTAACAATGAAAGCATACAACTGCCATCCAGTATCTGTTTATTTTATGGAAAAAGAAAGCTTTGGTAGGCAAAATATGCTTTACCGATCGCTTTTCAAATTCTAATTCTAGTTAAAATTCTAATACTTTTCAGAAGTTTCTTAACATTATTATAAAAATCATACATAACATTACAAGCTTATACTTCACAGGATAAGTAAAGCCTTAAAATGTTGCATGCTGTGTATATCTTCATTTGCAAATTAGTTGTTTGTAAAGAATCATGTAACAACTTTATATAGGTATATTTTACGATAAGATCACAAAATCACTGTAGACTCAAGATTACTTTTTATTATGTGCCAATCTCCAAAAAGACATAAAACCAATAAATGTCATTGATGGCCTGAATGTGCAGCATAATTATTAAACTATAAAATTCAATCCAAAGGCCAAGACTTAGTTATATCTTAAAATTAGTTATATCTTAAAAAGATCTGATATTGGCATTGGTTTTAACAGCCAAAAGTAAAAGATATAGTGCTTTGTTAAAATATTTATATATAACATGCCAGGATGGTAAGGAAAAAAACCACGTTTATAAATTCTACTGATCAGTATATTATGGCATACAGTGGTGTGCTTTTAGCAATATAAGCTGTACTGTCATTCAGATCAGCAGACTTGCCATAAAGACAGGAAGGTTCTGCAGACCAGAGCAGAAAGCAAACTCCAGCGCTTATACAAACTGGAAACTGCTCCAAAGTTGCTCTCTCTAGCAGTGCTTGTGAGTTACAGCTCTGCAGAAGGAGAACCAGGAGACCAGCCAGGGACTGCTGAAAAGCAAGATGTTCTGATCATATCTTTCTCCATTTCAATGCTTTATATAACCTGCTGTGAAAAGATAATGAAATGAATGTTCCAAATTAAAAGCTTGACATTGGTTGACATAATAATTGAAACAGATGAAATGTAGAAATGACTTGAAAATGAACTAAACTAGCATTGCTAACCCAGCTTGTTTTGCTCCATGTCATATGAAGTATTAATCAATGACATATTTTCTGTCTAAGGATATGAAAAGTTCACAAAACTACATTTTAAAACCATGTATTTAATTGCACCCATGATAATTAGATGGAAATATAGCATTAATAAAAGAAAAGAGAATGAAATTTATGCCTAAAGCAAAAGTGGGAGTACCTTTAAACACTGTATATTTACTTTAGCTGGAAGCATTACTCACCAATATATATGCTACCTTTTGTCATTAAACATTGTTAGACTGTTCTTTACATGCCTCTTTTTGGCTCCATGCTATAGGACTTCTGTAAAAAACCCTCCTTTCTGTCTTTCTAATCAGAACTCACTGACATGTCTGAGTGAAAAGAAACACGCTACCTATTTGTCCATGTCTTTATTAAAAAAAAAAAAAAAAGGTCTATTCAAGTACTTAAACAACTTGCAGTATCGTCCAAATTGCATGATTTGGAAAACAATATAGTGGCATTTGGTAAAAGCAATATGTATTCATCACATTAGACAGTGTTAGCTTGGTCTCTCTTCTTTTACTACATTTGACCAGTTATTATTATTAAGTACACTCTGAATGAAAATTTAGGTAGAAGATCAAGATTATACTGTACTCTGAAGACAGAAAAGCACCTAGGACTAGTAAAATTTTCCTGCTCTTCACTTGGTCTAAATAGCTATTTGAAAAGGCAGAGCCAAAAGAAGGAAATTTGTGAAAACTGTCAATCAGTGAGGGAATGATGGATGTAAACACCCTTTGGAAAGCACATTTACCTCCTTTGGTCATGCAGAAGGATTAGTATTCTCATGGGATGAGTATTCAGAGCATGGAGTAAAGCTTACAGCTGTCATATCAACACATCTATCAGGCTGTATGTTATGGTCCAAGATCACGAAGCTACAATGCCAAGTTTAATTTGCAAGGATGTGCTCTAGCATTTCTCAAAAATGTAATTCTAAGATAATGGAAGGCAAAATCATCTTCCAGTTACTGAAACTGGACTCAGAAAATATTTTTAAACCTAAGGTGGATAAACACTTATTTTACAGAACTATCTGGATCACAGTTGTCCCTTGTACTTGCTACCCAAACTTTTACACACACTTTTTTTGTAGACTACCAATCAGAATATTTTTAATGAATGTATAACAAAACCAGAACCCATTTTAGGGATCTAATACAATTTCTTGGTTTCCATGAAGCTCCAACACAAATGAAAACATCTGCATCTCTGTCAGAAGAACTCTATTTCACTGGGGATTCATGTCAACTCTGGGGTCAGTTGCCACTAGCTGATCTGTGTTCCTCAAATAAAGTAAAACAGAACTCAGTGCTATATTAAAATTGGATTTTGTGTAGCTGCCACCTGAAAAGCCTTCCACAAAGGAAGGTCTGAAACACCCCTCCAAAAAAGACACAATTTCAATACAGAGTGGGACAGTCCCACACCTGATTTTGTACATCTAAAAGTATTAAGCAAGCAAACATGATAACAACAGTTTTTCCTTGAAAGAATTTTAAATTAAAGATACTGAAATAGTTCCAAATTATTTTTTCACTCCTACTGCTGGCCAGCAACTAAGTACTACAGGATAAATAACGGGCGCTGCTGTGGAAAAGTAAGGTATCAGTTAATAAATGTCCTTGTGCAAAGTAAACATTTTAATGTCAGGTACACAATAAGCCATCTTTAAAACTGAGTACCACTGTTTTTCCAGCGTCTGACTGGAACAGTAGACAGAAAATAGTGTCCTACACAAATGGAAATCAAATGTGTGGAGACGGGAAAAAAGAGCAAAGATACTAAGAGGGAACAGGAGCACATCATGACAAAAGCCATGCAGAGTGTAAGATCAACAGGAACTGGGTTGAGGAACAAATTAAAACAGAACCATCAGGCCCCCGAAGACAGGAATAGACTTCCACAGCTATGCTCAGATTTTCCTAGGACACCCACCCACCCTCTTCCCATGGGCCCCATCCCAGGTGGCACCATGGCAGTGACAGTTTCCATCCCTCTCTCCAGATGCTTCTGCTAAGACTCCAGCCCCAGTTCACTGCTTGCTGTGCCAGGGCTGCCAATGGGCACCATTTACCAGCCCTGGCTCTGCCCAACATGCTCAGGCTCTGAGAGGTGGTGACCATCAGGGAGGTATGGCTGGCCTTGGAGTCCTCCTGGTGCCTGGCTCCCCGATGCCAAGGATCAGGTAGATCTTGCTGCTCCACAAAGATGTTAAAACCTTCCCATGCATGGAGGCTAGCAAAAACTCTGTCTCAAAAATATCCCGTTAGAGGATATCCTCCTTGTTCGAGGATGAATTAAGATACTAAACCACTATACCTCATCCCATGGAGAATGAGGAATGCCCTAGCACAAGGAACTGTAGTGGGAGGTTTTGCATTCAAGTCCCTACATAGTATCAGAGCTCAGTGTGTACCAGCTGTCACCTATTCCACAGGCTAATACAGAAGCAAGCAGGACCATCTGTCCATGCTCTGGACAGATCAGACCAAATAAAGTAATTTCTTTTGTATAAAACAAAACATCGGAATGCTCCATCAGACTGTCCAAATGCAAAAACCTGAGTGTGTGACCTCCTGTCTGCTAGCACTGAGACTGCAATAACTGTAGAAAAATTAAGTCATGTATCTTTTAGTTATTCATATCCATCCATCTACAAAACAGGCAACACAACAATAGCTAGAAAGGTCTAATGGCTGAGGCAATGCAATTTAATAAGAGATAATCTATTATTGCTGTTTTGGCTAGGAAAGGTCACAAGACAAAATCAAATGAAATCTCAGCAGTGTTAACTAAACCAACAGCAGACTGAAAACTTAAAACCTACTACTCCTAATAACAATTGTAGGTGAAAATTCCTGTGAACGCAGCTGGGTTGTACGAGCAATTCTGCTTCACCAGAGTGACTGTAAGTCCTGAGTGGGGCAGGCAATGCTCTGTGCCCTTGGAGCCAGCTGGCTCCTATCGTAAGAGATGTGCTGCATGGAGCTGCCATGGGTGCCATACCTCTCCCGGCGCTCTACTGCGTCACGTACGTAATGTGAACATATTTCAGTGGGTCTAGAGTTGAATGAGAGTCAAGAGAGACTTGACTGTTCTAGTGACCTAAGATCCCAATTCAGATAAATCCTATTCAGATATTTCCTATAAAAAAGATGATATATGTATATATACTTCTTTTTCTGACAAACTTAAGAGATTACAGAGGTAAAATACTATGAAAGAGCTAAACCTGCTACTTAGCAAGAGCTAGATATTTTTTTCAGTTTACAACTTGAATTAGATACCAGAGAGAAAAAACTACCAGAGTCCATTTTACTTAACTGCATTATTGCTCTTTATGATGCTTCTGCAACTACAGACCTCCATTTCTGTAGAAAGACCTGTCTTTCTAAAGGGGAAGAAAAGATACTCTTGCCACTCTAAAGTCTCTTTTTTCCTGATACAATACAATTTTCTTAGAAACAATTAGGTGAAAATGGTACAGGCAACTTTATCAACCTTCCCTCCTGTTTATCCCTCGTTATGTCCATTGGCCACTAGTTCCTTTTGTTTGTTTTGCATGCTCTTGAGGTCAAGGAATATACTAGCATAAAGGTATAAAGAAGATAGCAGCATTCCTTGACTGCATTATTTGGAGTTGTGCTGTGAAGGAACCATGCATAAGATCTAACCTAGTTGTAAATCCTACCAGAAGAGAAGCAGGCATTTTCTACGTTTAAAGGAGTGCAGATTAAACTGTAAACAAATATAGTCACTCTCAAACAAGGAAACCTAAGAAAACATTGGAAGTTAACACTGAAAACTGCCACTGCTATTTTTAGTAGAACACTCATATTTTGTGAAACGATCACAGAACGAAGGCCATTTCTGTACAGAACAAGACAACCAAATCTGTGCTTGCTTCTGAGCATGTTCTAGTGTGGCTGTATACAAAGTTATTCTGGCACAGCAGGTATGCAGCTGCTCTAGGAAAATGCTGTTCCCAAGCTAATGATCACTACTAGGAAGTGACTGCAAATTGTAATTGGGTTGAGCTAAAAGTGTACTGTAGTCATTTACCACAGCTCAGCTGAGGAGCAGCAACTCACCAAGTCCTGGTAATTCAGAAGCTTTCAGTCTTTGCTGAGCAATGACTCCTTCAGACAGTGGCTTCTAAAAACACTGTCCCCTGTCTCAGCTTTTATATTTCATATCAAAAATAGCAACTCCACTTACTGTTGCTTATTCCATACTCTTATTTACTGTTACTTTAGACTTACATGTCCTATTTTTGCTATTATAAATAGAATGTGACACACAAGTTCTATAAAATGAAGACTTAGCAATGTTCACCAAGTAAAAACAAAACACAACACAATACTGTTTTTAACTTCTAATGTGGTCGTCTTTGTACTTGTCTATAAAACTCTCTTTGCAAGCTGTCAGTCACACCATTTTGCCTACAGAACTTACCAGTTTCTTGGTATAGACGTAGTTAACCTTATTTGTCTAGTTCTTTGACATCTATTGTCCTGTGTATTGCTCATGAACCACTCCTAGATCCGTTCTTTGTTTGCCTTTGACATTTGAATACTCCATTGCCCTGTCATTCCAATACACTCATTGGAGTGAACAAGTTATTCTACCTGGTTTATCCACCTCGCTCTTCCAGAACTGTCTCCAAACGGAGTCTATTAAAATGATTTGCTTAAATTGACGTGTGATTCAGTATCATATTGCTCCAAAATTATATTAAACTGTCTATCAACTGACCTGATTTGAATCACCAAAAGATTCAAGCAGTTGGAATGTCCCCAGATACGGGCAATCTGGAAGGAGGTTTTAATATTTTTTGTAAACAGTTGTCATACGTGTTTTTCCAAGAAAACAGGCAAACAGATATCACAAAGAATGCCTTGTCTTACACTAATTTGTAACAATAGGCTCATTTCCCCATTTGTTATTCATATTATTCCCATTCCCTGTAATGCTATTTTAAAATATGTCAAACTAAATGTGATGAAAAAAATAATTTTTATGGCTCCTCCACTGTTTGGCTGTAACATTTAATGTTAACATTCTGCCATTACAGGCTTTGACACCGGCTGTTCGTAGACATGATGCAATGTTTTGCATGAGAACCCTATCTGGACTAACAAGCCTGTTTATCATCAGGGTTAACAAGCCCAGGCAGAATACTGAACTAGGCTAGACTTCCAGACAGCTTGAGCTTTTGAGTGCGAGTTGTTTTGGGTATGCCAGCATGATTACATTGTGCCACGTTGAGATACAAACTGATTCTCTTCATTGAAATTGCCACCTATCGCTTCAGGAATCAGATACGTTAATCACATTATAGGGGTCATATTAAAATGAACTCTGTAATTCCCTCACTTCTATTCTATCTTTTCAGGAATGCAGTTCAGCAGTTTCTGAGGTAATGACTCAGAGTATTACTCAATATTACTCAACAAAATGCATTCAGTCCAGGTGGAGAAACAGTGAGTGTCTCTTGAAATATATTTATTTAGGAAAAATAATGAGAAAAATGCAAAGTTGACTCTGCAGTGAGAATGTTTGCTATGCAAAAAAGATCATTAAAAAAATTACTTTTTACTCGTTTCTCTTTGTCCCGGTTTGAGTGAGAAGGGGCTGCCCTGACCCTCAACTGTGACACTCTTTAAGTGTTGTATTTTATTTTCAAGCATCCTCTGCAAGCATTAAGCAGAAAATTACTTACCCCAAAAACTGGAATTCGTGGTATTTCATAATGTCAGCAGCAGAACTTATATGAGTTTAATGACAAAAAACAGTACAGAAGAGAGTGAAATGAAAATAACCGGTAAGACCCAAAAAGCAGCCCTTTCCTTTGAGAAGCAATTAAAATGCATAAAATACTTTATCCTTATTAATCAGTCGGTTATATGGATTTTTTTTTTTTGCATATATTCACTATGTTAAAATGCTCCTTATTTTTCACTTGCTATTTCCCACCAAAGCAGACATTCACACTAAGTGAATATTGGCACACATCAATAGTCTTTAAACCATCAAATATTCAAGCAAGGTGGAACTGTAAGAGCAAAACCAGTTTTGTGACAGGGGAACTGGAACATGCTTTCTCGCATTCTTATATGCTCTTTTGAAAGCAGAAGTTAGTTCACTTTGTGCTTTCAAATATTTGAAAATAGGGTAGTGATGGAAATATTCTACACAAACCGAACAAATGTGGCTCTATTACTTCGATTTCATGTTCACTAGTAAGAGAAAGTTGAGCCATAAAACAATGGATTGACTGGGATGAAGGGGCAAATTCTGATTTCAAACAATAACATGTCCTTTGTGCTTGCTGATGCCATCTCTATTCTGTGCTTTGATTTTCTATTCTATGCTTTGATTTTCTTCTGCTACATTACAGAATGAATGAACAACTGAACAATAACTTATACATCTCTTTCAGCATGTTGTGTAGAGTTGCTAATGCTTTCTGAAATACATAATTCACAAGAGCTTTGGTGTTCAGAGACTAATGTTGAAGGTGGGCAATCAGATCCATAATTTTCAAAAAATGTTTGATATTTAAATGGATTTGTAAGCATTCAGTGAGCTAAAGTTTAATTTATTTTCCAAGGATGTAATTCAATTTTTTAGAGTCACATGTTGTAAGGTCACGCAGAGGTGAATCTGCCAGTAATGGCACTTAGCATAATGTAGCATTTTCATTCTCTTTTTTCTCCAAGGCATCTGTAGACCTTTTGATCTTTCTTCCAATCCAGTGTATTGTACTCCTACTCACTGACCTAGCTGAAGTATCACTTCCACAAGCATGAAAACAGACAACACCAAATATTTACCTCAGCTTCTCTTTCAGTGCTGGTACTATCCCTCTTCCATACCATTATGGTAGATGTTTATTAGATTCTTTTAAAATGATGAATAACTGTATAAAGCCTGGGTCTTAATTCACACCCATATATGCAGAACAGGAAAAAAAGTATTTTGAGAGAAAATGTTTGCCTCCATGTATGTTTATATTCTGATCAAATACACCTGTTTCCACTAAAACTGGGAACCTTACTAGAAGAATTAGCATTAACAGTTACAGTAAACACAGCAGAACATAGCCACTTACCTGTTCAAAAGTATTCCTTTGAAATTCTTCAAATCCAAAAATATCCAGTACTCCAATTTCAAATACTTGGTCCCTGGGAAAAAGAGATATTACAGACAATAAGAATTCAAGGAAGTGAATAATATATCTGTTGTTTCTGACAAAAGTGTTTCTGTTCTAGGAGAAAGGCAGGTTGTATTTCAAAAACATGGTATAAAATACAAAAGCAGAGCATGTGTACAACAGAATCAAATTTCTACCCACCAACCCAACATATAAAACAAAAATAAAAAAGCAGGATTCAAGATTGATTTAGAAGCCACCTAAAAAACTAAATTTGTAAGAGAAGGAAAAAATCTTAGCTTCTTCAAAGTCCATTTTTTAAAGGTATAGGTCTCTATCTGCTCAGGTGAGGGACAGCCATTTAGGGTACATTTCAAAATTGCTTGACTGCATTCAGGTACCCCCTTCCACTTTATATTTCTTTGATAGCCAGAACTACTTCTACCAAATGTAATTTTAAGGGAAACCTATGAAGCCAAAGTCCTCTCTGTACCAGCATCAAGTAGAGGCTGTGAGCTCAGCCTGCACAAGAGGTTACATATCTCAGGGGAAAAAACAGCCAGAATTCAGGCGCAAAGGCGACAGATGTTTATTCTCTGTATATATGACAGAATACTTGTTGCCACTGAATTTAATTATGTGCCACTTCTTGCATTCATGGAACGCTTTTATTTTGGCCCAGTAGAAGGATTAGGGGTGAAGCAATCACCTAGGATTTGGAAAGGAGAAATGGGAAATGGACAGAGGTGTTATTATTCAGTACTTACTTGGGACTAAGTCATTGTAAACCTGATCTGGAGAAGAAACTAAATTCACTATGGAGAGCAAAATTAGTATTTTGAGATATCCTGTTGCCTGCTTTGAAAGGATTTGAGAACTATATGAAAGGTCTGGGATCACTGAGGATGGCTTTTTCTTTATTTTCTTCACAGTATCATAAGACAGAGAACATATAAAGAGAGTTGCTGTCAAAAATTTGTTGCAGTTTGCCTGTGTGAATGCAGTGGGACTTTCTCCAGAATTAAATGATCTGCCAGCAGTATGAAAAACTTTTCGCTATAGCCAATGGCTCTCTGGAACAAGAAAAATCAGCAAACAAAAAATCATTCAGCTTTCTGAGAAAGAAGATGGGACACTTTCTAAAGCAGATGAGTTTTCCTCTCTTTCTGCTAACACAATTTGTAAATTTATGGGTTTATATGCATACAAATAATATAGCAGCCTGCTCTTTCTTATATCTGCTTTTCCTTCCTCTGTATTCCACGTTTCTTCTATGTCTAAATCTATGTGTATCTCAGGATATAGATGTAAAGGAGAAAAAGGTGATCCACTGTTGAAGTGCATTAGTATAGTCCGATCACAGTCTCTGTGAAACACTACCATCTAATTAGGTGAGCATCCAGCACTCAAAATAAATTCCTGTATAACAAAATAAAAAAAATAGAATCATTTAAAAACTGAGTACTACAAAACAAGCTAAGGAAAACAATCCTTAGGGAAAAGTAGAGCCTTCTTTAGAAATCATACTCAAGAATTTTGTCTTAATTTCTAAGGCATACTAGTTCAATGCACTACTGATTGTCACAGGACTTGCTATGTGCACAAATGTCATACATAGAGAGTTGCATAATAAATCTAGACTTTGTTGGGCAGGAGAGGTTATCGTGAGGTCGATTAGCCTCCAAGGGAATTTCTACAACAAGAAGCATAAAGATATATCACCACTGCCATCTCTAGCAATGAGTGCAATTTAAATAGCATTTTAAAATGTAAGCCTCATTCTCAAGAGTTCCTGATTAGAGATGGGTGTACATTTGTTGTCACAATGTGTTTTCAACAAAACCAGGCAGTTTCTATAAAGAATTAGACATTTTAAAAACAAACTACCGGAAAGTAATATTGAGAAAAGAGAATTGCGTTATTTTAAGCAGTTTTGAAAAATAGTTTGGAATATCAGAATACTTAATAAGCTTTCATTCTTTTAATTTTTTTTTCATTTTTGTCATTTATCTATAGCTTTCCTTATAGAAAGGCAAAACATGAACTGCTAAGTAATATTGCACAACAGCTGAAATAATGCATTATATTTCACAATTGTTAAAGAGCTACTTAACAAGGATGGAACAACTTATCCCTTCTCTGTCTGATTCACTGAATAGAGTCTGGATTGCTTACATCCCAACTGAGTGACATGACTGTTATTTTGTCAAATTAGTCTCTCTTACTTTCTCTCAAGGAACAGGTAAACACTTGCATAAGGAAAAGACCACCACTGACTGACTTAATGAATTATTACAAATCAGGCAAAACAGGAACCTGGCCCTAGGTAAAAGCCTTTTCAGTCAGCACATTGCCAACCTCAAATAACATTCCTTATCAAAACTGCAATACTTCCAAGAAATATATTGATTTCTTTACGAAATCCACTTGATAATCTTGCTCTTACAGTATTAGAAGATACACATAACTACATGAAAAGAGATGGAGGTTTTACATAACCAATATTTTGCCTACAAGGCAAATAGAACAAGGTCCTGTATCCTCTACAACAGTAACTATATTGTGGTATTTATGTGCAAAATCTCATCCACCATGTTACATGATTTTCTGTATGAAATTATTGCTCAGATTTTGAAAATTAAATAGCAACAGACAGCACAACATGAAAATGGAAAGTGTTGTTTTATATGTATCTACAAATTACTTGGCTTTTTTTTTCTTTCTTCTTGTCTTTCTCTGTTTTATACCACTTTTCTAGTCAGACAGAGGGTCCATATATGTTTTTCTCAGCTAGCTGTCAATCATATTAATTCCAGCAAAATTACTTTCCTTTAATTAATCATGGCAGAGATTACTAAAGCAAAATGAAGCATGAATGATCCCATGTTTACAAATGAAAGGGCATGTCACCAGTGCCTAAAAGAACAAATATTAGAAAATAATACTTTTTGTTCTGAAAAATCCCCTTATTTTACTTTATTCTTTTATGGTTACTAAACATCACTGACCCTTTTGCTCATTATGTTTCAAATATTCAATATTTACTATGTATAAATAAAACAGCTATAGTTTTAGTGGGGACTGAGACCTTGATTTTGATTTTGACAATATTTCCTAGCACGGATATTATAGAAACAGTAATTTGACAATATTTAAAGAACATTTGTCTCTTAGACAAGTACATAGTTAAATACAGGTATGGAGGTTGACCATAGCTCCTTTATTTTTGTGATTTACAAAACGGCATTTAACTGATGGTTTTATAGTGTCTCCAGTTTTGTCTGTTTCCTCAGAATGACATCTCTGTAAATACGTCCTAATAGACTAGAAATATCTTTTGAACTTGTACATTTAACAACTGCATTATAAAGAAACTACATAAAAACTCCTGGCAACTTGAAAGCAATACACCTACAGAAGACATCCTGTCTGATGTTCTGTTGCCTTGGCAGACATCTTGCCATTCGTCAAGAGATGCTGTTCTTGACCCATTTGCCTAGCAAGAACAACAGAATTCCCTTTACAATACTTCTGGCCCATTGCTTCATACAAACCTATAGGATGTTTATTTGGTCACTCTTTTTTCATTCCATGTTTCCAGATCTGAAATCCATAGGGTTTATTCCCATTGTCACTTTTTGTAATCTGCCTACCTAAAGCAGTGAGATGAATCTATTGAGACAAGATGACCTATTGTGCCTTTTCATTTGCCCCAGATATAATGTTTCTTGCTCTTCCTCCAATTTCTGCCAATAACCAGGAAGGAAGCCAGTACGTTTATGTCTGATCTGGACAAACTAGAAGTGATACTGATTAATGAGGAAATATTTCTAGGATTAGATGAAGTATATAACCTAGTCTTCAAATGAGGACCCTCCGAATCCTAATTAAGACTACCTCAGTTCTCCCAGGGGGACAGATTATGCCCGCCATAAATACAGTTATTGATGAACAGGCTTAATACTCTAAGTTAGACATGTTTGTCATCTCAAACAATTACTAAAACAAATCAGTTCCTTGGACTTTTGAGAGATTTTTCAGAGATTATTTTTTAAGATTCTATTTTTGCTGAGACTTGGTGTCATTGGCACACCTCTCAGTCATCTTGCTCACCAACTCTAATTTTTCTTTTACTATTACCTTGCCCAGGTGTAAGTGGTACAGACAAGGGTTGGACACAGCAGAAAGAAACACTGGCTTAATTTCTGACAGATATTTCTTTGAGCGACTTGACAGGTATGGCAGGTAGGGAGATCGACTCAAGATCTATAGCCCTCTCATCAATAGCACAAACTCTTCCCCAGTTCTTTAAAGCAAAATCTGTCTTGTGCTTTAAAAAATGGCATTGTATTGCTTAATGAAACACTGGAAGTGATCCAGACTGAGGTGGATCTCAAAGTACAATATTATGCACCATATTGCATTAGATGCTTTGCACTGTTTGTCTGTCTTAAAGATTTCCCTACCTCTCTATATAGAGACACTTCTCATTATGCTGTGCATTCATGTTCGGACCAGAACTCTCTTTCCATCCTTCCTACACTTTCAGCACCCTTCTACTGGGTTCAGTAATAAAGAAATGTATTAGTTTATGCTCTCATTTTTTTTCTTAATCTGGGAAGATTTCTATTTCAGAGTAAGTCATTCTATAATCAGATGATGTGTATTAAGGAGTTTGTAAATGAGACTCCTTTTTCTTTTGTCCAAATAAATGTTGCCATCTCTGGACAGACTTGAACTTTGCTGTAAGACTGCAAAATCAGAACATACAATCTTTCAGAAATTAGCTATTTAGAAATAATCTGTATGCTCTATTAGAAACAGAAATCTCCCGTGCCTGACCTGGTGATACAGGCAGAAGGAATAACTGAATGCTAGCTTTCTTTGCTTGCATGTAATACAGCAGGCGTATTGGCATTAGCCCCATCTTCAGGCCACATAAGAGAGAAACTCTTGGCTAACTAGCTGGTGAAACATCATACCTTCTGCTTACTAGCAGGCACAGAAAGCAGTATCACAATTTTCTTGAGCATATGTATATAATTACCCTGTTTTCCATCAGAAAACAAAACCAGTATTTCACAAGAGTTCACATTCTTAAGGACATAAATGTAATGTCCTTTCGAAGAATGAGCCGGGAGTTCTTAAAACAGCATCTTAAGACATTATTATTATTTCTTTTTGGATGGCTAGATCCAACTTTGCCAATCAAGAACCTTGAAATGTTACATTTAGGCAATCATAAACGCTCCACAAAACTGCAAATCGGCATACTTATTTGAACGGATATAGAGAAGTAGTAAACTTTGAAGATTTAAGAGTCCTGGGAAGAAGTTCACCTAGATGAGTTTTATAACAATAAAATCAGTAGAATAAGAAATCATTCTATATGTGAGTGAATATAAACATTAATAATTAAAAAATTGTATTTTAAGCAACTGTGAGAAATTTTAATAGTTTTCTCCTAATCCCATTCTAGAGGCCAATTACAGTAAAACAGTTTCTCTCCAGAAAAACTCACTCTCCAGTGAGTTACTCTGAACAATATCAAGATTAATAAAGTAATAAACTTCAAAGTACCTTGCAACCAGTCCAAACTAACATCCATGGTTATAATTTAGTTCTAACTAGACAAAATCATAAGTAATTTTTTTTTATGAAGGGGAACAGCACTTCAGAAGGTGTATTCTTTCACTTAACAGTGTCATTAAAACTCTTGCTTTATATTTATTGGATAGTATTATACACTAATGGATTTGCTGGATTCTGGCAACACTTTTTTCCTCTACACTTCATACCTCTAGAGCTTAGTCTTTGCAGCTTTTCATAGAATCATCTCCTTTCCCTCAGATCTAATGGCAGTCATAATTTTTTATTTTGCCTGAAACCAGACACAAGCTATTTAATGGAAAATATAAATCAATATTAACAACCAAAGTCGAGTAGCTTCACCATAAAAGTTAAACCTATGTAACTAGTTTCCTCAAAAACGCCAAGATCAAATGTTTTTCTTAGAGTTACTAAGCCAATAAATCTAACTTTATTGCTTCATAAATTCTCACTGAAGTGGGATGGAAGTACAGTTAAGCTACCTCATAGCAAAACAAGAGAACTGAGTTAAAAACCTTATTCCAGGTTTGAGATGAAGGCTTAATTCCATTTAGTAAGTATTAACTGCCTAAGTTTCTGATCGGGGAATGAAGTGTGGCCTGGAATGTATCAGCCTTATTTAGTCACACTAGTTAATGTCTTTGGTGGATCTTTAAGTAGAGTTTATTAAAACTGCATCAAACTGGAGCTATAATCCTGCTAATTGATAAAATTGCTCAGATGTATATGAAGTAAATTTGAACCACAAATCACAGATTCATGAAGTGGTTTGCATTAATTCAACTCATATCTTGAACTGTGCTATGCCTTGATTTACTGCTACTGGTTATACAATATGATTAGGGTGGACAAAAAAAAAAGCTGGGGGTGGGGGAGGTATTTTGTTATCCTGAGATGGATAAATCAGTCGAAGTTGAAATATAAATAAAGGTCAGACAACTTCATTTTCAATTAAAATAAGCTATTTAGCTTCAAGTTTGAAAAGGGATCTGCAGATGAATTTGACTTGCTAAAATTTAATGTCTTGTCAGCATTGTTAGTTAGCTTCCTTTAGCCAGACCAAATAAAGTTCTCCCCTTTTTCAAGCACAGGTATCAAACTATAGCAAATTCTTCATTCCTGACAACATTAAACAGCCGTCCCGTTGGAGCTAGGACCTATAACATCACATAGTCTTTAAGTTACTTCATAGGCAGAAATGGTATCACCAAGTATTTCCACAAGGTAGAGGTCACCTCAGGCACATATGATCACACTAAAAGGAGATTACAAGGTAAACAATATGCAAACAGTTTCAACTTTTGTTACTGGAAGATCCTACGATACTTAGAAATTATAGGTTTATATACTGAACACCACCCTGTTCTGTAAAAGATGAAAGATACCAAATTTCAAAACTGCAAAATTACACATTGAAAAATTATTTCACATACCTTTGATAGATTTTTAATATACTGATTCTAGATTTCTTCCTCAACAGCCACTACAAATGAGCTCACTGTAATTATGAGTAGCTGAGATGGATTGTTGTCTGCCACAAGCATGCACTGAGCTAAGCCCATGTTCCATAAGTTCCAGGAATGAATGGGGAAGAATTGAATCTGAGCACATGCCACTGTCCTTCCTTGTTATAAACACAGTATTCAAATTAAGAAATGGATTGGAAAGCTGCTGTAGCTTGGTTGTCCAGGTGCCTGCAATTGTAAGGGGCTGTGCAATCAGAACATCAACATCTGAGCATGTGAGATGCTGAACCTTGATTAAGTCACATGCATATAATCATCTAATTAGATCTACTGTCTTTGAAAAAAATTCTGGTTTTATTGCTTTTTACTAAGTTCATGGTTTGGGGGAGAAAGAACAAGTCTATTAGATACTTTAAAAACTCCAAGCAGCTTTTTGCTTGTTGAAGGACTTACCTCATTCTGTGTTGTGAACTCTTACAAGGCTACTAATTCTAACCATCAATCTAGATTACTGAAGAAAGTACCATGTCCTTCTACACATGAAAATACATAAACCAATAAGTTACAATGGAAATGACTTTAAGGAATGGCCAGTGATTTAAGGATCCAAGCATAACTTTCATGTTATCATAAAAAGCTTTAAATGATGAAATTATGTTTATTTTATGGATGTGTATTTGAATACATAATGACACACTTAGTAGTTTGTAAAAGCATTCCTACCTGCCAGTTTCATCTTGATTTTGAAGGCAGCAGTTGATCGTGTTGACTAAAAAGCTAAATAAACGGCCATATAGAGATTTTGCCAGCAGATCACGGTAAAATTCTGCAATCTCTATAGTGTGCCTCCGTACAATCATGTCTCCTAAGAGAGAAAACAGAAAATGGAGATGAAAGCATGTTGTAAAGCTTGCCTTAAGGAATTTTAGTTACACTAAATTTAGTTACAGTTACTTCTTCTTTGCCAAAGATACACATGTTGTGGGGTTTCTGGTTCTGCTTTTTTTTTTTTTTGGGAAGCCTCCAGTGAAAGATAAGAAGACTGTCAACATTCACAAAATCTAGTCCATGTCACAGGGTGATCTGGATGATCTTTAAGGTCCCTTCCAACCCAAACCATTACATGATTCTGTGAATACCACACAGAACTAGAATTTTACTGAAAAGCACTATTTCAAAAAACAATTTTTTTCTTTTTTTTTTTTTCTGTGACACTACTGTTGACTTTAGTACTTAGTATTAATATCTAATCTGTTATCTTGACAGACCTTTGTAAGATTAATCAAGTTAGGACTCCATCAGTGTCAGACTGTGAAACTGCATTGTTCCATATGAACTTCTTATTCAGTGGCCCTGTCTGACTTACTGCACTGCAGATAATCCTACATATCCCTCAGAGAGAAAATTTACAAGACCATACATGAAATAAGACAGAGAAATTTGTCTGCTTTTAAAATTCTCAAATCAGAAGGATCAAAATGCCTCTAGGTCTGTTCTGTGAAAATGTAAGCTTGGAAAAGATTACCTTTAAAATACTGAACATCGGTTGTTAAGGCTGAAGCAAGCTCATCTGGTGAAACCTGTAGCATCCCTGCCACTGAAATGAAAACAGAATTTAACGAAAGCCTGTTTTTTTGCTCTAATGCATTTTTTTTTATAACAGATTTTCTTAAGTAAATGCTATTTCTGAATAGTGAAAGAACCCACACATTAAGGACGAGTGCTGTCATCGGAGTAATCAAAATTAATGAACACATAAAATCGGATTACAATAATCAGCACTCTGTGAAGTTTGAACTTATCTGTATATTACATTACAGGTTTCTTTCCCCTTTAAAGATTACTCAGGACTTTCCCCAGGGCTTGGCAGACTTTCCAGGGTTTGGCAGACTTTCTCTCCTATTAAAGTTAAGGTATGCTACTTATTGACATTCTGTATCCATAAGCCACTTTGAGGAGATTTGTTAGTGACCAAGAGGGCAAACTTCAAAGCATGGAAACAAGAGACCCTTTTAAGACATAGATTTTGAACGTAAGGAACTCAATTCAATGAAAATTGTTCAGATGTTGACAAGCAGTGCAAGAGCATTTTTAAAGAGTGCACAAACTGCACTGTACAGTTTATTTTGGCAAATGATAGCATTAAATATGACATTGAATTAGATAATTTGCAATGCTAACATTATATTTCACCCCATAAAAATCTGTAGTTTATAAAACATCCAAGTCAATTGGATACTGTCTTCCCACGGTAACTCATGAATTTTCAGAAGTCATTATTTTTGTCTCCTTGGAATTCTGTTTCCATCTGTCGGTGGATCAGCGCAACTGTCCTGCTGTGGGACCAAGCAGGCTATGCTCCAAGGTCACGTCCTACTGACCTTGTTCCAGTAGCTGCAGGTCTGACACAAATGCTGTCTCAGCGTCTGTCAGAGCTGTAAAGCGAATGTCTCCAAGATGCAGAATTGCCGAGAGAATTACAAACAGGTTCTCCACCTCCTGCACATATTTGATGTAGAATTAAAGATAAAGAAGAGATCTGTTGGGCACACCAGTGAAAGGCAATGCTTTGTAAAAATACAAATGCTATTTTTTTGGTATCATTTCATTTGCTAAGTTAAAAAGTATTCATATGTGAACCATTAACAGGAAATTTGGAGTTAGAAATCAAACCAAAACAGGACATAAAAAAATATCTTTTTTAAATATTTTTTTTTAAAATGTAAATCACCGAGTTAAGATTTTCAAAATGTAATGAAAAATACCAAACTATCTTTAATGGATCCATTATTTCTGCAAGAAATAAACCTAACTTCTTCATAGAGAATTTCCACTATGGCAATTTTTGTATCTGGGAATAGCAAGGTTTGTTTTTTCCTCAGCTAGCTACATTTGCAAATAAAGTGTCTATCTCTAAATTATAACAGGTTCCTGCTAGCAAAAGCTGTAGTTAAGGTCTAAAAGAAACAAAAGCCACTTTCCTTACCCACACACTCCCCCTGTGATTGCATGCTATGTTCTGATGCCTCTAAGGCTGTGAAGCAATCTGCAGAGCTAGATTTTTCCTGGCCTCATACTTAACACAGCAAGAAGAGAACTAATGTCTTGCTTGTTTATTTTTTTTTAATGCTTTTAAAATCAACCTAAAACTGATCCATGAACTATGAACCAAAAATGCTAAGACATAGAAATAATTGCAGGGTTGTTTAAGTTTTTTTAAGATCAGTTATGTAACAATGGTGCTCTTTAAATTATAAACCAGGAAAGCTGATATCTGCTATAGAATGACACGGCATTACGCACAGCAAAATTAACTGATAATCTGTGGACTATTTGCGAAAAATGCTATTTCGAACCTGATTCTACTAAAACAGTAGAAGTGAACTGAGAACCCTCATGTACTGAATTTTCAGAATAAGATTAAAAAATACAGTACGAATTAAATAATTAGCCAATAGATGCCCTTAGCTCTCAGGTGACTGCAACGGATTCCGAATGTACTGAAACCATTGCCTGACTTTTCCCAGTTTTTGAAAGCACAAAGTGGAAAAAAAAAGCGCTTTTCTTCTTCTTTGTGTTCCTTTCCTTAATAAATAATCCTATCATCAGAGGACATTAAAAAACATGTTACATTCTTTCTTGGATAGAGATTACAGCACCTTCAATGACATTTAAGCAAGTCTAAATCTCTAAATTACATTTTAAGACAAGAACTTCAATCTCTTCTGCATGAGATAGATGTAAATAGGGCAAAAGTGTATTTTTCTATTACACAGTAAAAAAGCTGAATATTCAAAAAAACAATATATACAGGCAAAGACTGAATGAGATCGCTCCTGTAATAGAACTGTCATGTTAATATGGCATTCAGACTAGGGTGCTACACCCTGCTTCTTGGGAAGGCCTGTTAGGTTAGATGGAATGGCTCACTGGTGCACTGTACTTCTGGCTCGTTGGCTAGCTTGTTTAGCACTGGTTTGGGGATGACTGTACAGCACTGAATTGCAGCAGGCTGGGATAGATGTTAATTCTGGTAATTTTGGTCGGGCCTTGGCTTTAGTTGATGTTCCAGATTCTCTGATGCTTTCTCATTGTGCTCTAAGATGCATGTTCACTCAATTTTTCAATAAACATTAACATACTTTGCAAGACACCATCACAGACTGGTAAGGAATTTTTGTGTAGTTCTTCTCAAAAAAGATAACCTACTTACTCATTAAACATGCCTAGATGGTCATGGAATAATACAGACCTTTCCATGTTCATCAGAAGTAATGGACAGAAATCTTAGGAGAGAAGTTTTATTTACATATTCCTCTCTAACCTCCAGCACAGGAGATCAGCCAGCAGTAATCTAGAGATCCACAGATTTCTAGCCTCCTAAATAATTATTCTAACACTGCCTGGATATAGAAGAGCCTTAAAGATGGCTACACTTTACTGAGAGGCAATTTACTCCCAAGAACTCTAACCAAAGTGATGATGTTGAAGTGATAGCTTCAAAACAATATTGTATGTAATGTGTTCTCAGAGAGTTTCTGCAATCTTCTGTAATTTCCTGGGTCCTCCTTCTTGCCTTTTTTAAGACTGGAATGACATTGGCGTTCCTCCAGTCCTCAGGCACCTCTCCTGTTCTCCATGATCCTTCAAAAACGATGGAGACTGCCATAGCAATATCATCAGTCAGCTCCCTCAGCACTCCTCGGTCAATCCCATCAGGGCCCATGTATTTGCTAGTGTTCAGTTTGCCTAAATGATCTCTAACCCGAACCTCATTGACCAAGGGAGAATCTTTCTTCCTTCAGACTCTTTTTCTTAGCTCAAGGGCCTGGCACTCCTGAGGGATGGTTTTAGTAGTAAAGACTCAAGCAAGGAAGGCATTCAGTGACTTCACCTTCTCTGTATCCTCTGTTACCAGGGTACTCACCTCATTCAGCAGCAGGCCCATATTTTCTTCAGTCTTCCTTTTGCTACTGATGCACTTGAAGAAGTCCTTCTTGTTGCCCTTGACTTCATTTGACAGATTTAATTCCAGAAGGCCTTAGCCTTCCTTGTTGCATCCCTACATACTCTGACAATGATCCTATATTCCTCCCGAGTGGCTGGTCCCTTTTTCCACATAATGTAAACTTCTTTCCTCCGTTTGAATTTTTCCAGAGGCTCCTTCTTCATCCATTCAGGTCTCTTTCCTCCTCTACTTGATTTTTCACTCATAGGAATGCACCAGCCTTGAGCTTGGAGGAAGTGGTGTTTGAATATTAACCATCTCTCTTGGGTCCCCTTACCTTCTAGAGCACTAGCCCATGGGGTTCTTCCAAGTAGGTCATGAAAAACCCACTCTATCTTAAAAGATGGCATATGTTACAAAAGAACATTTGCTACTACCTTAATTAGGGAATGTCAAACAACTACATCATGTACCATCACCAGAGAAGTCTACCTCACACCTAAATAACAGCTTCAGTAGAGTCACTTTATTCTTGCTGATAGTCCTAGATCCTTTTTTATTACAACTGTTGCCCATCTGTTATCTCATATGATAATCTCACATACTGCTACATTCACTTTTCCTTTGCTTTTTTCTTATACTGCTAAATATCACATAGGGGTAAACAAGCAATTACCTCCTAGAACTAGTGTTGCTTATGCATTTGGTTTTGTACATGTCCTAGCTACAGTGTTCTTGGTAGCATATGCATAATTAAGAAATATGGGGATATTCTAAATATTCTAGTATCCTGAAGTGAATTACACAGCTTACATGAGTTCTTATCCATCTATTCCTGCTGATTTCCATCACATCTCTGTCCTCCAGAAGCTCTTCTTCTTAACTTTCCAAATTATCTTCTTCGTTAGTTTTATAGGTTTAAAGAGAAACATCAGACCTATCTTCTTGTTGCTTTTTTGGGGTTAAGTCAGCTCTTACAAGTTACCCAGCTCTAATTTTGTTTGACTAAATATGTATTTACTTCTTCTCAGGTGCTCCTAGCAAAGGCATTTGGAATGTGTGTTTCACAAAATTAAAAGGGACAGGGAGATAATCAGGAAGACAAAAAAATTCCTGAGGGTTTTATGAGGTTTCTGTCATACAGGATTTGATTGTTTCTTTTTATCTATGTAATTTAATTGTTCAGAGTATTATACCTCGAAGCTGTTTTGTGAATCTTTAAGAATGAAAAAGATTTACATTGTTGGTGCTGTGTCTAATTAAAAGTGATTACAGTAATTTCCCTGGAGTGAACTAGTACTCTATATTGTTTCAAGGTCTTAACCAACAGAAAGAAAAGACATAAAGGCACTTCTTTTCCCCACAAAAGCTTATCCTTCAGAAGTCCTTATGGCTTGTTTTTAATTAAGTAATATTGTGATTTTAGCCACAAATAACATAAGCTTGTGTGACTTACCAGGCTATTGAATCCAACAGCACCTAGAGCTTGTTTTAGTATGGCTAATTTCTCCTTATTTTGAGGGCTTGCTGTTAACATCGTCTCTTCCAGTACAGTCTGGCTTAGATACCTGCATAGAGGAAAAAACAGCATATACAGTATTTACAAGGCTAGTGCACAAACTTTTGAGGCTAAAAGCCAGATTTATGTTTCTAACCTGAGGTTAATTACAGATTTTTCTCAGCATCTGGAGGAAAGAGTAGCAGTGACAGAATTCTTTGTATTTCTTAAGCTTTTGCTTAAGGCTGACCGCCCGCCAACTTCAGCCCCACAAGTAAGCTAAAACTTCAGATTTAATTTATACTACAGACAGCTTTGGCATTCTTGCACTACCAGAGATTCCCCTTCAGAAGGAAGATTTGAGGAGATCATCTGATAACTCCGACTGCATAGAATTCCCCTCCTGTTGGCTAGGGAATAGATTTGCTCTTATCTACCTGCTCCCATGATGATCATTCACTCCCTTAGCAGCTGTATGGGTGACAGGTATACTCAGCAACTCTTAGAACAAAGTAGTAGCTAAGTACATAGAGTAGTAAGTGAACAGCCCTTAAGTGTGCTTTTGCACACAGTGAAGCAAAAGGAGATTTTTACAAACCTTCCCAAAAGTGATCATTAGAAGAGGGAAAGAGAGACACCTAGTGCAGCAGCTAACTCAGGGGAGTTAAAACAGAAACAACATAAAGAGTAGTAACACAAAACAGAATAATCAAAAACTACAGTACAACAGGCTGTGGAAAAGAGCAGCAATCTAAGCTTACAACGTATTTTAACCCTCTTGAAATATGTCTAAGGAAGGGCCAGATTTTGAAAAGTATTCAGGTATCTTCATACAGCTGAAATCACTGAGAATGAAGTGAGTATCTCGTGGGACCTGATTTTTATTTATTCTAGGCTGAGAATGTAAAAAGATGTTTTATTATTATTATAACTAAGTCATCATTATCAGTAAAATGCACATTCATCACACAATATGCAACGTTCACAAATGTCATTTACATCAACAAAAGAATTCTGCACACCTAAACCAAAATAACACCACCAAGAAAGGTGGACATTTTACACACACTCCATCCCTCATCACTTCAACACAAATTACAACAGTAAAAATTCCCTACAATTATTCTGCTTTCTAATAAGGTTCTGTCCACAAAAAAAAAAAAAAAGTAAATAAAGATGGGAAACAATACTGGTTTAATTTCTGACAATTCTTGTTTACAATCCCATTCTAATTACACTATAGATAGAGTAGACAGTTTCAAAACAGAACTCCTATTACCACAGAAAGTCTGGCAATGCTCTAGTGCTAGTTCTTGTAAAGGTGGCCTTCTATGTGAATAAGTATAGCTTTTAGAAACACATGACAGAATGATTTAGTATTTTCAATTTTCTAACTGATAGTGAGGTTTATGAGGTATATGCAATGAAATACAGAACACATTTTTAGTGGATTAATATCAGATTTACCACAGGATTTTGTTTGGAGTGATAATGGCGTAAGTTACCCCAGCAGGTGGGCAGAGGAAGAATGATGGAGGAAAAAAAATGTGTGCTTGGATGCATAAGTACTTCTGTATCCACAGGAGAACTCAGTCAGCAGGTATCTCAAGTACAAACAAGCCTCATATCAGTGGATAAAGCTGGTGAATTAACACAACATTTGAGAACGAGGGTCTGGGAGCAGCACTGCCAGAGCTCTGCACCATTTTCTGGAGTTTACTGAAAACATTAATTTTGTTCAAATCAAGTAGATAAAACTGATAGTACATCTGTCAAATTATCTACAGCAGATGATGCAAAGTGTATGCCAGCTTTGTGTGTTTCTTTTCTGGGTTTTTTTACATTGCCTGTAGGTTTCAAAAGGAAGCTAGAATGCATACTGGCATAGAATCTACTGGAATAAAGTTAATCCAGCAGAAAATCTTCCACTGTTCCAAACTGCTGCATGAGCTTATACCAGTTCAGTGTTATGCATCATGTGTTGGTGGTATTTTTGATCTATAATTAGAAGATTTACAGCAGTAGCTACTCTGCTGTCAAAAAACCTGTTGTTGAATAGTTGGAGGAGTTGAAAGCTTATGGCCATTTCTGGAAAAAAAATAAAAAGCAGAAAAAAAAAAAGCAAAAAAAAAAAGCCTCCTCACTGATATTCTCCCTAAAGAACTCTTTGTATCTCTCTCTCTCTCTGGGTCCTGAGTAGGGAGTACTCTTTCCTGTCCTGTCAAGGCAATATTGCACACTTCTGTTATTAAGCCAGTGACATTTAAGCAGCTCTTTTTAGCTCAAAGTGCTAGTGGTATCGCTGTGGCAGAAAGGTATGTAAAGTCTACCAGTACGTATCAATCTGCAGGCCACGGCATAGCAAAATGACCCAGAATACTCGCTCCCTGGGAGGAAAGACCCGAGCTGTGATATGAACCAACACGTATCAGTGCTTGCCTTTAGTGCAACCGCTTCTTGCTGATACAGCAGGGGGCAAACTGGATACCTGACAAACCAGGTGCCTGTGGCTCCAACAAGCCATCCATAAACTGCAGCATCTGCTGGGGCATGCCTGTTGGAAGAGAATCTGACTTTCCCAGTATATATCTCCTGAAGATTTAATCAACAGATGTGCTGGTGCCCTTGGAAAGGGCTGCAGTTGGACATTTTCTAAGATTCACTTCAATTTAGAATCAGTTTCCTCAGTCTAAAAGCAATTAAATTCCTTTATGTCAAGAGGCCCACTCATTTTCCAAACTATTTAAGGACTAATAAAATATGAAAGTTGCTTTGAAGATATGCATGTTCAACTGTTATATATTTATAATATAAAGTATATGCTTATTAAGGATGGATTAATTGTATGGAGCATTTGGAACACTTGATGGTTATCATAAAGATCCAAAGACAGCATAGCAGAGTGGGGGTATAACATATACTAGATGTACAAGAAATTACATTTTTCTAATTATTAAGTTCATTCTAACTCAGAAGCATAGAGACATTTAGATATAAATATTTTTTGCTTATAAAACTGTTCCCTGGCATTTCCACCTTAAAGGACCTGAGAATGAAAAGGGCTTGAGAAACCTTTTGTATTATTATTACTATTATCACTGATTTATTCTTAAGAACCAGAGTCCAGAACTAATTTAAATTTTGCCTCTCCTACAAAAAAAAAGAAGGGGGAAGTAGATAGGTCACAGTTCAAAAGTCTTAAAACAAGTGAAACATTCTTTCATTGAAGATACAGCATTACTTCATAAATAGGATTTTTTTTTTTCCAACATGTGTAATTTTCCTCATATTTATAGTGCATTTTCGTCTTGACATTCAAGTGGCCTGGATAGAATTACATTACTATTGATGAACAGGGATTAAACTGCTTAAAATTTTCATTGTGAACCTACAATGGAGCTTTTAGTTATTATTTTTACTTTGATTTTTGTCTTTGCAAACTACAATATCATAGCCATCATATTTATGAAAACCTAGGGTTTTACTAGAGTGTGTGTGTAGTGCTCTGCTAAGTCTCCAACACGGTAGTCTGTGTTCAAATGCAAACCAGACCTGATAACCCCTGAATTCTTTGTTGCTGAAAATTTTAACCAAAAAGGTGCTACTACTATACAAGCCAGAGATGACATTCCGTAATAGGTGATGCATACGGGCTGTGCACCCGTTGTGAACCTAACACACTTATATTAGCATTACTTGAACATCTCTGTGTGCAAATTCATTCTGCAAATGCCCATTCACATTAGCTTACTGTAGCTTCAGAAAAAAAGATTTTCAGATTTTGGATGAAGTTCAGACTTTTAGTTGAAGGTAACTGCTCAGACAAATTATATTTATATCCACTGACTGTCTAGACATTTCTTTAAATGCTACCATTTCAACATTTCTTTTGGACTATTGCTCTCAACAGACAGCATACAAAAACATTCTAAGGACACGATCAGTGACTGTTTATTTAAAAAAAGAAACTTAGTGATCCATAACATTTGTGGAGTTTTTTTTAGTATGAACCAATCAATAATTGTAGTAGAGTATAGTCACTTTATATAAAACAAAGTGCTGCATTAGACTATTTCTTGAGGAATGTAGAAGAGACAATCTACATAGATTTCATTTCTGATTTTTCTTTTAAAAGTTCTAATTTGCACCACTGGAGAAATCTTATCTAATCTAATCTCTTAAAGATTAAAAAAAAAAGACTATTTTGGAAAAAAAAAAAATCCATGGTGGTAATTTTTCAGTGTATTGCTAATCATAACACGAAATTCTTTAACCATCATTTGAATGACATCATTGATCAAATTCGCAAGTAAGGGTGTGACTGGTGTGCCCAAGAATATAAAAAAGTATTTAATATGACATGAAATTCTTTATGTATTCACTACCCATATAAGTCAACAACTACCTTACCTGTTTATCTTATCATTATTGTAATTTTTACACGTCATAATTTGCATAGTTCAACTTGTACCTGCAGTAAAGCTCATCATTTGGTACATATATCTTAAATATGAAGAAGAAATACACGGAAACAAAAGTAAGTTTACCTGAACAATACTGAGTTTTTGTGACATATATATTTCAAAATGTCTTACATACCCCTAATGCTTAAAAACTTTCTTTAAAGTAATATTGTCTGCCTAGATGATTGAGCAAATAACAAGGAATTGAGACTAAAAAGAAAAGTTTTGACTCTCTGTTTTCTGCTCTGCCAAAACTCAGCAAAACAATATTTGATTTGGAATTAATTTGAGTTCATTTAGTTTATTTTGAAGTGTAACTCAATAGCATTTAGTGTCTAATGAAATAATCTGCATCATTCAATGTAAACAAATCATTTCATTTTCTTACAAGAAAAGCAAAGGAGAGAAAAAGCAGGACTCACAAAATTATTACAAGTGGTGAGTGAGTTTTTTTTATTCTGTCTTTCCTACTTGAATTTGTTAGAAACCTAAAAAAAATCTCTTTTAGCATTTTTTTTATATCTTTAAAATAGAAATAGTCTTATTACTAAGTCAGAAGATTTCCCTTAATTTTTTTTAGAGAGAGATGGGTTACTGTGCCAAACACCTGAAATTTAAGAAGATATCCCGTGAAAGTTGGATCAAAAAATTGTCAGGATACATACTGTGACCACCACAAACATCCCCAAGCTAATTCATCTTTGCTTGATTTTGTATCTAGTCAATAAATTGTTTGTACTTTCCGCATTAAATTATTAATTCATGAGTCTAGCAGGATAGCTGAAAAATAGTCTCAGCAAGGGTAAGATTTTTATTCTACTGGGCTTCCAGCAGAAGTTTTATATTAAATTATTTTGATCTTACTTTATTAACATCTTAGTTCTTATATTGCATGAAGTGGGAAAAAAAGATAGGTTGGAAAGTCACTACAGAAAATTTCCTTATTCCAAATATCATCCTGAGGCAGAAAATCGCAAGTTTAAACATTCAGGAAAGATATAATCATCTCTCCGGTAAGAACTGGGAACATGAATGTGAACGCAGCTAAAGCAGTCTTGGCATTAGCTAACAAATCAGTTAAGCTTTCTATTTCTCTTGTTTAGCTATTGCAATAGATTTTCCAAGAACCTATCTGTTTACACAGTAGATCCTGTCTTGATACAAAGAGTTGGACTAGACCTCTGCTCTTTCAAACCAAGGGAAAAGAAAAATATAGTTTGTTTGTTTATACTCCTTTAGTTGGTAAAAAAAAAAAAGTATGAGAAGAGCTGAATGTGTAATCTGTTCTTTGCTGAGATACCGGGGTATCTGGTTCCTGTGAAGAATTACAACTTTTATCATGTGCTTTCCCTGATCCCCTTGCCCACATGTCATTTCTCTGCTGCTAGTAGGATTTCTTTTAGCTAACCCCTAGAGAAACTGAATAGTATCAACTCGTGTTGTAGCACAATTGACCACACTATCTAGCACATTTATTTTGCTAAAATGAGTTTAAGATCAGTGGGTAAAGAATTCATATGGGAACCAAAAAAGAATATATATTTAACAGAAAGCAATAACTAAATAGAGGAATCTGTATTGATACTTTACTATGCAATACAAGCTGCTGCAGATCATGTTATGAATCAGAAATTTTACATTTTGCCTATATAACCCTTTTTTCTTTTATAAAAAAAGATGTACAAATAAAACTCACAATATCCATCCACTTATTAAAAATAGCTAATAAAACTGAGATCCTGATATTTCATATTTATTTATACAAGCCAGAACATTTTTGTTCTTCAGAACAGAGGAATGAAATCAGGCTATTTCAAATCATCATCTTCATCCTAGATATGATTTTCTGTATACTTCTCCCCTCACACAGAGCTATCCAAATTCTTTGTAATCGTGTTGACAGGCAGGAAATAGAACTGACCTGTCACTTACTCGCATGAGCTGGTAGAAGAGTCAGCTTTATAGGCAACTGTCAGGAAATACTGTGTTTATATCTTAGATGAGAGCAGAGCACTGAGACTGAATGGATTCAGATATGCCTGTGCATTCATACACTTCTAGTATTGTAAAGGCTTTTATTACAGCTTGACCTTAATTAGAATTTGTCAGTAGAAAATGAATAGCAGTATCCTCTCAGTGCTAGTTTCTATAAAGTGTTGCATAGATTGTTCTAAAAACAAACACAGACTCTGCATATCATGACATCATATTTAGTGATTTCAGGCCACCGAAACAAAAAAGACATAAAGATGTGGGGTTTTTTCTTGCCAGGTTTACATCTACTGTGAGGTAGAATAATGATTTATTCCACCACTGTATATTGTCCCAGTTCAGCAAAACATTTATGTGTAACTGACTTCAAACCTATGCTTCATCCCACTGATTTTGGTTGAATCTTAGTATCAATAAATGTTAATATGAAGCACAACTGGAAGTCATGGGTTGACACCCTATACTGAGCTTTGATTCATTATAAGAAAGGCAGATGAAATGTTTATGCAAGACAGCGGGGTAAGTAATACCAGAGTCATACACTTCAAGCTGCCCTAAGCATTGCCTAGATAATTTCTAGTCAGATGACCTTATCATATATTTATTCCTACACAATGCAATGAAGTGTTACACAAAGATTCCTGAACTATACTTATGTGACCTAGGTGTAGTACAGAAAGTACAGTAAGTGAGGCTAATTATCTCAAATGGACCACTGCCCTGGCACAGCACCATCTGAGGCATCTGTGCTACACTCTACAATGAGCCACACAGCAATGCATACCTTTTGCCTCTACCTGTCTTTATAGAAAATCTAAAGCAAAGCCAATTTTAACTGGACTTTTCTTTTTATAAAATCTTTATTATTTGATGCTTTGTTGCTGGAAAATTCTCAAGAGAGCCAACATCACAGGAGGATGAAGCAGTATTTCATAATCATGTTCCAGCACTAACACAATCAATATGCATGTTGTGGGTGTCATTTAATGTGACACTGTATTAAGAAGCATGGATTAACAAGCTAAATCCCTTCCTTCCCCTTATTAGTGCTGCCCAGTGAACCATGTACCTGCACAATCATGTGAAAAGTGTGTGGCTTTTGCCTTTGCAGTCCCAATCCCTCCTTCCCATCTATCTCTGGGTAGGTAAACCTGATTAAGCACATCAGTCATGACTGAAAATGCAACATTACCAGATCAGTTAATTTTTACTTTAAGCTAATGTAGAAATTAGAGTATCTCAGATATGTGTTAGTTCCAGACAAAACAGAACCATTTATAAAACAGTTTTCTTACAACTAAGTCAGTTTATTGCCCTCATATTAAATATTTGTGAAGCCTCACTCTGAAATACAGTTTTGTTTAGTTTTTGGTTTGTTTGTTTTTTTTTTCTTTTGTGTGTGTGTGTGTGTGTGTGTGTGTGTGTGTTTGTGTGTCGGGGGGTTATATTTGTTTTTGGGTTTTGTTTTGTTTTGTTTTTTTCCCTAAAAGGTTAGGTTTTCTTTGCTTGCTAACTCACAAAACTTAATTCAGGTATAACTGAACATCTAATTTAAGGACTGTTTAGCCAGACCAAGAATGAATGACTTCATAGATTTTCATCTGTTTCTAAAAATGCTTTCAAAACTTCTGGGATGGAGGGTATTTAATGTAAAAAACAAAGCCATTACCTTTCTAAGCCAAATTCTACTAATCTCTACTATATTTATAAAGTCACAGAATAAGAAATTACAGCAAGTATTTTTATGTCTTTAGATCTCTTGTGAACGTGAGAGGACAATGTATTCTGCTTAGTGAGAAAAAGCTGCCTTGCACTTAGCACTGTTTGATATGTAAACACGAACGAGATAAAGACAAAGCAAAACAGTTGGCATCAATGCAGTAAACAACATTTGGAGAACATGATAATTAATACCTAGCCTTTTTTCACTGCGGGAAAAGGGCCTTTCCTCCTTTGTCTCCAGCTTTTAAGCCTATTCCAATCTGAACAAATTTTACATCCTTTGAACCATGTTACAAAGTAGCACTGAACTAGAACTACTGCAAACCATTTAAGTGCACATATTTCTGCTCTTGACTGGTGAAATAAAGCACCAAACCCAGCTTTTCAAAAATATGAATAACTTTGTTAATGTCAAGGTGTAATATTAATAAATGAAACACTGCATATAGTGATAGTCAGAACACAGCTCTTATTTCTCTACTTCTAAACTAAGAAAATCACAGGTTAAGATACGTCTTTTGTAAACTGGTTTCAGTACAGGAAGCTTATATTGGTCTGTGTGTTGCTCAGCAAATAATCTTGTCTTGACATTTTCAGAAGACAAAATTTTAAATAATTCTGTAAGTGTACCTCTACTACAAACTACGTAAGTTTTTACAAACAGAGAATATACTCAAATCAAAACCAAAGAAACACATCTTAGACTTTATTCTCAAAATGCCAAATGTCTTTGGGCTACACTCAGGTACACTTTTAAAAATGAAGTAAATATTATACTGATATTCCTTTTGAATAGCTTTAAATCAGAGACTTGGACCTTCTACTCCTAAAGTTATATAAAAATGTAAATCTCAGATAGTTCCATTAATTAAAAAATTAAACTCACAACAAAAATGACTCAAAATAGAAATCTGCAGACCTCTGGTGACATTAAAAGAAATAATACAGGCAGTGTACATGGTGGAGCTGTTTCTCTGACTCCTATCATTCAGTATTTTATAGGACAGAATCACTCAGGATATCATAATTATGTGAACTATCGCTTTACAAGCATAATTTTCAAATGTACGTTAAATAAGGAACATAATTATGATGATAAAAAGGTAGCAAATATTGAGCACTGCTGAACACGTAAAGAAACTCAGTCAGTCTATGTGCAAGTGCAAACTGGTCTAATCCATGTCCTGAAATGCTTCAGAAATTGTGTTTGAACTTTGCTCCTACAATCAGGAGTAATTGTGTATTCCTGTGTTCAGACTTTGGCACTAGTTGCCAGGTAGATGTCATTAAGCTTATGAGCCTCAAGGCAGTTTTCCACCACCATTTGCTACTTTAAAAATGCTGATTCATTAAATAAAGCTTACTGGGTTAAAAGCCACAGTATCAGATCTAAACTTTAAAAAGTGCTTTGAGTACCTGCTTAAGACTTTCACCAGAATCCAGGTAAAAGGTTGATAAATATACTCCAAAATGATTTCATATGACCACTGATTGTAGTTCATGGATCACTTTCAGATCAGCTGATTTAAAAGAGGCCCTTTTTTTCCCATAGAGCAGGTATAGCCATGTGTATTCATTCAGGTATGGATACTAAACAAGTAATTCGGAATAGTGAGATCACTGTGAAGTCCTTTAACTGGGACAAAGTAAAGTTAAAGTACCCTCAGGTATCCAGTCACCCTAGTGACTTTTGAAATGCTGGGAAATATACAGTATTTACAGAAGAGTGAGACATTTTTAAGAAGGATTAATGAAAGTAATCAACAATAATTATTTACCTATTACTGGATCATGGGCTAAAAATGTCTCACACAATACAAAAGTATGAGTTGGTGCAGTACCAACACAAGTCTCAGTTATGGAGAATTCTCATCTGCTTTCCTATGCTCAGCAAGACAAGCCTTGCCTCTCCTTGCCCTGCTACCCATTTCTGTCCCAAATGCATTCCAGGACCACCAACACCAGGATCATGATGGATGTGCATGTGTGTTCCTCACATCTTCTCAGCCCTCACAGCAATATCATGCTGGACAAAAGCTCACAAATGAACTACTTCTGATATTAAATCTTCCATGGTGACTTCCATTGCCTCACATAAGGCAAAAAGCACTAAAGCTCCCTAAGTTCATACTGAGAACTCAGCTGAAGGGCTCCCATCTAAGCAGGTTACTTACATGCTGAAGTAACACTGACTCTTCACTGTAAAAGGAAGTGACCTTGCTAAATCAGGAGAGTTTGCAGATTGACTTCAGCACTTTCATGGTTTGTGTATCCAAACAGGACAAAGTTGAGTCCTTCTGCTATAATCCACACTGTGCTTATACACAGAGATTTGCAGTTTGTGCAATTTAGTTCTGTAGGCAAGGTAAATTTGTACCCAAATACATTGTTTTAAAATAAAATAAACACTGAAGAAAGATGATAGCAGAGTAAATTATGGCCCAGAGTAGCCCTTTTTTCCTGTAAAATATATGGAAAGCTGGAATAGGAAGAGATTGGAGAGGATTAACATTGCATGTTTAAAAAACAGGCTCCAAAAAAACCTACAGAACCATAGAATATCATAAGATGTTCCCATTTGTTCTCATTTTGACTTAACTCCATAACATACTCACTGAAGTTAGGTCCATCATAGTACACATTCTGTTAGATGCTGCTCCGTGCCTCTTAATTGTTATCTGATTTAAGAGTCTGGTGTAAACAGGGGATTAGTTCTGAAAATATAGCAAATATACATAATGGAGATGAAAATATAGTGGGAAAGCAATCACTGAGAGCATGATGGAAATGGGGCAAGGACTGCAGGTACAAGAAAGAACAGATGCATGTCTAATAGTGAATCCGAATTCTCTAGATGCACCTGAAGACAAAGATGTGGCTTATACAGAAGAAAACACCAAAAAATACTCAGAAATATTAGGATAAAAAAAGTATAATCTCTAATTGTAGCAATTTTAACCCATCTTGATTTAGGACTGGAAAGAGATAGAAAATAAAGCCCAATAGAACAACGCCTCAGTAGAAAACCATATCAAAGAAGGGTCATACAGACTGTGTTTTATCCATTACTGGAAAATTTTAACGACATAGAACAGTCTCGAATTGTTTTCCAACAAATAATTCCATTAAAGAAATAATTTTCCTATTTAATAATAACATTTTCATTGCCAATTTTTACTGTGAAAGGTCACAGGTGATTTTTTTTTTTTTTTTAAGTGATTAGCACTGTTCTTAGTCTTTGTAATTCTCCTCTTGGGTGAACAAAACAAATCCCAAAACTGGTGTCAGTGTACCAGCATCAAAATAAACACTGCAATTACTGTGTAGGTGTAATACTAAGCTGCAACACCAGCTTGGCAAACTGACTTCTACCCATTTAATGATTTGGCTATGTTAAAATTTCATAAAGGTTAAAGCAGAAATTAGAAGGTGCCAGCATTTGTCATAAGCCATAAATTACACTCCTCTGTAATTTTGGTTACAAATGCAGTTTGTTTGTCAAATGTTATTTCTACGTTGTTTCAGTGCCCTTTTCCATCATTTTATAGCGAGCAGGAAATTTCTACTACATTTTTTATTTCAAGGGTCTTTCTTGATTTGCCCAGTTCTTTGTGCAAAATGGATTTGTTCTAACATTATTTCTCACCTGTATTAATACTGTTTGAGGAATTTTGAAAATTCCAATTAGGTAAGCCTTATTAACACAGGCAGGCTACAGACCAAAATCACGGAATCATTTGGCTTCCTTTAAGATCATCGAGTCCAAAATGGTGTATTACCAAGCACAGAACTTCATATGAGTTTCTTCCTTGAAACATTCTGAACTACTCCCGTTCAGCTCTCCCCAGTGTGTCTCTTTTCCTGATCCAGAGTGCTGTTTGCACAGATCTGATAAAAATACAGCTTTCCCCGATTAGATAGGCTAATGTAACTAACTGTCCACAAAACCCCTGTGCTATTTTGCATCTCTTGGCCTGCAATCAAAGCTGAATTGACACTATACTTGAAATTATTTTTGTTTACTTTTGATATCAACCACTGAATACATTAAGTTTTATATGATTTACATTGTACTGCACTAAGATGCATCAATAACACCTTGTGCTCTAACTCCAAGAGATGTCATAAACTAATGGGAGATAGACAAGATCTACACATAGAATAAAAAAGTTCCAAAGATCATCTGGGTGATGAATGAGTCAATACAAGATATTCCTGAACTATTCTGTCCTGCACTGTATTTCATAAAATAACTTTAGAAGTCAGTCTAATGAACCTGCCATTTTTCTGAGAGGTATAAAACAGAGATCCTAACATCTTCTCATCATTAGCACTCAACATATTCAGAAGACTTTGGTCGGTTACTTGCAGGCTATGAATGAAACTCAGTTTAGGCAGTTCTATTTTAACTACAAAAAATCTGTGTGTAAATCCAGCAGGAATCAAAGGAAACTGTGAATGGCATTAAACTGACACAATCAGGTTTAGCCTCGGTGCAGAGGCTATTTTGAGTTATGATTAATGAAAGAACTATAGGAAAAAAAACTGTGATACAGTTTGATTTGACCTTTCCTGACTTTCCCAGAGAGAGTTGGCTACAGTAACTGCGAAGTTACTCCAGTGCAGTGAAAAATTCAAGGAAGCTCAGTGAAGACAGTAAGTTCAAACAACGGTGACATGTATTGTCTCTCTTAGATTTAACATTAAGTTGAGATGAGCTGGGTTCAATGACTGGGGTTTCCATATGCCAATAATAATCTATTAATGACCCATTCCTGACTGGAAATTCATCTACAGTAATTGTATCAGGATGATTCTACAAGTGACTTTTGAAATATAAATTGCAGAACTATATTAGCAGTCAAGATTTATGCAATGTGATAGCTAAGTGGTTTCAGGAGCTGAATCCACTGAATCTCCCCCTGCATATGAGACGATTAGCATCCTAGTAAAGTGCAGAGGCATATTTTGTACTTAAACTAAAAGCCAAATGAGCACCTCTACCATTTTTATAAGTGAGTAATCACATCTACTTTTAAGCTGGGGTTTCTACAGCAATTTCATTCCTTAGAGCCATTTTCAGTCTGATGTAAAATATTGTTGGGCTGCCTAAACAGTCAGCACTTAATTTCTTCAGCGGAGGACCAAATTTAACCTTGATATATATATATATATATGTAATTTCCATGGATCTCTGGAGCTTTCTCTTTTCTAACAGAAGGTTGAACATGGCCCTGAAAGCTTAAGGTGCAAGGTGTAATTCAACAGAAATCACAATACATTGGAAATCCATCTGATTCACATTATACTTATTTTTGCATTTTCTTTCTGCATTTCAAGCAATTTATTTCATATAAAGCTTTATTTCATGTTTAGTTCTCTGTTAAAACTAAGACAGATGTATGTTCTATCTTCAGTACTATAGATCACAGTGCTCTTAATTACCAAGTTTGTTTTTTTCTCTTGGATTAAACAGATTTCATTTTTTCCTGACTCCTACTCTTTATCTTTCATGCCACAGACAGATAATTCTCCTCTTATTTTCTGCATGTGTTTCCCTATCATGCTTACCCCAAAGGGAACAAGAGAGACAAAGCCTCTCTCATCAAAGAAATAGCAAATGGTATCATGCCAAGAAAAATGAATTAAATGCAAGTCTGTGGATTGTATCTAAACATGCAGAAGTAAACTGATGAGAGTTACAAAAAAGGCAAAAGTCAAAGTGGTTTTATATGGTCTGGTGTTATTTTTTTCTGTTCTGAACTGTTCACTGGCACTGAGAAAACGTAAAATACCAAAGATTACCAGGTATCTTGAGTTCCTTTAGAACAATGCAAAAATACAAGGAAGAGTGCCTTGGCTCTATCATATCACTCACTCTAAACGTAACATTTATTCCTGAAAAAACATCTAATTCTTGTTTTACACATAGTTAGTTCTATACCTTCAGCTTGTTAGAATTATGATAGAGAGAAAAATAGTTGTTGAAAAGAGATGTAATCATAATGAATGATTTCTTTACCTCTGAGAGTCTGCCAATGAAGTGCTGTACATAATCTGCCACTGTTCAATCAATATGTATGAAGAATAATACAATGAAGAAGGGATTGTTAACATCAAATGAAAGAAAATACTCAGAGGAATAGGAGTTTCAGATTTATGCTCTCCAACAAAGCAGAATTTTGATAGAATTTATTCTGAAAGCCAGACAAATAACAAGTCCACCTGGGACCTAAGACAAAGACACTGAACTAAATCTCAGACTTATTTTACTACCTTTACTTTGTTAAATAAAAATTATTCTTGGATTTCATGTAAATTAATGATTATTAAATATCATTTGAGCTATATTTTCTTAAAGGATCCATTGGGAATAAAGCAGTAATATCAGAAGCAGTTGATGTCAAAACTGGAATAAACAAACATCAAAATCCAAAGCTATGGTACCTCTGCTTTCAAGTAGAAAAATACTGCTTTGGATATCTTGACATGTAATTAGAATGCAAGTGTGCAGGTGTGCATTCAACTAACCCTGAATTTGGGATGAACCACTCACAACAACTCCATAGCCAGATATTCAAAACAAATATTGGGAAATAAAGTTAATAACATAGAGATATATTGTAAGCGTGAGGTGTAGGTACCTTCAAATAGAAAAATAACCACTTAATTTGCAAAATAAAGCAGATGACACAAATGAGTATTTCATTTTTTGTTTTGAAAGCCTAAGTTGGGATCCCGATTATACCTTCTGTAACTTCAATGCCAACCTCACAGTAATGCATCTTGTATGACAAGTATCCACAAATATCTCACAGAAAGATATTTGAGGTAGAGGAAACATAGTCAACTTTCATAAAGATACTGTATAATATCAACTTTAATGCTGACACTGCTGTTAGGTATTTCACAAAAATATTATTAAGGTGCACAGTGATGATCTTGGGAGGAAGTTTTAAGACTACATGGTCCAGTCCTCATATCTGCCCTGTTAAACACTAAAAAATTCCTTAGCTTCTGTACAAAAATAGACTGCATAGGATTCCATCTAGTTTTCATTAAAATATAAGAGTCTAAACCTACAATATGAGAAACTTATCTGAACACAAGCAAAGTACACGAATAAGAGAAATGTGATTAATTAGACCACAAAGTAACACTTAGAAAAAACAACTGTATTGGATGCAAAAAACCTCCAAATTCAGTTACACTTTGTTATCTCAGATATATCTGAAAACATATATTGTAAAATGTTACAGTTAGATAAAATTAGTTTGGGTTAATCAGTATGACTTTAAAAAATTAAGATGTATCTTAATACAAAATATAATAGATTTTCTGGTGTCCACCAGCAACAAAACTGAGTTAGTCATAATTATTACTATCCAGCATAACAAATCACACATATCAGTCATTTATTTACTGATGTTGTCTCTCAACTCTTCCTCCTTTCAAGTGCTAAGAACAATACTGATGCTTGAAATCATGCTCCAAGATGGAACCTAAATTAATGGCACCTAAATTTCAAAGAAATGATAGGACAAGAAAAAGAAAGCAAAGAAAAAACAAACAAAAAAGAAATGTTCCTTTTGGTTCAATTCCCATTCATTTCTGGGGAGGAAAAAACAATAAACCGAGTTGAATAATCTCATGAACTCTATTTAGTAAGGAAAACCTGCATAATGAGAATGATAAAGGAAAACTGAAGAAGGTTAGAGTATTTGGGTAAAGATTGTTAACAGCTGAAATAAAAAGGAATTGGAGGCTGAAGTTATAAGAGGGAAGAGGAAAACACATTGAAGAGAACAATGTGAATGTGCATTTTTCTGGAATATGCATATGTTATACATGCAGTAGAGAAGGTTCAACCTCAACCAAAAAAATCAGCGAAAAAGGTCAGGCATCAGTAAATACAGTAAAATCATTTACTTTCACTGCATACCATTTAGGAAAAGAACAAATGGTGTGCAGCAGAAGTAAACAAAACAAACCAAAACACAATAGACAATTCTTTTGATTTTGAAATTATTCCAGGTTACATAGATACAAAACTCACTAAAGCAAGTTTAAGCCTGCTCCAGAATCCCAGACAAATATATCTGCTTCTCCTCTCTCCAATTACCTTCCTAATAACTAGATGGTGCAGTTTAGCTGTCAGATCTCACTGGAATCTAAGCAAATGGAATTGCCTCATTCCATTTGGAATCTACAGATCTTGTCATTAAAATAGTACTAACTGATTGTGAATCAGATTTACACAGTAGTACTCTAAGAGGATAGCTAATAAACAAATGTTCACAGTTCAAGCTTTTCACTAGACAGATGGAATAGAAGTAAATCATAAGAGGAAGATGTAAAGTGATGGAAGTGTATAATTTTTATGTTAGTTGCTACCATGTAGTTTAAAAAAAAAGTATAAACAACTATTTTCACTTTTACTTAGGGCTTCACTTATCCATGTTCATTTATTGTACTGAAACAAATTCCAGCACAATTAACTGAGAGTTTAGTCCCTCAGGTTTTGAAATCTGTGTTTGAAACTGCATCTTCACATTTGGAAAATTTGTCAAGCATGCTTGAGAAGTCTTTACACCTTATCCTTAATACCTTGAGAAGTCTTTATACCTTAACCTTTATGTATAGAGATGCTAAAATACATATTTTCACTGTACGTATCCCTGTATTCTATTGTGTTAATGTGTTTAAGATGCAAGCTTTTTGGAGAAAAGGAATGTGCTGCATGTAATCAAGTTAGGACAGGAAAACGTGCACAGTACCAAAAAAATAGATTTGCTTGTTCAACAAGTACTTGAAAGTTTTTTTCCAATTTAAGAGACCTTTGGAAGGGAAGAGAGAACATGGAAGAATCAGATAAACATAAAAAAAGGTTGAGTATAAATATACTTGATGTTTCTATATATGTGCATGCACACACAAATTCAAGGTACATTACTTTGCAGTACCTGATAGAGAGGAAAGTAAAGAAAATATACGCCACCTTTGAACCTCTAAGAAAAATTTCTAAAAATCCTAATAACTTAAGAAAATGTATCATAAAATTTTATTTCATGATGATCTAAGCTTCACCTCTAAACCTGTCAGCTATTATGCTGAATCGGAGAAGGAAAAAAGGAAAACAAAAGAAAAAAAGAATTCAATTTTAGGAGAGATTAAATTGAATTTATCATGGATACTGAAAGACAAGTAACTTTTTCTCAGAGTGCACAAGAGATAGCTTTGGCAAACCCAAACTTCTTCAATAGTATTTCCAGTAAAATTAAAAAATCAACTTTCTACTTGGCATTCATTATAAGTATGTTGTAATAGGATAATGAATAGCAAAATGATAATTTTCAGATGCTGCCTTTGAGAGTCATCCATAGTCAACCAGTCTTGAGGATTCCTTATCCTCTACAATATAAAGTGCACTTCTACTTTTTGAAGCCTTTGTTCATGTCTTAGTAGGGTGACAAATGCTAAGTACAGGAAAATTAAAGAAAGGAGAAATGAGTGAAATCTGTATGATTTAATGCATGGTAAAAAATGGGTTGGGAAAGGAAAGTGGATGTCTGATTCGGGTTTTTCCTCTTTTTCACTCACATTTTTAACAATATTCCTTAAGTCAGATTAAAAATTTATGAAGGATCTTTTATATTTCTACAGATACTTCTGCCCCTCTCAAGGTTTTAGGTACCTGGGCTGAGCCAGAAACTTTGCTGGGACCCATCTTGGTTCTGGATGTGCCAGGACGGTGAGGGTCCTGTGTGCCTCCCCACCCCAGATTCCATCTCCCACCTCCCATTGCCTTGCCTACATGAGACAGAACCTGCTCCAGCTTCTATCTGGCCAATTTCCAGAGTTCTTTAGATTCTGGAAATGGTTCTGGAAACTCAAAACATTACTCAGAGAGAGGAGCCCTAGTAAAACTCTTGCTAACATTTGAAAATGATTTTAAGGTTTGAAAGTCTCACCCAGTATGATTTCCCCATTTGCACAGAAGAATTATGAAGCAGTTTCAGCAAAGAATTAGAAGGACTTGACCCTCATGGCCATTTAGCTGCAGGTATGATATGCCTAACATCTCCTGTTATAGATTTTCTCTCCTCCTGTGACCATACCTCCCACAATGAAAAAGTGAAACAGCTGAGGAAGCTCTGAGTCTGGTCTTCACCTTCCTCCTAAATTTAAATACAATGAATGCCACTTTCCTGACTGCCTGGAGCTTGATGCTGTCAGCAAGATTTTAAAACAAAGTTGATTCTCAACAGTGAAGTTCATGGAGACTTAACATTAAACTTTATTGGGGTGAGACTGGGACTTTTGGTACAACTAACTTATGCTAACTTTCAGCACACAAAGCCTAAAGTCAGTTTGATAAAGTGATGTAACTTGGCACTTCATAGAGAAACTATTATTCCAGCATGACTACCACCCATGGGAAAAATCTGATGTAACCCTTCCAGTTCTAGTTATTTCATTAACAGGATTTAGATCCAACCAATTTTGTAAGACAAGTCTAATGCTTGCTTGGATTTTCCTCTAGTCATCAGACATAGATATCAGCAAAAGGTAATTTGCGAAGCCAAGGTGTCAAAACAGTACTGTGCAACCACCTCTGAATTTTTATGGACACAGCTGGGCTTTATGGGAGTACTGAAAGTTACACCAAAGTGAATAACTATTAAGAAAAAAATGTGATCTATTGAGTCTGAATACAAGGTAAGAGTATGGAACACCAGAGGACTGGAACATCCCTAAAAAGTCTATTTTGCAGTTATGTGGGGCTAATGAAAAGAACACCTTTCCTCTCTGTATTTGCATAATTAGACTGCCACAGCTATGTTTGTAAACAAATGGCACACGTATGGAAAACTGTTATTTTCAAGATTAATATTTCTTTCTTTGGTATTTTAAATAAGAAAATAAATAATTGGAAAGAAGAATAATATCCAAAGATCAAAGGAAAGAAAAGAGACAGGGCAAGGAATCCTGCAGTGTTTTCTTGGCTTTATAGCAGCTAGAAAACAAAGAGGCTGCCTCCTGAGTATGTTGAATTGGGGAAAGTTGTGGTAACTGGCCACTCACAGTCTTGAAAACTCTTATCTTGAGCTCTTGTGTGTGAGGGAAAGTGGGGATCAATATGGCCAATACTAGAATAATCACCATTTTCCACAGATTGTATTACTGCTTGTTAGAAAAATGACTGGAAACACAAAAAATCAGACAGAAGGCTTTGCAGTTAATGCCTCTGAAAATTGTCTACGGGGATCTTTTCTATACCATTCACTTTCCTGAACTGTAATTTTTAAGCCCTTTTTGAAGACCAACCTTATAATTTAGAATGGTGAATGATTTCCTAGGTGATCAAGCAAAGAGTTTCTGATCAGTTTAGACTTTAATGAGAAATTCAATCACTTCTCTAAAATTGCTACTTTATACATGAAACCAATGGAAAGCTTTCTTATTGACAGTGAAGAGGGTACTTGAAAAACTAAAAAAAAAGTAGATATATCAGTTCTGTGAACTGATCTACAGCAATTGTTGCAGAAGTGTTTCACTGCTTTTTAAGGGGTGGGAGAAACAGTGCAGGCAGAGAGAGCAGGCACTGCAGTGCACATCACTGCTCTGGGGGAGAAAGGAAAGGTTTGCACATCTGGGAACAGCAGTCTGACTAGGCAAACACAAAATATACTTCCTGACCACATTCCAGCTTCTGCATGAATCTGGTTAGAAGTTATCATTAACAGTTTCTCCAGTTTAAAGTTGTTCAGTTTTACACACACTGCTTATTTACAATCAATATTTTTCAACCCATAAAACGCTGGGCAACAGATCTGACATTACAAGGGATGACTAAAAAACTTCTGTCAGAATCACCTTGTGATCCTGAGAGGGTTTGCCTACACTAGCAGAAGCCGTAACAGCACAATTAGGAGAACTAGCCACCTTGTTTAAACTGAAAACGGTGACATTGAGTTGAACAGCTGCCAAATGCACCATAGTTTCTGAAACTGATTTCTGTAGTTAAATACCCTTAAGATATATTTCTAATACACAAATGTAATGACATGATTTTTAATGACAGTATGAGTATCTTACATATGCATATTACATGAAGACATTCTGGTATTATATATACTACATCTTTGAAGTATTGAGGACAATATGAAACAATTGTCACCCCCCAAAGAAAAGCAGGTATTTCTACTTTTTTTTTTTCCTGTAACACTTTCCCAACATTTTTTATTCCCTGTCTTTCTGATCTCTTTTTATACTCCTCCTTTACCAGAGTTGAATACCATTTACAAGCTGATCTGTCACCATTGCCACCTCTCTTCTTTGCTCTCACTTTGGTTGAAAGATTCATCACTAAGGTTGCTCTTACTGTAACTGTGAGGCTAAACTAAATATGCTAGAAAAGCTAATAACACACTCTTATTATGAGGTTAAACTTCACATGGCAGAAAAGCAATGCTTACAGTAATGGACTGTATCTGCACCAATAAAAAAAAATCAAGAGCAAATTAAGAGCAAATTGAGAATATATTTTCAAATCTTTAATCCCCATATTACACATCATCACAATGAACAAACTTCTGTAATTCTTTAGAAACACCCCAACTTAATAGAAATTTTGTAAATTTCAATGAAGGATTTGCTGATAAAAATCAGCTTCTGAATGTAATGAACACATGGGAGTAGTTGTCAATCAAAAAGCTTTGACTTGCCCTTTTGAGACTCTGCATTTCTGACATGGTTCCCCTGCTCAATCTTGAAAAATGATCTTACCTTTCAGGAATTGCTTCTGTCTTTATCCATCACAATCCATATGTAGATACAGTGGGAGATGTATTCATTCAGATACACCCCTATACAGATTTAGATGGCTTACTACTTTAAGATCCTAGTTGTATATATGTTCAATAGAAAGTGGTCACCTATTTGTCTTCCTATGACTCCCTAAAAGTTATAATGCTTGCAGGAACATACGATTAAGTTTCTGAGTTCAAGCTCCCTCTCAGGACAGCACCAAACACCACAGAATTACAACTTAACAACTCCCCCCACACACTAGGGTGAAACTCTCAGTGACTCTGAAGGGGAGGGATTTCCATTTTTAGTTATTTATATTAACTCTTAAACCAGGATGATATACTACTTAATACATTAACTACATCTCACATTTTACAGCATCAAATCTAACATAAACACTACTGACAATACTATGACTCTTTAAGGTGCTTTAATATAAAATGGGAATAAAAACCCAATCCTATTTCTCATATTGCAGTGACTTAAGCAAACAAGATAAAAATAAGGGCATCTTGTGATCTTAACAGTCATTATTTACTAAGATTGTTCATTCTTGTACATAAAAGTGCAATTTAAACAATGCAAAGAGGAATAGAAACATTATCAAAAATACTGTTGGGCATGAACCACCTACAGTTTCAAAAGGGCTGTTATCTAATTAATTTTACTATTAGAGTCAAGATTACACTTGCTTAAAGAAAACATGACAAATTCACTTATTGATGTTACCAGAATGATATGATCTCATCAAAATTTGACTAGAGCCAGAAATCATGAATTTATAAGAGGCCAAATCTTGCCTTCCTGATTCACATGTGAGTTTGCTGCACCCCTAGTTTAACCAAGAAAGTGATAGCCCACTGAACTACTACACTCAGGATTATAACAGAAGAAATATTTGCACCAAACTCTCAACAACACAAGATACAATCTATGTAGCCAAAGCAAAGCTTTATTGATAAAAGCATTTATGCAAATATTCAGCTATAAATTACTTCTAAAGCTTTGGCACTGCAATATTCAGACGTCTATTTAGAAATACTATTTTGTTCTTTTTGGATGCTTATCAGATATATTTTCAGATAAAGCTTTGTTCATGTGAATCTAATTATTCAGCTTTTTTTTCTAAGTTCTTTCCTGTTGGAGCTTCTTGCAAAGTGACTTCAAACTGTTTCATTTTCTGAGTAACCTGAGTGATCCAAACAAGTTTTGCTAGAAGAATAATTTAATGATTGGGAGCTCAGAATCCTTTTGGTCTTCAAATGATTTAAAATACAGAATTCAACATTTCCCCTCCCCCCTTTGAAGTGAGTCATTTTTAGCAACTTAGCCTCAGGTTTCTTCAGAGCTAGTACATTACACTATTGTGTATAATGCCAGAAGTGCTAACAGCCTAAAATATTACCAGACAACAGGAGTCTGAAGACTCGTGTTTAAGAAAAAAATCAGAATCAAGTAAGTGTTTTCTGCAACAATTAATGTCATATCTTTCTATTTACAGGACCCAAACCTAGAACTGCTATTCTATTCAAGTACTAGACAGAATGGTTGACAGAGAAGTTGAGAAAAATCCATGGGAAAAAGGCTTAGATATGAAAGACTCAAACCAGTCAATTTACATCCTTTTAATAACTATTGGCCTTTTTACAGTTATTCATTCTACTCATTTTAAACTTAGCCTATTTAGGAGAAGATCATTAATACCAAATGGGCTTCTCTCACTTCAGTGATACATCTTCAAAAAGAGTGAAGAAAGAAAGGCAAATGATCTATGAATATAGTTTCATTCCAAAAGATTCTGAATTAATGCATTTTGAAATACTCCCAAAATTTCCAGAAAAAAAAACAAAACCTTCCACTTACAGTAAATATCTGGAGTACATTCAGCCTTAAACACACTACATTTAGGTGTCTACAGCCCTTTCTATTAAAGCTCTTACTATTAAAGAGGATGCAGTCAGTTTATGAAGCTATCAATGTTGTTCAGTTTACCCTGAAGCACACCTCTCCATGTAACTCTCTACAGACCAGAGCAGGGACTCTATCTCCCTTGTCTGCAAATGGGAACCAAGAAAACCAGCTCATGGGGAGAAGCACACAAAGATCGAATTTGCCAAGTTTGGTGTTGAATACTGTCCTTGGTTTCAAAGCAGTTAAGAGTTTCATTTCTGTTTTTCTTAATAAAATGAATTAAAGCATATATTAAAGTGAAAATGGAAGTATCAGTGACATATAGTAATTATTTCATCAAAATCAACATATTCCATAAGAAAAATCTAATTTTAATAAAACAGTTTTTACCAAAGACAAAATATTTCATCAGAAAACAAAACAAAGCAAAAACAAACAAACAGACAAAAGAAAACAAAAAAAACCTGAAACAACAAAACTCAGACCTACTCTGCTCCACAGAAGATGCAAGAATACAGAAGAAATTTCCTTCTTTTTTCTCCTTAAGGCAATAATCCTAATGGATAAAATACTCTGATCTTGTTGAAAGAGCGTACATGTACACCAGAATTAAATCCTCATGAACAGGAGGATTACTCAATAGTAAATAATTTCATAGCTTATTGAAAAGTTAGGACACAAATGTTAACTGCTGGAGGAAGGACCTCAACAGCAAAGAGGCATTAAAATAAGAAAAATATTCATAGTAGATATAAAGTTGTTTCCCTACCTGTGTGCAGACAAATTACTGAGGTACAGGGTGTATTTTTCTTCAGCAGACAGCCCATCCATCATCAAGTAAAAAATATGAAAGTTACTCTGGTTGAAAGGCTGCACAATGACACGTGACTTCTCCAACATGTATGTATAAATCCTAGCTGATTGAGAAACAAACAAATACATTCATCATTATACTGATTGCTCTAAAGTTACATATTTTAAACCATTAATTGCAACAGTGAAGAATAAGCAAAGTTTATTATAAAACAGTCTGAGGTGAGCATAAAAAAAATATTATTTACTGTACCCCGGTTTTCTATATAAATCACATACAAAGCCTAATTCCACTAAAATAAGTGGAACAAATGCCTTGCCTTACTTACCATCTTATCTTATCTTTACATTTATTCACTTAGTTCTAATGATAATTATGTTGATCTGGATTCTGTTTTACTTATTTGAGGAACCAGTTGTTGCATTTGGCAAGGCTTTCTGAGAGACAAGCTATTAGTCATCTCACTGAAGAGCAGACATTTGAGCACTGGCATCTATTCTAAGCTCCTTCTTAATGGAAAGAGAACAATGCAAGAGAGATTCAAGGTATCTTGGAAAAACTGCTCTTGGAATCTTTCTATCTTTCTGTTTGTTACCAAGAACACTCAGATTAATAGTTTATATTAATGAACTAACTTCTAGATAGCTACTTCTAGATGTCTACAAAGAGACGCATCCTCTGTAGGACTGGTGATCAACAAGATCACTAACCTGTGCCTGGGGAAACATAAGCATCTCAGAAGGTCTATCATGATAATGGACCAAATGATAAGTCATGTGAATCAGCATGTCTGGGAAGAAGGTGGAAGAGGATGAACCTGACTGCCATTTGATTACAGAAATGCTCATTACAGGATCATACATAACCTCATTCCCACTAAAGTTCTGAAAGAGGCAAAACCGAAGTGAAGGAAATATTGGACCCTCAGATCCATTCACCTGTTTCACCAGATTACAGGCATTTTAAAGGTGTATGTGAAGAAAGAAGAGATTCACTGTTTTGGGCAGATTACTCTTCAGCCCTCCACTGATTGTAAATGACCATGCAGTTCCAGATGCAGCTGGCTAAAGAGAACAAGAAAATGTCTAACTGTAGATAAAAGTCAGGGCCCTCCCTCTGAGCAGGGACCGATTTACACTTCCCCACTCTATGCACTTTATCTCATCATTGCTTAAGTACTAGCTGTGGAAGCATGTCTCTTCAAACACAACTGAGCACCCCCACCACTAGGATGCAGTACATTCTCTTAAGAGCTTTATGCTTTTCAATCTCTGCAATATGGCAGAGCTGTCACAGGGTCTTAGTGAGCATCCTTACCCTGGGAAAGATTGCTGAGTTTAGAGGGTAAGGTGTATTTCTCAGCAATGGAGGAGTTTTATTTTTGAAACCCCATAAACAGAGGAGGATATTGCACCATAGCTTCCTATAATCTGGATGATAACCAAACCATCTTAAGACTCTTTTCTTTATACACTGGAAGTAGTTCTTGAACATGCAGTAATAGAAAATACTGATATATGCATCTAGTAGCACAATAAGTGTGCCCTCCAAACACTTACCATTTTTGAATGGGTTTTTAGAATTTTTTTATTTTACTTTTTTGAAGCAAGATGAGATTAAGAATAAAATAGCACTGAATTATTTGTTGCAGTCAAAACTGTTCTATTTCTATCCTTAGTGAAGAAGCACAACTTTAGATGTCTGAGAAACCTGAAGTTTGAAGGCAGAGTAGGAGTTCAAAAACTACTAAAGATGTAGGTAGTTGAAACAGTATTTTCAGAACTGGATTTAGACTCAAAGGTATCACCTAGTGCAATGCTAAGTGAAGTTATGCAGGTTAGATCTCAGCACATGAGAGTGTGTATCGGAAGCATGGTTGAAAAAAGAATGTCATGTTCCTGTTGCCATACAGCTGCTAATACCCACAGCAGCTTGTTCAGAGCTAAACTGGTTATTGCTATACAATCTGTAATTGGTAATTATATTTTAAATTTCACCGAAGCATCTTCCTTGCTTTCAGAGAGCTCTAAGTTTCTGTGTATATTGTTAAACACGGTAAACTTGAAGCTACTTGATGTTGTTTCTATGAGGGAATTCAGCCTGTGAGAATATTGCTGAAGACAGTATACTGTGGAAGAAAACAAAATTGGTAAATCTTGAACATACTGTTTTTGAGAAAGGACTTAGCAGTTAAGTGCTGTCCCTGAACTAAGTATAACTATGCACAGTCTCACAAAGTGCTGCTCTGCACCTCTGGAATGACCAAACCATCCCAGATACATCCCAGTTAAGCAGTACAGAACATCAGTGGTACACTACCCGGGAGGATCTTCCACAATTTTATAGGCATAGCCTTACATATGTGCTAGCAACAAAAAATCATGGCTGGGATTCTAGCTACAGAAAATATGATAGGACTGACAGAGAAGAGTTATATGGCTGACTTGCTGAACTAAGGAGATGTGATCTGGCCCATTTAATCATCCTACAAAAAGTAGAAGTGAACTCCTGCTACTGCAGAGCCTGTATTAAGAGAAATTGTGTATCAGATGTCCAGCCCTCTGTTGCTACACTACAGGGGGAAAAAAAAAAAGAGAACTGTGCTGGAAATAAAAGGCCACGCTTGGGAAATCATTAAGCTGGTAGCAGGATATGTTTCTGGCTCCAGTAACTTTGCAGCACACTAAAATGTAATTGCAATGCAATCTTAACATATCATGGCAGGACTGGACCAGACAACACATGTTCATCAGCATCAATCATTACCTGGCTGCCATCACTACAGGGCAAAACAGAATAGATGAACCTGAAGGATGATTTCCATTTTTTATTGTGCTTCTAACTTATTTCTCAGTAAAACTAACCCTACCATCAATTAATTTGAAAAGAGGCAATTATTAATATATAATTACCGGGTTTTGTGTGCAGCGATCTTCACTAAGGCTTTCATAACTATCACTCAGGTGGTTCTAACATTCATTGATTAATAAAAGCAAGGAAAATGTTATTGAAGGTCATATATTTAATTAATACATTTAACTTTAATAATGGACAACACCACTTATTTAGATGACACAAATTAATTCAGCCCTTTTCAGGTACTTCAAAGTCACCCACTTTAATAAGGCAAAATAAGTTCACCTCAGCACCTCTGGCAATGGGAAGAGCTGTTAAGAAAAGTCAAGCTTCTGATCAGCAAGAATGAAACACAGCACCAACTTAATAGTGCTGAAGTAACTCATAACAAAAACTAAAAGTGAAATTATATGTTTGTTAATCTATGTATGAAAGGGAAAAATAATTGTGTTCCAGAGCAGTCTGACATTTCTTGTGCAATGCTAACGGCAGCACAAGGAAATTTCTGCTTCCTTTAACAGATGACTTGATCTACTGAGCAGCTACAAAGTCAGCAAGTGGACTCTCTATTGAAGTGTGGTCAAGTGAAATATTTCTTCCAGCAATGCATTCTTTGAACCTGCACTTCTTTTTCTCAAAACCCATGTTGTCCTAAATACAGATATTGCTAAAGACAAAATAGCATTTGAAAGTTCAGATCTGAAACACAGTACAAGACCTCAGAGAGCTCAGCCAGCTGCAGTCTTATACCAAAAAAAGAATGTCTAAAAATTTTTAATTGATAAGAAGTTTGAAAAACACAGAGGCAAACATGCATTCTGCTTCTTTTTACAAATCAAAGCAGATCCTCCAGTTTCAGTGCAATTTAAAAAAAAAAATACATTTTTTTTTTTTTCAAAAACTGAAGACTGAGAAAAACAAGGCTAAAGCAAGACAGGAAAGTCTGGAAAGTAAATTTGTCAGGCTTGATTTTCTCTTCTTAACCTTCTTTTTTAGTAATTTGAGGAAATTGACAGAAGCCTTACATTTCATCTTAGGAATTATGTCAATTTACCTGAAAGAACATTTGCATTCTCCCTTTCCAAATGAAAATAAAATGAAATAATTTTCATTCTGGAAATAAATAAATAAAAAAGTGGTTGTGAATCATTGTCTATGAATGATTATTATTTTTTGGCAGAAGATCAGTCTTTGAGTTCTGTTAAGTATGAATTTATTTTAGAATCTTAATTAAATCACTGGCCTGTAGTTTATTCTGTATTTGTTCTCATGTAAGACTTTTTACTAGCTCCCACTGCCTTATCTTAGCCAGTCACAGAGAACAAGGACTTAAACTGGGTTATACGTTCTCCGCTTGTTTGATTGGACTAATGTAATGAAAGGTACCTGGCCACAAAGCCACTTGTCACAGAAAATTTGAACCCAACATCGCAACACACAGAATCAGAAACAAGTCAGAGAAGACACATAAAACCTCTACAATATTTGTAGTGACTTTGAGTAGAACCACACTCGAGAACTCTATCCTTGTTTTCAAAACTTTGTGCCAAAGATCCAGTTTATCAGAAAGACCAAATCAAGCCTGTAGATTAAAACTGTGGTCAAAACGTTTCTGTTGTTCTTTGAAATAATAGCTCTACTATTGATTAGACGCTCTCCTATAAGAATAAACATGACAAAAGTCAGAGCATGTCCAGGGTCTAAGCATAAAAGAATTTCAACATAAACAAAAAACTGTCACAAATTTCACCAATGTCCACTGAAAACGCAAGGAATGCTACCATGAGTTTGCCCTTTCTAATAAAAATGTACATGTGTACTTTGCACGCCCCTTCTTTAGCAAATTGTTCTGGATCTCCACCCTTAAGATCTCTCTGTTAAGGAGTTTAAACAACCTAAACCCTCTGATGGAGGCAGTTTAGTGTCACTTGGGTTTCTGTTTACAAACCAGACATATTTAGCCCAGTTTGCCTCAATGAGTTAGAAAGTCGTATCTCAGCAGAATCAGGAACTCTGTGTATTTACATTTTTCATTCATGTTTAAACAGTGCAAGACAGTAAACACTGCAAATGATCTTGCAAACAGTTACAGAGAATGACTGGGTTGGATTTAAACCAGCCAAAGACAACACGCCTGATTCTTTTCTCATTTATGGAGATGTAAATCTGGGACAATTTCACTGAAAAATTATGCTTAGCAGTGCCCTAGAAAAGGCAACGTCTATGATGCAAATCAAACAAGCATGAACAACTGCAATTTGTAAAAATATAAACTCCACTTTTACTTCCGTATTTGGGCTTCTCACTCTTCATTGTAAATTATGGAAATTTTGGCTATCTTAGATTTTGTAAGAGGAATTGATTCAATTCCTAAATGCCAGGGGAATAGTAGGGCAGAGAAGTAATTTGCTTATATTTGTTAACAACCTTGACTAACCCTAGATTTTCTCACTTAATGCCTATGCTTTGAAAGTGATAAAAACACAGCATTAGTATACCAGAAAACTGACATGAGAGCCTGGTTAACTATTCCACATTTATACCATGCACAGACAAAGGCTGTGAATTAAACTGGCAAGTCTGGGTAAAGCTGTTTGAAAAATCAAGTCCCTGCAATCTCAACAAGGCACCCAGAAATTGTGGGAACACATGGTCTTGAGGCTTCCATTCCTCATATGAGGAACTGAATGACACAATCTTAGGTCAGAAGTACTGTGAAAATGAAGCCATTTATGTTTCTGAAATGCTCATAAAGGGAAAAATGTTGATGAACAACACAGAAAATCCAGAGGAAAAACTAGCATTCTATTTTCAGAGCGGAATAAAATGGCACACATGAATCAATGAAGGGAAAACAAACTATTTAGTAGCAGATCACAGAAGAAATATATCTGCACTGAATGAAGCATAGAAAAAGAACAGAATTAACTTTAAATTTGTATGCACATGGCAACAGAAGAGTCAGACCACCTCAATTTGGACATTTCCTACTATTCATATGCTTAAATTTGCAAAATCAGAATCACTTGAATCTGTTTGCATTTGTGCTCTGTGTATGTACACAAAAAGAGAAAAAGTGTGCATGCAATGCAATAGTGAAAACTAAATATACTCAAAGTAAATATAAGGCAAAGGAATTATAAAATCTTATAGTGTTAAGGATTGAACTTCAGTTTCACAAGCCAAATCAGACGTTATTTAGTCCATCCTAACATTTACTTCATTTGCTTTATTTTCCTCTCACAAGAACACATAAATGAAACAAAAAAAGCATACTTCTTAGTTTTACATTTTCTTTACAAATATCCTATATTTATTGTAAAACAAACTAGAAAAAAAGCCATTGTAATTTCCCACAGTGACATTTTCATTTTCACTACTGTATTTGCTAGGGTACACTGAACTCATGAGAAAATGAATTGTAATTCCCACTATGAAATATATTGCAAGAATGTTTCCAGGAAACTCTTCTGAAAGCATAAACACATTCAAAATGACAAAGCTAGTAAATCTAAAAAAAATGTTTATCCAATGAGATAATTTACTTAGATCAAAAGTGTGTCTCACCACACTCCTTCTCCATCCAGGAAGATCAGTGCAAGTACAAAACTGTGTACAGTTTCTGCACAAACCTCTCCCTTTAGCACATAGTGACTTTATGATGACCTATGCAGACCAGAAATGAAACCTCACCTTGACTATCTCCAAAGATCAGAGTTTTCAGAATGAAACTGACTGAAGTTTTGCCCAATATTCTTTTTTTTTTTTTTCCCCATGAATGAATACTTACTGGAAATTAGCAGACTCATGCTTACTCTGAAAGCAGGCACAAATTCCACACTATCTTAGCTCTAATAAGAATAAACATCAGTATGATTCCCAATTTCTTTAGAAGAGGCTCAAAGCTGTAATAAATTACTTCTAATGTCAGTATCACAGAATATCTTTGTATTTTGTTTACCCTGAACAGATGTTTTTTCCTTATTCAAAGCAAACTTAGAATACCTGATATAATATTAGACACAAATGTAAAAAGTATTTTAGCTACTTTTATTTCACAGAGAAGCAATGCACAGCTGTCATAGTTTGTTCATTTTGGGCATAAAGGGAAACATGATTTCCTGGAAAAGCTAACAGGAATTGATGGTATTAATAGTTTTCCTTGTCTTTCTCTGCCACCTCGTGGCTGCAGAGAATGGGGCTCTTCCTCTTAATACTGCGCACTCCTCTTGACATGCTATAAATATGTTCTTCTGACACTCCCCAAAATACCCTTGCCTCTTTCACACACTTTAAGGTCATTGATGCATAATATGTGTATGGCACGCTGGGATCCTTGATCTAGTAGTATGTGGGTGATCACAAAATAAACACATTAAATGATACTTACCTGCAATTAATGTTTTTTTCTTCTCACAAAACTGTAGCTCAAAATATTTTATAAAACAGCTGGAAAAATCATTCAAGGGTGTTTTAGCATGTCCAAAGGCCTCTAGGATACAGTTTACCTGCAAAACAATGGTAATGACAGGTAATAAACAGGAAGATATTTCAATAAACATCAGTGGTTGGCTTGTGATAATAACTGGGAGGAAAAAACAAAATAGACTTTTTCAGCTTGGAATTTAACAAATTCCGTGAAAAAAATGTTTTCTGCATAAAAATGCAAGTAAGATAGCTAAAAAAAAAAAGGGGGGGGGGGGGGCGGCAAAATAGAGGAAGTTGTAAATGGAGGGGAAAGACAACGGCTCACACATGAGCTCTGTCCTTACCAGTAGTTTGGATACAAGTGCCAGGAGTCATATGCCCAGAGCTGGCATATGACTTCGGACAAGAATTAGAATTTTTAGAGGTAGCTATGTGTGTGCAGTTACAGTTGGTTGATACCAATAACAAACCAGAGGAATTTACAAGTTTTATATGATGTGAAAAAATGGTATAAATTATTGATTTCAAATACAATTACTTCATCATTATAATAAAGAAAACCAAGGGGAGAAAAATAGATTCAGACTTCTTTTTATTGCACCTATCACTACTGCATTTCCATGTTACATCTTTATGGTCACAACAATTACTTTTTAAAGAGCACTTAAGAAAAAAAATGCCATTAAATATGCCATCTTTATTCCATGTTTTCTCTGTATTTAACTTTTTTGTGTTTAACTGGTTGCTTACACTCCTTACATCCTGAAGGATTCCCTTCAGCCATTTTCTCTTTTGCATCCTAAGAAATTGATTGCAATGTGACCCAAATATACTGTTGTTCTGATATAACCGTGTTTTGCTGAAGCTGGATGACCTGGCTGGGAAGGGAAGAAGACTGTGGAGTGGCACAGATATCATGTGGTTCCAATTACAAAGATAGCTTTATAAAACAGGCCACTCAGAGTCATTAATTAAACCAGCTATTTGTGCAGTAGGTGGCAGCATAAAACTAGTCAGCCTACTTTTGGCTGCACTCCAGCAGTGTTGTTTAGGATGTATTTGCTTATTAGTCTAATTCAGCACTTGGCTTAAGCCATGCAGCTCTATTAAGTTTAATGATGCTATGCACAAACGCAGTAGGAATGAATTCAGGCTACTCTGTTCGTTAATGCACCTTAAAAGGCAACTTAACCAGAATCTCTGCTTGATTCCCCATGGAGCTGGGGTGGGATCTACTACATCCACCTTTACTGTCTGAAGTCAGGTGTCCCATCTAAGCTAGTTACAAGGGACTTTTCTATAACCAAAAGGTAACTAATTTTTCTTAATATGTGATGATTCTCTTCCGCCTGCATTGACTAAGACTTATTGACACATATGGCTACCTCTGTATCATTAAACTAAATGAGACCAGGAACGTGACTCTAACCTCAGAGACAAGTGGCATGATGTATTTGGTTTGACTGAGATGGGGTTAATTTTCCCCACAGCAGTCCTCATAGTGCTGTGTTTTGCACTGAGAGCTGGAAAGGTGCTGATAATACACCTGTGTTGTGGCTGCTGCTGAGCAGGGCTCGCACAGCACCAAGGCTGGTTTTCTGATGTTTTCCCCGCAGTGGGATGGGGTGGACAATATCCTGGGATGGGACACAACCAGGACAGCTGACCCAAACTGACCAAAGGGATATTCCATACCATATGGTGTCAGCTCAACAATAAAAGACAGGAAAAGGAGGCAGGAGGGGGGATGGATCCACTTGTCCTCTGAAGAAGCAGATACACATTTGGAGCCCTGCTTCCCAGAAAAGGGGCCAGATATTGCCTGCTGATGGGAAGTAGAGAATAAATCTTTGTTTTCTTTTGCTTCTGTGTGCAGCCTTCCTTCTCTTTTCATTAAACTGCCTTTGTGTTAACCCACGACTTACATCTTACTTTCTTCCTCCTGGTCCATCTGAGAGGAGGAGGAGGAGTGATAGAGCATCTGGTGGGCACCCGGTGTCCAGTCAAACCACCAAAATCAATAGGATTTTTGTAATCTTTTCATCTGGAATGTACAAAATACAAACCAGTGTCTCTGTAGCCTATCCCACATCCAAATAACCCTGATTTGTAGGTTGTGTGTTAGTGTCAGCTATACTTTTAACAGTATTTTATCATCTTTCCGGACTTTTCAGGAAGAAAGCAGTGTGTTTAGAGTGTAATGCTATTAAAAAAACCCAAAATGAACAATTCTGGAGTTCTGTTGAATATCATGCATCTGGTAAGTGAAAGCTAAAAAAAAAGATAGATATCTTGGGCTGGCTGTAAGTGCTGTAGAGGAAGGTCACCAGAGTGGATGAAAGAGTCTAAACAATTTTTTTTTTTTTTAAGTATGAAACTCAGAACTGAACTGTGACAATGCAGACTGTGCAAAAACATTCTGTGTCAATCTGCCTCTCAGCTGGGACCACAGATGAGAGGTTTCACCAGGAAAGGCAATTTTTTCAGTAGAATCTGAATTGTCAGTCAAGAGTTTAGAATAATTTAAAATATCACTATGAACTTCTATAGTAGTATTACAGCTCTAACAATGGAACATGAGTTGCACTGTTCAGTCAAACAAAAACTTTACATTTACATTGTATTAGCAAGGAGACAAATTAATGTGTGAAGCAGGTTCTCATGATTTCATGATACAGACTGGGCAGGATTTTGTTCTACTGTGGGAATTAAATATGACTGAGTAATCATTCAGAACTCTTGCCTATTTCATAAATATATTTAGTACATAAATATATTTAGTACATAAGTACAGAGCCACATGGCTTAGTTCAGTCCTTGCAGTTTTCCCATAACTTTCCAGTTTCTGTCTTACGCACTATTGCTTCAGATGCCTTGGCACTTCTTATATTGTCCAGAGAAGCACCACCACAACCATACAAATAAATTTATTTACTTACTAGAGGCAACTGAAACACATTTAGGAGTCACAGAAATGTTTCCTATTGACTGAAACATTGTGTTCCAAAGTCACCAAAACATACAGAAGTAAAATTGGCCTCCACTTTTCAGATTCCTCTCATCACATCAATGTGATTGACCTGAAGGTCAGTTCAGGGAAAGAAACCTCCTTTGACTTCAATGGTGAAATCAAACCCCTTATGAACTTCTGCATAGCAGATGCCTTTTTCCTTACAGTTCAAATGCCTCTGCCTATCCAAGACACCAGATTTTTGCTTTGTTCTACACAGTGATAAGAATGCTACTTACATGTTTCATCTTTGTATCAAAGGTATTTCTGCTGGCGCTGGCTCTGCAAGCAAGGTGCTTCACTATCTGTTTACAGGCTTCAGTCTTCCCAGAACCACTTTCTCCACTGCAAGATGACAGGCAAGAAAGAGAGGGAAATCATTGTTATTTTCGCATTTGACACATCATTTATATTCTCTGCTAGCTCTGTTTGAATGGATTTAAGACATTGCAGTCAAACTTTAATTTCAAATAACAGAAGGTTTATGGATGGCAAATAATAAAGAAGAGAATGTAGGAGATAGAGTGACTGACTGTTTATGTTCATGAGGGCTGTGAGAGCTGTCAAGCTATATTGTCTTGTAGCATAAGCCAAGCCAATCACATCTAAATCTCTCAACCATTTATAGGCATTTTTAGCAAAGATTTTTTCTTCCTTATCTTCTGTCCAGCAAAGGAGCCTGCTTATGCTGCCTGGTTCTCTTTTGCCTATGTGGAAATACTACTGTGGCAATGATGGGAATCAGAAGGAAAGGGAAGTGTAGAATGCAATAGGAAGAAGGGAAAGGAAACAGGAAAGAAAACAAAAAGATTGATTTTACAACCTGACCAGTTTGTGCAGTGCAATACACTCTGACTTCAGTGACACTGTTTCACTTAATTTCTTGTTCATGATGTGGAATAAATATTCCAAAGAATGAGAATCTCTAAGGGAAAAATGAGCCAAAGAAACAACAAAGGTGGGAAGAGACAACAGAAAAGTGGAGAGATAGAGGAGGGAACAAAACTCAGTGGAGCATGGAGAAGGAAGGAAATAAAACAAAAGAGAGGGAAAGGATAAGTTTAGTAGATCCTGATTAAGAAATTAATGTAAGAATTTCTTACTTGATTTTTTGTTTTCTTTACAGATAACTGAACCAAACAAAATGTAATTCAATGCTCCTCCTTCGTTTAACCACTCGATCAAATTTGAAAGGCTATTTCTACAACATTCAGATAGATTTTTCACAAGTACAATGACCATGCTGGATAGTTGGTTTGTTATCAGTATAGTTTACTTTCTGAAAATGAGAAGGCAGCAAAATATAATATCTGACCCATTGCTTTACGCATTAAAATCACACTTTAAAGGAGAAATCAATTAAATAAAGGAAAAAACAAAAGACGGAAGGACAAAAAGGTCTTCATACTCAGACAGGGGTGGGATCTCTGCATCATTTAATCTAATTGAACTCTTACAGGATATACACACAGCTCTGCTGAATATCTTAATTTGTTTGCCTGGTAAACTGTAAGCTCAGGTGGCGAGACAGATGTCTCAGTATTATATGTGATGTGTCAAACTGCTTTTATCTATGTCATCCATGTTTCTATAACAAGTTGGAGTCTGTCCCTGGACTTCAAACTCCTATTGGCATCAGTAGGAGGTTTGTGGTCCAAGACTACTAAGATTTGCAGTCCAAGACTACTAAGGTTCGCAACCTGGATATATGTTATTCAAAGGCCTCAAATAATATGTCACAAAGCTCAGGTCATAGAATGAAAGAAATCCTGTGAAGAAGGTCACCATCACAGACAATACAAAACGAGTATCTCTACATAATAGCTAAGGTGATCTGAAAGTGCACTATCCCTTGATCAGATCTTCAGCTTCTGAATTTCTGCAAGAGTTTCAAAAGTCAGATGATACTTTGGATGTCAGCCTCTAAAATCTGCATGCATCTCTGCCCTCCTAACCATGAATTCATTCTCCAAATGTTAATGGTACCATGCTGCCTCTGTTCTTAAGAAGCAGCATTAGCCTTCTGCCTTTATAACAGCAGTGTCCAAATTCCATGTTCCTTTGCCTGTTATCATTAACAGGAACAGAAAAAGTGAAAGAGGTTATTAGTTCTGTGATACTCCTCCCCTAGAGACATTTTATACTCTTTCAAATTACAGATCTGTATTATCCAAAAACTCAGTGAGCTTACATACAAATACAATTCTATCTTGTGCCACCCCTCCTACTGCCCACTCACATCAGCCAGTCCTCTGGCACTTGTTTGTCATGATGATGAAATAATATTGTCTTCCTTTGCACTTAATCCAAAATCACAGCTGCAACCTGCTCTCACTATACCGCAGGCTACCAACAAGATTAATAACAGTGGTTCTTCAGTTATTTCAGCTGTTAAGGAACTTCTCTAAAGTTAAAACATCTCTGAAGTTTAGTACAGTCACGACTGCAGATGACACCTCTGAGCAGAAGTGGTCTGATACGTTTGAAAAGCAGATCAGAAATAATTTACAGTTTGTAACAACTCACAGCTTGTCCAATGTATACTGCCCTTTATATCCAGGGGATAGATATTTGTATCATTCTGAATAAGATTTGATATTTAATCAAAATAATCTTTTTTTTTTTTCCTGACTCACATGAAGTTCTGCAAACCTTTGCCAACATTTCAGCCAACAGCAATTATCAAAGACAAGACTGAGTAACAAATTTCCTTGAGCAACTACAAAAAATTCACCAGACTTTTTGCTTTCAGTTAGGTTAAAGTATGTAAAGGGATTAACAGATTTGGGGATCAAAGGTTCTAAGTTAATTAAAAGTTTCACCATTATAAAACTAGCGTATTTGGATGAAACACTGTTTCACTGGAGATTTCTAATACATTTATTCACAATCTTAAAGTTATTTATCATTGAAACAGCAGTGTGAATAAAGGAACTGGTTAACGTCCATTTTGAAGTGAAGAGCTAAATAACAAGCTCATGGCCTCACAAATGGATAAGTGAGGCAGAATGGAAGGTTGAACACAGGTGCCCCGATTCAGAGGTGTATAATTTAGTCAAGGACTTCCTATTTTTATTGTCATTAGGTTCTATTTCTAATCCTGATCCATGCAATATTAGCAAACATACAGAGCAGTTTGAAATTCTTTACCATTAACTCTTTTTTCCTAATTAGCTTCAGCTAGATGGAGTGGCAATCCCCCAAGAGAGTATGTAAGCTTGAGATGTAATTAAACCTTTTTCAGTTCTATTTTGCTCTAACATATGATACAGAGATCAGTACACAGAAAGAAATCAGTTGGAGGAAAAAAATAAAATGGAAATCTCAACTGCTGAGTCCTGGGGGAAAGAGCTGAAAGGCAGGAGTTACAAATTAGTTAATAGAAAGATAAATTTTCACCTGAGGATAAAGCACTGAGGACGCTGTTCCTGGAATAGCATGTGGTAAGCTCTTTCAGCACAGGAAAATATATGTGGGGGAAGTGAGGAACACAGTTTTCCAGAGTTACTTAAATAAAGTTGCGTGACCTGAAAAATTGTAGAAAATTAACATGATCAATACATTTCAAGTAATTATAGTTCAATCCCTTAATCCTGGGTGTTTTCTAAAGCTCTCTAAGCATTATGAACAGGATCACTGTATGTATATAAGTGGTACCATTATAGTATCCATGAAGATTTTAATTAAAGAAATCATAGCTGTAAGCATAAATCTAATTAAAATGCAAAATTAAACATAACTAGTGGAGTCAACAATACTGCTTTGTGCACTGAGTAAAACAAAACCTAGTAACTTAATTTTTTATACCTCACATTTATAGTTCAATGTCTTGACTTTAAAATCTTACAAAATGAAATATAATCATCCCATGAAAATTAAAATTGAAATCAAAAGCTTAAGTTATGAAATCATTCATATATTACATGACAGAGCAGTCTCCCACAAATGCTCTGTCTGCAGTATAGAATAACATTTGTAATACACATAGTTGACAACATGTACTATCCTTAAAGCTTAAGTATGAGTAGAACCAATTATCTGCTACTGAAACTTAAATTTTCTATTTGAGGCTATTCTGATGTTCTTTCAGGTATTATCAAGCAGATTTTAGGGGAAAAAAAAAAAAGTCTGCTAATACCTACAATTCTGTTCTTTCAGAATAAATAAATAAAATAAAGACAGAATGGAATTTAGATAATTTCATAACATTAAATTGAGATCTGAATTTACAGTTTAGACAACAGTATTCTTTTGAATTTGATTGTTGTGAACAAAAACACCATACCATTTTACAAATATTCTTAAATAATTTTACCTGCCTTTTTAATACAGCTTTTACCAGACCTTCTCATGGGCTTAGAAAATTAGCACAAGCTGTACAGAAACCCATGGCAGTTGGGGGAACAAATGGAACACTATGAAGCATCTAGAATAATACTGGATACTCTTACTTGACCAAACCCCTGCCATTCCATCATGTCCTGTTTTCTCCAACTACAGTCTCTAACAGCCTTCCTACCACAGTGTCATTTTGTATTTGTTGCTTTCTCCAAACTCATCAGGTGCTTACCACCCCTTCGGGTTCCATGCCTGTCTTGTTCAGACATTAAACTATTGAATCCTGGGGCATCTACAAAGCTGTGGCTGAATGAATCCTGCACAATACAGCCCTATACTCATTCAGGCCTTTTGAGATACCAGACTGAGCAAGATTAAATCCACATGGATTCTCAAGGAATCATTTCAGCTTGTCACAAAGTAGAAAGAAAAACCTTCACACACTTATGCTCACTGCATAATGCTGCAAGTGCTTTGCAAGTTTATGTATTTTTCTAACACAGGAATTTCAATATATTTGCCCTAATAGGGGACAAATTCTGCACAAATGTAGCAATCCAGGATGGCTTGAGTAGAAATGCTTCTACAAACAGTTAGTATGATAATGTCAAAGTGGTGTCTGCATGTTCGCTGTAGTACAGTGCTACTATAATGTATAGTGTAGTACAGTGGATTTCCATGTAAAAATGAACTGATATTATCCTCCAGCAAGTGCACTGAATTGCATACAAAGAAATATGTATTAGTGTCCGTTAACATATGACTCTATGTCATCTCAGAATGAACAATTGCTAATAAAAAGTTGTATTTTAGTAGTATTCTATTGGAACTAAGTGTGGGAGGTCAGTGTAGGATAACAAAGATTGCTGAGAAGTTATGAAAAGGGTTTTAAAAACCGAGAAGAAAACCTAAAGTGTTATTCTTACTGAAAGGTAACAATCTTTTCATTGCTTCATCCTGGTTTTAAAAATAGTATCATGACGAATACATTTTAATTTTTTTTTTTTTTTTTGACAGCTAACAAACCACATACATGAAACAAAAATGCCACCTAATAAGCCACATCACTTAGAACATCAGTGGCTACAGAGGGATTGACGTCATCATTGTTTATCACTTTAATAGGCAGACTGTAACAATTACAGATTTCAATATAATACCAGCTAAGCTGTTGCAGTGTTTTTCAACATTTCAAAAACAGAGAAATCAAAGGTATTTTGTATCCATGTTTTTTTTGATCATCTGGGAAATATCTGCCTAATGCACAGTACCATGCAGATTATAATGATGGAATAAAAGAAATGATCATCTAAAGTGACCCAAGCAATTATAGGACAAAACGTGTCTCATGCTAAATGTGCAAAAATAGATCTATCACACAGAGGTCAAGAGAAGATAAAGACAATGTTTGGGAAACATTTAAAACATAAGCCTACCTCTTAAATTCTTTCTCTTCACAGTATTTGGTGCACAAAACCATCTATCTAATGTAGAATACACAGTGATAGGAAAAAATACCATCATCCAAATCGTTGGGGATGATGGATGATTTCCATTTCTAGAAACTAAATTTAGACTCCCAACTTGGAATCTGCTGCTCTTGCCACTGAATGTCAACAGCATTTCTTTCTCTCAAATTTACTACTGATACACACATGACATAGCAAACAGCCACAGACCACAATTTGCTTACCAAAATTTGAACCTGTTTTAAATCTAGTAAGCAGAATAAATGTATTTTAACACTCCCTAACACACCAGGGAACTTATCTCTGCATTAATGTGATCTCAGTGTATCAACAAGAAAATAACAGGGAGGGGAGGAAATAAATTAACACCCTAACACTATGTCTCTAAAATGGCTGACTGAGGATGGAGAGATCAAATCATTTAAATTTATGTTTCTCTGATCTAGAAAGTCCAGTTAAGTTAGTGTTGGTGTCTAGGTACTGAAAGGATAGGCCCCTGTAAATGACTAGTGAAATAATCACTAAATTATTGTTAACTTGTAAATATCTAAGTGAAAGATGAGAAAGGTAAAGGGACTGCTATTCAAGAGATAAATATCTGAAGCAGTTCTTAAGTGGCTTTGTTCATACAACAGTGCACACACATGGACTCAAGTCCCCTTTGTCCATACCCTGCCTGTGCCCTACACAAGCCACCCCCATACGATATCCCACGTACAGTCCTGCTGAGCACTTTGCACTCACTGCATGTCTGCTGTCTGACCTGATAGTCTTGGTGTGGAGCACAGGCAGCCACTCGAAGCCTTTTGGCACCATTCAAGTTTGTTATCTCCATAATCATGTTTTGGGCAAGAGGAGTGGGAACTCAAAAATCCACTGCCTGAAATATGCATCTATTTTTGCAAGTTTGGCTATGGCAGACAACATTTATACATCAGGAACTATTTTTTAACAGTCAGAAGTGCTACATGCATACAATGCTTTAGCAAGATGGCTGTTTTACAAATAAGACACAGTAAAAGATAGTGGTATCTTGGAAGAATAAAAAAAAATTCTGATAAAATATTAAGACTAAGCTGATCTGAACATAAAAGGGTGTATATATATGAATTAATTTTAGGGATTTGAACTGCCAAATGTACTGTATGACTTCACTGAGAAAGATCCACACTGTAACATTTTTAAGAGATAATGCTTACCATGGTAGAATAAATAGGAAGTTCTTTGAACGGGTTAACCAGCAACAGTATATCACCAATGTAGGTCTGTAAAAAGAAGATGTAATTGCTTTATTTTCTTCTAGAAAAGACTTTTGGCAAAGCCTCTTAAATCTAGCTATCAACATATTAAACATAATTCACAAATTCAGAGCTTTTGACTTTTGTAACTTTAAATTTAGATCTAAATTTACAACTTAAGACAGCATTAGTCTTTTGAATTTCATTCTGAAATGCAGTATTTTATTTTCTGTCGTTCATCCACCCTGACTTCACCATTGGGTTTTCCTGATGAATGGAACTTTATTAAGCTTAAGGAACCATAAAACAGGAACAGTTCAGTGCTATGGAGGATTACAGTTTGGAATTGTCCAAAGACCTTTCCTTTGGAGTCTGAGAACCCAATCACCCAAAGATGCAAGAGTTTTCAGTGCTGATGCTCACACTCTACCAAACCACATTGGCTATTGTTGAGTAGAATGTTAATGAACACTGCCAAAAAGTATCCATGGGGCTAAAGAGAATGCCAGAACAGGGTATCAGACCCTCTTAGGGGAAATCTTCAGTATTTTAAAGATGACTTCTTTTTTATAAACACTAAGTACCTGTGGATCCTCCTGAATTCAGTTATAGTTATCTATGTCATCTTTGAAAGTGAGAGAAATTAAAAAAAATATTCATAATAAAATAGGATTTGTGCCTTGACTCTAAAAACCAGAATTTTCTTATCATTGAATGCCATAACACCTAGAACTGTAGTCCCCATAATTTCAAAGGCATTCACAGGAACTTGCCAATTCTCCCCATTCCCTTAGTCTAAATAGTGCCATCAACATATACACTTAAAAACAATTTTCATGTTTCACATAAACATGTGACTCAGCTGTTCAGTAAGTCAGAAATAATTTATGAATAAGATATGAACTGGGATAGAAAAATGTTAAAGTGCAGATTTTTCTCCAGATGTAATCTACACCTAACCAGATGCCTCTTGGGTGGCACAACTGGGAAAGCCTGCTTTACAAAAATCTTGCTGTAATTATTTCATTTTGTATCTAGATGAGTAACATTACAATACAGAAAATTATTTCAATAATTTGAGATATTGAGATAACATTTAATTAAATCTCCCATGCTGAATTCTAAGCTTTTTAAATCTAAATTTCTTTTAAATTTCCAGTAATCATGTGGTCTATTAAAATAGAGTTTACATGTTAAAGATAAAAGGATATTTCAGTGTTTTGAGAAGGAATATTGCATGTGCTCATCAATTTTTACCAATACACTTCCTCTATGAAATAAACAGACATAAAGTGAATCCAAACCTACCTGAAGCTTTACTCCATTTTCAGTTCTGCTTTTCCTATATAATCTTGATAAATTGCATGGCTTACACACACATAAGTCCTGCTCCTAATAATATTAATCATGAGTCCAGGGCAGGCTACTGCCTAGTAGTTATGAAAGTAATCTTATCCTCTCACTTGCTTTTTTTGGCAAGTTTACGGTTGATAGGTAAATAGCAACTCACATATATCTGATTATTATTGAAACGCTTCTGAATCTCATAAAGCAGGCTGCTGTCTGTTAGCTCACTCAGAGAAGCCAGGTCATCATTTGGAGCTGGAGGCATTAGCTTGACCTAGAAAACACAAATTAGAGAAATATAATAACTTCACAACCAATTATTCTGTACTGTAATGTCCTAACATGAAGAACAACTCTAGATCAGTATAATTTATGGGGGGGCGGGGGGGAAACACATTAGGAAACTGGAAAGTTGCCACTCCTCCCAAACAATTGTACATCAATGACCTAAAGCAAGAGAAAATCAAAAAAAAAATATTATCATCAATGTGAAGGTATATAATTGCATGAGTCTGATGGGCTCTTAAGAACACAAAGCCCTACCAGAGTGTAATTTGCTATTCCTGAACACATAAAGATTCCCAGCTCAAATGAATTCTCCTGCTCTCTTCATTAAATGTTTATGGCAGAAGAAATCAAGACTATGAAAGTTAGTAAGCCTTTAAACTATTTATTGCTCGGTATGTAACAAAGCTTCATTTTCATCATATGGGATTTAAAATTCTATTCAAATTTTTCCTGTATAATAGAAGGAAGTTACAAGAATTGGGAATCATGTTGTCAAGGAGACTAGAAGAGATTCAGAAGCAGCTACTTTAGACAAAATTGAAGGATAAAATAAGCTTAACATTTTTGACATAATATAATCTTGAATAATATAATCTCTGCAAGAAACAAAAAAATAATCCAAAGGACAGATTAGGGGATAGGAAAAAAAGATCAGCGATAATGAGAATCTGGTTAAAGACAAAATAAACAGTGATACATTAAGAAGTATGCTTATAAATTACAATTTACTCTTAAAATATAGGTTGGATGGACTATGAAGATGGAACGTCTTTCTTCTATTGTACTGCTTAAGATGAAGGCTCAGGAGGAAAGCAGACACTGTGTTTTCATGAAGAAAAATTCAGTATCCTCTGCCTCTGGCAGCAGCATGTAGCAGGAGAGGCATTAAGAACATATTGAAGAGGCAGCAAGCAGGCTGGGAGATTTTGGAGGGAACATGGAGTGTGCTTCTGGCAAAGGGAAGACCCCAAAGACTATAGATACTTGTGTTTAATACTGGGGGGATCAGATACAGCTACCAAACTGCCGAACTTCCACTGTTTCTATGGGTTCAACATCTAGTTCAGAAATCACGATACTCTGGGTTCTCTTACATTTCTCAGAGCTGCACTGTGTGATATTGCTAGAAAAATTTAATCTAATTAAATAAGACTAAGAATCTATCTTCATCTCAAAGTTCCAAAATTCTTGGAACACACAGAAATGCAATTTTTAGGTGACTATGAGCAAACACTGGGAAGAAGGATGAATTAGATGTGTGTTTTTTATCTTCTCTAAATCATAGATCTTTGATTCTATCAATATTTTTCTTCTAAAAATAGTTGCAATGAAGACCAATACCAAAATATTCAAAGAATAGTCATAAAACAGATGGCATTTCTTATTCTTCTGTTTTACCAAGAAGAAATAAATGATGCACACCAGACATCATAACCGCAGAACCACTAGCCCTTACGACATAAACCAAAAATCTCGTTTTTCTATTTCAATATTTCACCAGCTTTACACATATTCATCTGCTGGCATGCTGCCAATGGATTCACAAAACCTTTGAAACCTACAAACAGACAAGTCCGCAGACAGAGAAATACAAATTGTGGAACATCGAGCTCACAGTTCATTTTACACTACATATTCTCGTAGGTTCAAGTTCTTTGTCAAAAGATGACTGTTCATACATTAACACAAAACAAATACCAAGAAACATCTTTTTTTACACGTACTTCTTGCATGTTTGACTCATGTCATGCCACTATAAAGACTTATTCTTAGCTTCCAAGCTTTTTTATTGCCTTAGCTATCCTAGTATTGTGCAGTTACTTACAGTCCAAACAAACTGTCAAGTACTATACTTGGTTTTCAGTAACTTGACCAATTCAACCTACTCTTGTCTTCTTCAAAGTCCATTACTGAATAATGAGACACAAGCTTAATCACTAAAAAACCTGCAAAATTGAGAAAAATTAATTCTAAGAAAGATTGCATAGCATGTAATAAATTTAATTCAGCTGGTGAAGGGTCTAGAGCACAAATCCCATGAGAAGTGGCTGAGGGAAAAGGGGTTGCTCATTCTGGGGAAAAGGAGGCTCAGGGGAAAACTTATCACTCTCTATAACTACCTGAAAGGAGGCTGTAGCAAGGTGGGTGTCGCTCTTTTCACTGAGAGGGAGAGGAAATGGAGTTTTAGACCAGATATTAGGAAAACTTTCTTCACCAAAATGCTTATCAAGCACTGGAACAGGTTGCATAGGGAAGTGGTTGAGTCACCATCCCTGGAGGCATTAAAAAGACATGTAGATGTGCCGCTTAAGGACATGGTTGGACTTGATGTTCTTAAGGGTATTTTGCAACCTAAATGATTCTATGTATGAAGCCAGAGCTTCTTACAGAGGAAAAGTATGTAAGCAGAGCTTGCAAGGTTCCCAGCTAGTGTTGAGTCCCAGAGCTCTGCAGTACCTCTTGTCTTGGGAGGGATGCTTCTATTCTTTTCTCTACTTCAAGCATTAGAGCTATTATTGTATTTTTGTTTTTTGTAATAGCTCTATCATGGAGCTTTTCACAATAATATTGGGGACTTCAAAACCTTCAATTATGGGACTGATACTGTGACTGGAAAAAATTGGGGACCCCTGGTTTAATCTTTAATAATTTCCTTACTACTCCTCTAGAGACAAATACATTCGGTAGAAAATAATGCTTAAACCAGCCATATGAGAAATCAGAGATACTACTCACAGAAAGCTGTTTTCAGCTGTATCGGTGGGCAAGAAATGTTGACAAATAAAATGGTATATGTAAACCTTGTATGCATGTAACAGCATGAATACTAGCAAGAAATTTTTCAGGTTTTCCACTTACTGAAACAGGAAAGGTGGGCATCTAATCTACATTCTATCTGCAACAGATGTTGAACTAAACAAATAACATAGCAGCCCATAAAAAAGTACAGAAGATGTACCTTACAACAGTAACTCTAGATGTAAACTGCATAGATGTAAAAGGAGAGGAAAGCAGCTGTGCCCAGTGATACTTTAATGATGCTTTCTATTTCCTTCTTTCCCTGTAAAAATGGTGAAAAAATCACCTCTCACTCCATTAGATCTAAAAAGCAATTAATGTACAAATGCAAAAGAATAAGTATCTCAAGGAGATTATTTACTAGAGTTAGTGAATGTAACTGTTTTTTAACATGTACCTGTAAAATGTGCTTACTCCAACTGTGAAATAGAGCAGTGGAATATTTCACAATACACCTTCCCACAGTCCTCATCTCACCAATTCATTTTTTTCAGAAAAGATTAACATCGAGGAGTGTAGCAAAATGTTACCATGACTGTTCTCTTTTATTTATTTATTTTTGTCCCTGTCTATTTTAAATACTTTCTTCTTAAAATAGTTGTATTTTCAGAACAAGACAGCATACACAGGTTGACTACCATATCTGTCCATGTTGTTCTGTCTACCTATTCTAGAGGTTTATCCTTCACCCCATTCAAGTGAATGCAGATTTTTCTGTCACGCAGAAGATGGCATTTCTTGCTCTTTCTGTTTTTAATCACAGCAGTTGGATGTAAGGCTGGCTAGAAAACAAGAATACCACTTGGCAAAAAACCCCAAGTAAATTACATTTGCACATTTGTTTTTGATGATGTGTATTGGAATAGAACAAAATGAAAAAAAGAATTCCAAGAACTTTTTTAAGTGCCTCGTAGAGGGAAAGCAGAAGAAAGACAGAAGAGCCTGTGGCCTCCTTTTCTTATTAGTGTGCTCACCTGGCTTGCAGGATGAAAGTAGGCATAGGTCTTCACTATACATCCTTCTGTGCTAGCAAAACTCAGAACAGCTGTGCCAGAGAATGAACTCTTAATCTATCTCTATAAAAATTAAATTTGTGCAAGGCTAGAGACAAATGTCTCATGCTTCCTTGTATATTCTTGGCTCCTGACAGCTAGCACTCATGCAGATGATAACTGAATATCATTCAGGTCACATGTCAATGGTCACTTCCCATAAGCTGTTTGGGCATGCCTCATCTTTTGAGAAAAAAAGAGTTTTGTCTTATGGACATGCACTGACGCATCCCACATAGCCCTAGGCCAGAGAACATGTTCTGCCTTGTTTTTATCTCATAATCTAAGTATAGACAAAGATGCTCTATAGATAGATGGTTAAAAATGTGAAGTGCTTAATCAAGCTCCAAGTAAGGGAGTAAAATTCTCTTTCCACCAGCTTTTCTGTTTCTATGAAGTTTAGAACTTGGTGATTCAGCATGTTCTAACAGACTCTTTGCATGAAATTCAAAGATCAATGAGCAAATAAATCACATAGAAATAAGAAAATTTAAATGCTTTAAACTAAAAACCTATTTGACTTGTCAGTAAACTTTATTTACATTATTGATAACTTATTTCTGGGCACCTTCAAATTCTGTTCTTCTTGTCTACTTTTCTGAGCATACAGATGAGTTTTTTCTATATTTTCACCTCAGTGCATGTATCTGGCCATTATACTGATTGCCTGATGCATAATTTATGAGTCATATAAGAAAAATATCCATAAATACATCATAAATTCCAAGATAACTATGCATCTGGAAGTTATGAATTTTTGATATCTTTGTAATGCTAACAATGAGGATTCCTATTTACTCATTTAAATAACATACATGTAGCAGCATTCACAATCTGCTCATATAATAATCTCTAATGATTTTTTTTTTTTAATGTACTTGTGACATTGAAATAAGTAAACATTATAGGTCTCATGTGTAATACTATGATATACATGGTTATCCCTTGTGTATGTGGTGATACTAGAACAATCAAAAGGGCATCAGGGAATACTCTATCAGCCAGTTCATATGGTCATCAATATGTAAACAAAAATTCTAAAACAAAGATGAAATATAAAAAAAAAAAACAAAACACAAAAAACAATTAAGAAGAAGAAAGGAATTAATCTATATTTATTTCTAGCATGAGGCATGTAATTCAATTCCAGACCAATAATTTCAATCTGCTATCAGAAAAATATCTTTCCCAGATGAGAGGAAAAGAAATTGCCAGCTATGATAAAATTCTGCAAATTATTCATATTGCTTGCTTTGTTGGGAAGCAGAGACCTTGACATTACAACTGATCAAAGAACATCTTTTACCTAAGAAAAAGCAAAAGCTTATACAAACCAAGAGAAACCCAAAATGCTTATCAATGTAGTCATTTGATCAATAGTTCTTATGTTTTACATAATAAAATCTCACTTCATGAGAAATATTTCATTAAGGCTCTTTATCATCATTTTTGCAATTAAAAAAACCTGACGATACATATAAAATTGAGGTCTTGGTTTTCTCAAAGCCAAAGAAGTTATGAGCTTTCTCTATTAAAATGAATGTTTCAGATGTAATATGAATTTTTTCTCTCTGATCCCCCAGTGAAGGCCTAATCTGTATGCCATATTGCCTAAGAATATATGATATTTCTGACACAAAGCATATGAAATATCACACTGATCTATTTCAATAATATATGAACATAAAATCCAAGTAATTACTCCACATATCCTATTGAAAAATTAAACAGAGCATGATTACTTTTGAATGTAGTTTGGAATGCAACTGCTAAGAATAAAAGATAGTGAAACTCATTATAAATTGTATACCCAAGAATCAGGGATAGCAGTAAGGGGATGTTCAAAGCTTTTGCACTAAATAAAAGATTTACTTCCCAAGCTTTGAAATAAAAAATAATAACAAAATCTGATACTTGGAAATATCACCTCTGAAAACTAAGATCTACATAATAAATACAAGAATACGGATATGATACACATACACCTACAGTTCATAATGCATGACAAGTAGTATAGAATACAAGTAGTATAGAATACAAGTCCTATATTTCCAGGATCACAATCATGTCACTTCAAAAAAGAAAAAAAAAATCATATTTTCATTTGACAAAATATAGGAATTCTTTAGCTTACTAAAATGAAACTATTTCCTGAAGCCATTAAAGCATTTTACCCTCTTTTGTCCATGTGCTAAATCTCATTAAGCCCTTGCCAACTGAAAATTTATGTTAAAATATGTCTTTTTTTAATGCAATGAGTAATTTCAAAACATACTGAAATAACACGATTTCTAACCTATTCCCTGTTAGTGCTAATTTCCCAGCTGGGACCATTTCTGCTTATTCTTTTCCAAGGGGACATCACTCCGTCAGCAACTGCAGATTTTGGGCAAAGTTAGTAGTTTTTACTGCTTCTAAAAGACACACATGCATTCTAGCTCATTCTATCTCAGAGAGAGATTCACCTTTAATTCTCTGTCTTGTCTTTGAGTTGTAACTGTTGTGAAAATTCCACTTAAGTATGGTGAAATGGCAGAAGGAGCACAGCTTTGAAAATCTGCCCTGGGACCTTGAAGTGACTCCAGATCATGGTGGAGGACAAAACTACCAACAGAACAACCTCTGGTTGTTCTTTCCTATCTGGAAGATTAGCTGTTCTTCTTCCATTTAGTTTCTGCATCATTTTTACTGCACAAACCGTAAAGCCACTTTAGCTAAGAGATAATGAAAATCTGAATAATTATAGTTAGGTCCACATGAAAACAAAGACAAGCTGAAGAAAGTATGTATGTTCTTGCTCACTCCTCCTGAACATCTAGAAGCAAGCAATAGTCTCAGCAAGGCTCTAAGCTAAACACCTCCTCTTTTCCTACAGTTAGAGGAAGGTTCCTCTTAACAGGGTTTCAGGTGTTTACTTTTCTGACCAGCAGTACTCCTCTTTTGGATTGACTTCATCACATCACTGTACATTCAGCAAGTCCAGAAATTGTGTGACACTGCAAAACATTTTGTTGCATCTTCATGTGGATCTGAGTGCTCTATGGGATTCCAAAGCTGAGGACTTTCAGATGAGACTTTTATGACTGACCTATGAACTATACTTAATTTTATTTGGTCAAAATATTGAAAAAAAAAAAAAGCAGTGGACTGTGCATGCTTCTGCTAATGAAGTTATACACTTTTTTTTTTTAAACTGAACATGTTTTAAATATAATCAGTACCATTCTCCTTTGTTATATTTCAAATTCAGAGTTAATTATTTTAGATGGAAATTCTCCCCTCTCCCCTCCAAGTTCTAAGGTAGACTTTTACTTAAGTGGCTAAATACTTACAGAATACGTGTTTCCCAAATTCACGCAACAGAAAATAAAACCCTTTGTACCAAACAACCAACAAAACAAAACAAAAACTCCCAAAAAAATTTTAGTCCTAAATATTTAAAGTTAGGAAATGCCAGATTTACAAGCAATGGACAATTGCCTCCTTTTGCATTCACCCTATACACTGAAGGAGAATGCAATCCTGTGGAGAAAACTGTAAAAGGTTTCCAAATAACCAGTGCCTGTATCCTAATGCATTAGCATAAGAAAGGAAGATAACACTGCAGCTGGAAATCTGGCAATCCCCATCTTCAACTTGCAGTCACTTATTTTGCAACATAATATTCCTCAGACACTCTTTGTTCTTCCAGTCTCTCTTTCTCACCTTTCTTTCCTTTTTAAACCGAAGCTGGAGGCAAGAACATGCTTTGGGCAGGCAGACAGTTGTCTCTCTCCTGTTCCTGTTGTGAACCATGGATAGTTTGAGGAGCTCTGAGCCCTCTGACTGCCACAGCCCCTGACCCACCACCAGTAGCTGGCAGGAAGCAGCTGTCAATCTGCAGAGGGAACTCTGCAGAGCCAGCCTGATTGCAGGTAGCAATCAAGGAGACAAGGCTCCACAGTGCAGATAATACTGCTGTATGGGGAGGGGAAAAAAAATTACTATGGTCTTCAGCTTCATGAAGTTTACAATTTCCAGACCTGAGCACTAAGAAACATTTCAAGAAATTGCATGCTGTTACCTGTTCAAGTTTGGTTGTAGAGTTCACAGTGACATTTTCAGATGCACTGTCTTGAGACTGCTGCTTACATAAGCCTTTAGCTGCATCTTTAAACATGGTGTCTTTCTCCAGTAAACTGTCCTGCTTGGCAATCGGTAAAGCGAGCGGATTGCTACAAAGAGAATCAATAAAGCAATTAGACTCCTCCTGAAGATGTCAGACAAACAAAAGATTGCCAAATGTGGGTGGCACAAACACAGAACTGAGATATAATTCCAGGCTGAGATGTGAGTTCCTGTTCCAAGTACAAAAAAGAACTTGGTGAGACATAAACTGTTCACATAGGATAGTCTTTTGCCAAAGACACAGATCAAAATACTTTGATGTGAAAGTCACCTTTACGCATATCTTTTCTGAAGTAGAACTGAGTAAGCCAAAGAGAAAATGCATGAATCTGCTTTTGAAAACACTAGGCTAGCAAATCAATAGCCAATTTTGCAAATGAATTTAGAATACACAATCTATGCAACACTGTTTTGAAAAACAGTATGTTTTAAAATAATTCAATACAGATATTGCCACTGAGGTTAATAAAATTAAATTCCACCATTTTTTATCTTACTCTTAATCAGGCAATATCCAAGATATATTTTATGGCCAAAAGTTGCTCTGAATTTGTGATGTGCTAAAAAAGAAACCCAAACAGTAGACTCCTGAAATTACTTCAACAATACATAATACTCATTATTCACATACAAGTTAAAGCTATTCTTATACACATGGAGATGTTTTCCCTACTGATACTTCAGAATATCACACTTCTGAAAAACAAAAATGCCAAAACCTTGGATAACTCTGGCAGTGTTGTACATCCAGAGGAATTAGCAAGGAATCAGTCCCAGGAGTTAAGAGAACAAGCATCTCAAAAAATAATCGTCTGGACTCTGACAGTGCAAATGAGACAATGTCATGCAGTGTACAGCATCTCCTTGCCAAAATACATGCATAATTCCTTTGAAATACAATCTGGAATCATTGTGGGAATGGGGGAATAGAGTATTCCACTATGGGATAAAGCCCAGATGTCAAACTTAGTTTAAGAAAATCTCATTTTTACTCCAAGTTACTTGAGTTTGATCACTGATTATTATAAAGCCAGGAAAATATTCCCAGTTAACTCAGATGAAATGAAGGAGGACCCATAACTAACACTAATTTCAATTCAGGGTAAGAACTGCTGTTGGAAACAGAGCTGAAACACTAGTGAAAACAAAAATTTCGATTTACTACTTTGACTGAAGAGAATTCTGTCATAAATTAGTTCACCAGATGCCACATCGATAAAAGATCCTGTTTTTTTCTTTTCTTTTTTTTTTTTTTAAGGACTGTACAAGAAAAAAGCCATTATGCAACTGTATTTTAGATGTCATAAAATAATATATATCACTGTTACTGTAGAAGAAATTAAATATCTGTGACACATGCAAGCAGAAATGACTAATTCATATTTTACCTACCCTCAGAGTTAAAAAAAACTTTATTAAAGTTTTATTTTTGAGTAGTCTTTTGCTGTTGTTAAAAACTGCTCAATTTTCTTTGGTCTAAATTATTCTTAAGTTTTTATCACAAACAAAGAGAATAAAGATTTAAAGAAAAGCATATGCCAAATGAATTCAGATATCAAAAAACAAAGCACGTAAAATTTTATTATTCATGAGATATTTCTTTTAAATTGTGAAAATCCATGACTTTTGCTGCAAAGTTAACACTACCCAGTTAATCTAACCACTTCTGTGTTAACAATACAACACACTTCAGAAATACTTCATAAAATTCAGCTGTGGTTTCCTCACAAACAAATAAAGTTTTCAGGTGTCACAAAAGAGAAGTAGGGTGTAAATCACAGCCAAGTGTGGAGAATAAAGGTGCCTACTGTTTCCACAGATGCATTTTGAACTTAAGAGGACAATAATAAGATGACTTAGCATGATGTACAATAGAACTGACTATAAATTATGTGCATTTATGAGATTAATTATAGGACTTCATAAGATGGAAATTCTGACATATAACTCATATTACAACAAATATGTGAATGATTAGAAGAAAGAAAAATACATTTAAATGACTCCAACATCTTATTAGGAATCAGGTTCTAGAAGACACTGTGAAAAAATAAAACAAACTGAAATAAAATGTTTCCAGAAAACTGTCTTTTTAGAAAAATATTTCTATTAACATAAGATGAAGCCAAGCAATGCCACTGTAAGAACTATAGGAGAGCACAGGGGAAGATTTTATGCCAATGTAGGCAAGTGGATTGACATGAATTGTCTTATTTTATGAAAATTAATGAATAATTAATAGATAATTAACCACAAAGGGAGACCTAAGTCAAAACAATACTGTATAATAGACAGTTACCTAGAGTAATTTTATTTGAACAAGGTAGGACTGCTGCTACTGGCACATCTAACAAGAAAGGTGCATAAGGCGTCATAGTTGGAATTAATTTAAGTTCTGTGTAGGCTGCCAACAGATGCTAAAGACGTTACTCAGACCAATACCACACATAAGTACTCACATCATACATACATTTCAGGAAGGAAAGAGTAGAGAAAGAAGAATTTCAAACCACTTCTACTGTGAACAAGTCATGTATTTCAGAGGTTGATGGGTTTTACCACCAAAATACAGTATACAGTACAATAACTGCACCATGGCTCAAATGTCTAGAATATAAAGTTCATGGAAGTGCATCATTTAGATGCAAGAAGAAAGAAAAAGTTCACAAACTGTCTAGAAGGCATCGCTGCAGAGTTACAGGAGTGACCTATCTTCTACTTCTGGTATTATATTTATCAATGATTTAATATAACGATTTTCTTTATGTTTGAGAAGCTAAAGCCTTAGTTTTATACCTCAAAATTCAAATTCCTCACTTAAAAGATGGCTGTAGGCCACATAAATTTCTGGAGTATGATTCAAGTTACTGAAAAAGTGGTTTAGACTAGAGGAACAGTTATTTCATAAGGAATATTACAAACATGACAAATTATTATTTCCATAAGCATTAATATCCTAAATCCAGCCACCTAGACTAGTGACTATAAAAGCATTAAGCAGAAACAATACAGTGTTTACTATCCATGAAATAAGCAAACTACAATATATAAATATTACACATGGAATTCTGAATTTAACAGATTGGTCATTTCATGACAAATCATTTCTTCCAAATTTTAATGTATCTAAGTGCATTCAGCAGATTATAAATTATAACTATTATGAAATGTAAGCATATCTATCTTCTCTGTCTCTTTATAGAAGGTTTTAATTATTTTTTCTCACATAGTCTCCAGTGATAGTTACAGAAAAATTAATGTCAATATTTCACAAGCTTATGCAACCCACATGCTTCAAATAGACAGCAACTGCATACTGTATAAAGACATTATCTGTAGCTTTTCAATTCTTATGGATCACAGGATCTGGAAATGAGAATTTGAGAAATCACTATGCCTTGCAATACCATAAAAATACTTCGGATCTATTTTACACCTCTCTTCACATACCCATGGCAGTCTTCTCTTAAGATTCAGAAGAAAATACAGAAATATCAATATTTATAATTTAAGACACAAAATGACTCTTCATGCAATACCAATTCAATTTTAAGTTTGCACTGCTAAATTCCACGTATTCCCATTTGAATTTTAAGCAGTACAAATCTAGCTACAAATTTGTAACTGTCTGGAGCTGTATCATTTCATCTGTGATTGCTCATAGTACTTTTCAGGACTTATCCCTGCTTCTCCCATAGGCAGTGGTAGTTTTACTACACTATTCCCATCTGCCTTAATAAATGTTCGATTCTACAGTATTAACCCCTAATAATTCTGCTAAGACACCCCAGATAATCTTGCTGGCAATTATATATAACAATGTATTTTATTACTCATAGTCCATATTTACAGAAATAAGGTTGACAAGAAGAAATGAGAGATACCAATGCAAAATATGGTTCTGCAGATTTCCAAAATGAGTTACTTGACCTGTTAAATTGCACTGAATCACAGAATGGTTGAGCTTGTAAGGGACCTTTGGAGGTCATCGGGGTCTACTTCCCTGTTCAAAGAGGGACACATAGAGCTGGTTGCCCAGGACCATGTCCAGATGGGTGTTGAATATCTCCGAGGACACACAGGCAGGTTTCACAGATTGACAAATACATTTCAAAAATAACAATCTGGCCTCAGAGCAACACTCTATAACAACAGAAACACTCACAGTTTATTGGAAATTGTGGGCAGATCATGGATGATCTCTTCATATGGCTCTTCTTGAGATATAGTAGAAACAGCTAAAGGGTCTTTCATTTTTTCCTCCCAAACAATTTCAGCCTTCAGAAGCATTTCTTCAATAAATTCTGAAGCTGCAACATCTAAGATGTTGGAACATCGAGATATCAGACAAAGAAAACAATGTAGAAAAATTCTTTAAGTTAAAATCTCCAGGTGAGATTATGATTAAGCTTCTGGATAGATCAAATGAAAATAACTGCTCAGATATTGATCATAAAATAATACTTAAAATTAGTGGGAAAACAAAGGCAAAGTAAATTCAGTCTGGAATTAAGTTGTCATTTTTAAAACCTCAAAACCATCCTCACTGTGTAGCGAACAAAAGTATAATTCAATAATTCATAGGACTTCAGGAAAAATGAGACAACTGTTTTCAACTCTGCATTGAAAAACATGTACTTGAAATCTTTTGATACCCTTTACATTTCTATGAACAAGATATATATATCTTGCACATACAGAAGTGCTGAAATCAGTTGTGTTTGCAGACCAGAAATACAGCTCACTCTGTTAAATACATATTAAGTGTGGTTAGCTAATTTTATGGTGAGCTAATCTCAGTTTGGTCCATGGCCTTTTATACAAATCCAAATTGGCATGTATCTAACCACAAACACTTTTTCTGAGGCTAAGTGTCATGAAGATCCCTGTGAATGTATTTTTAGGTGGTACCTTATCTGGAACACAACATTTCCTGCTATATTATGCGAAGAAAGTTTCTTCTAAAATCTGATTCTATTTTTTGCATTACTGGCTTCCTACTTCACTTTATCCTAGGCACCGAAGGATGAACAACCATGTATTTCTTCTTTTCAGTACTGCTACCTAGCATTTTCAGCCAAATAGTCTGCAATTCTGTTATCATTAGAGCCAGTGCTTCAACTCTCTTTTGCTATTTGGTCTAAAAAGTTGCCTCCTTCTGTGGGAAACAACAGATGATACTCTTCAAAACAGGATGGTGATTTGTTTTCAGTCAAGAGCTATAGAGAGTCCATTTCATGAGGCTATGCACAAGCATCAGTTGAGACTGAGAAAGGAATTCAGTAAGTAGTCACCAAGGAAGTGTAAATGCAGTTACCAACAGGGATCTGAACAACTTACAGGGAATAAATATAACTAAAACCAAACAGGAAATGCAACAAGTGGAAAAATATGCTGTCATTTGATATGATATCCTGTGTGATCATGACATCCTGTGTGAACTTACAGTTCTCAGCCATATATGAAAAAAAATATATACCCACAGGCATATGTATACATATATGTATGTGTGCCTCTGTGTGTATAATTAAGAAAGCAAGAAGGAAAGAAAACAGTGTCAAAGTAATTAGTACATATGTAATATACATGGATTTTTACCTACCTGAAGGTTTTTCATTATTGCAGTTAAGAAGATTTGGATTTGCCCAGTGCACCAAAAGTAGCTTCACAAGGTTGGTCTAAAATGAGTAAATCAGAGAAGTTTGCAATTTCAGAAGTAGGACAGAAGCAGTATGCCAGTCATTCAGTTTATTCACTCCATTCTGCACTAGCCAAAATCATTTGACAAACCACAGGCAACACCTCGAAAATTCCCACTTCTGGAGCTACTACACACATTTGTATAAATCACAAGAGACAGAATGAAATACAGTTCTCATATGATTTCAGTATACCCTCAGCATTACTCCACCCCCAAAGTCTCCCTCCATCCTTACACAAGTAAACAATTCTGCACTAATATGGGAAAAACACCTAACCTTCCATCAGTGCATATCATGAGTTAGATCACAAATACTTTATGCCTAACTAGTTCAACAACTATGTACCATCACTGCCAAAGGGGTCTGCCTCATACCCATCATGGAAATAGATCAGTTTTCTCTCAGTAGTAGAAGTTTTTCTTATGTTTACCAAATCAAATCCATTTAATATATTGGTAACGGCAGCAGTTATAGTACAGTAGAGCAGGGTAGAGTATCATATAATGACAAACGGTAAAGCATATTTTTCAATTCCTGCAAGAATGCTACAAGCAACTGGTTTTAGTGAGTTCTATCACTGCATGAAGTCTCATGAGATATCTCCCCAACAAAGGCTGTAGTAATGTCTACCCTGATAAGCTGGTTGGTCAGAAAGGAGTAAGGAACAGTACAAGGAGCTAAAAAATACATGTAGAATGTGAATATAGAGCTCAACTAAATGAAAGAACTGTTTGCACTTTTGTATATATGCTAAAGCAAATAGTATTTAGAATATAAATGCAACCAATAAGGAGAGGCCAAGAAGAGCACAGATAAGCTGTGCAGAACAGGAAGGATTCTTCAGAGCAGAGGAAAAGCGATACACATAAGTAAGACCTGAATTGGAAGGTAGCTAAGGGAAAGGATAGTAATTTGCCATTTAAAAAAAAAATTATCCCAGAAACAAAAAAACACCCACAAACAAACAAGAAACCAACTAACAAACAAAAACAAACAAACAAAAAAAGGTAATAAATTAATAAGTAAATACAGGCTAAATAGGAAAGAAATCATTGCTATAAAAATAATAAAATTCAGTATGGATTCAGGACACAGAAGGAAACATACTACAAAAACCATGATAAGGGGGAAACTGTTAAATGCAAAAAAAACCCCAAAGCTCCCAAGCTTCTAATCACAAAGAAAAATGAAAATATTGTTTCAAATTTCTATAAAGTAAAAAAAGATCTAGCTCTCCCCAGTTTTTTTCTGCTGCCTTTCCATACTGGAAATAATAGCTGAAAATTCAGCAAACTGGAAGCAGGGAGAAAGCCAGGTTTATTTCCAAATCCAATTAGCCCTGCTTTCAACTGAGAACTCTCAACACATAGGTCTCTTTGATTTTTCATTATGAAAACTCAGCATATGCTTAGTCATTGAGCTGACTAAATTAGGAGCAGTCGCTTAATCTTGTTAGCAGCCATTCTGAAAAGTGGCAGTGGTTGTATCAAAGGAGGGGGAGGGTTAAATGCACTTTTGGTTTAGTAACAATACACAGCTTTTTGCATTACTAAAGTTTTGGATTTATGCCACAAGAAATCCCATGCTCCAATATCAATTCTTCCTGCTGCCAACGAAATACCTCCAACTGTGAATCTTTGATGCATGTCACCAAGACTAAGGTATTCAGGTCACTGGCTATTTCAGTAACCTGCTTTTGAGTACATGAAACTGTGTTAGTTTTAACTTCATTCACTTATGTTTTAGAGAGAGTACTTTAAAATGCAGTTGCCACACCTTCAGAACTGTTCCTAACAGTACAAATATTTGTAGAATAATTACAGAAAAATTACCACTCAGTATTTCAGTTGCAGAGTTATAAAGATATCATATGTTATTATAATAGATAATATATTAATTGATATAATTATTATAATGTGACATTACTAGTATAATCTTCAATAATAGAACAATTGTATGCTATCATACTATTATAGTATCATATGAAATATGTTAAGACAAACTGCAATATCTAATAAAATATTGTAGATACTGAGAATAAAATTACTATATATACAGGTTTATATGTTCCCATGTTGTCTTGCTGATTCATATAAATTAAAAAAATAGACACTGTGGTGTGACTGACTGCAGAAAACTATGAGTAATGGCATTTCTTTAAAACATCTGCTTACAAAATATCACTTGTCTTGCTTCACCTCTTATGCCCTTATTTATACAGTGCCTTTTGACAGGACACCAGGAAATATCCTAGACCTTATATTTCTCTTTCAAGAACTTATCTCTGAGTACCTTCCTTCATGAAACAGAAATTTAGTTACCTTTTTATATAAATAAAGCATATTTCTCACTCTCATCCATGTGGCTAAATATTTAGAGGGAGGGTGAAGGGAAGGGAGGACCTGTGAGGCCTGTTGCCACAGATCAGTGACTGCAGTGACAATGTAGGAAATACGGGGCATGAAAGAGTGACAGACATACCTTAAGAATCTCCCTACACACTGCAAAGGCTGCAAAGGCAGCTCCAAACTGCTCTTAAGCTATGTTAGTTTTACTGCTAATGAATTAGCAGGGGAGCAGAATCGGTGCTTCTGAAAAGCATCTTCCTCTCCTGTCTGGTCAGATATTTTCCTCTGAAACTATAGAGATGATGCCCAATCTCTGCCATCACCTGCAAGGGATAAGCTGCCAGTTCTGGCTGAACTCTCACTATCCAAGCCCCAGTGCCAGTACCTCAGGTCATTTATTACCTTTCCTTTACCATTGCAGACACACCTGCTTATGCTGTAAATTCAGAAAGCTGGAGATATGCAAATGGACTTATGTGCTACTTTGCACAGTAATGAATATACATCACCCAATTTGCAAGCACACACAACAGTAAATACCTTCAGTCTTTCACTTTTCTTCCCTGTCAAACTCAACATTTTTCTCCACTCCTCCCTTTCTGATTCAACACTGGACATTTCCTACCATCCTCAGTGACCTGGTTCACCATCAACCTTTTGTTCACAACCACCATAATTTCTTAGTTCTCAGTCCCTTTTTCCCTGTTCCCCGCACCTGGGATTTCCAGCTCTCCACATGTATCTGCTCAACTTGTTTTCTTCTATTGGTGCTTTTATCCCTTTTGGGGGACAATGTAATTTTTGTTTTCCTTCTTGACATCCATTCCTCAGTTCTCTTTGAGTAAGGCTTCCCAACCCTCTTCCTACAATTTCCTTCCACCTGCTGTCACAAAACCACATCTGGTTTTGATCCCCTTTTCTCTGGATATGGTCCCCAGCATGCTCTCATCCCCCGTGAGATAAGGTGTATACTAGGAAACTAGTGGATCAGCAACCGTAGATCAAAATCAGTATTGGTTTTAACCATTTTGGATCTCACACCACTGTGTCAATACACAGTGAACTCCTCCAGTAGTATTTTAATATATAAGGTTTATTCCCTAAACACAACGAAATCCCTAGAGAGAACACATGAAATACCACTGGTTACACCATTATAATTTCTGGTCTTCACTACTGAGTAAGATGGCCAACATCGGCACTCATAACCAGTTTTCAATGGCTCACAAGGCTAAACTTTACTTCACTGGATTGGAAAAGTGCACTTTTACCTCACTGTGGGATTTTTGTTAGTCAGTTTGCTAGGCCTGTTGCCTCTGAGTGTTTATGATTTATTATTTTTAATTAGGCAGAAAAATAAATTAATCAAAAATTAAGCTGGAGCATGGATTGGAAAAATATATTGCTCAACCTTTCTGAGCTCCAATGTTTGTATGATCTGAAGACTGTATTAGGCAGAAGATGGATTCTATAGGTAGAAAATATTCCTTTTGTTGTCTATTTGGAAAACTCAAAACATAACCAAGTTTCAAACCTTTGAAACAATCTGCCACCAGTTGTTTACAAGATAGTTTTTTGTTCATGATGGATAAATCAAAGAGCCCACCTTTGTTAGTATGGTCTACTGTAGGCCTAAATGTTAGTCTAGCCAGTATCAGTGGCTCTATTTAAACATCCACTTGGATGCTTCAAAAATGTGCGATAAAAAATATAAATCAGGGAAGTAGTTTACATTTTTATTATTACTATTATTAGTAGTATTACAAAGCTTCTGTGATAGAAATGCTGTAACTTCATGCTAGCCATATATTCAGCAGATGGAATAAATAAGATCAGATAAGTCATGGAGTAATAAAACTCCTTAGAATAACTCTGGAGACTAATTAACTAATGGAATAAGTTGATAATAGGCACTTCACTAAGCATCAAGGACATTATGAAGACAAGTGTAGATGAGAGACCTTAAGCTACCTGGGAATGAAACAAACAAAACAACCCCCAAGACAGAGATGCCCAACATGCAGAAAAAAGGGGACCGTAACCATGGGTGGTCAGCAAAGTGGAACAGATTAGAAAAAGTAGGTTGTTGGAATAAGACTAGCAGCAGGGTAGAGTGGAGGGGGGAAAATAGAACAGAGCATGGATTAAACGCTGGATTTGGGAATAATGAAATAAATGAAGTGAAATGGAAAAAGAGAGACACGGCAAGGAGGCGGGATGTAGGTAGAGACAGATTAAGCAGAAAAAGAAAATGAAAGAAGAAAACATCATGGTAAGGAAAAAAATACTGAGATGGAACAAGGAAGATTGGGACTGTAAGCAAGCAGGGAAAAAAGAAGTCTAACAGAAGGGCAGGAAGGTTGGCATGAAGCCAAGGTAGGGAAAAGAGAAAAGGAGGAGGAGAATCAGGGAGAGGAGGAGGGGCAGAAGCTGGCTGTGCAAGAAAATCAGTACTGGGATAAGATGCATAAGGAAAGGACATGAAGCCAGGCAAATGAATGAGACAAGAAGGCAACAGAATAAAGGAAAGAATGGAACAGAGTGGAGGCAAGAGGACGGTAAAGTTACATGTGGGAGGAATGAAGCATAAAGACTGCGTGTGTTCATACACAGAGCTTGGAACAGAACCCAGGTTCCCCAGGTTCTACCTTCCTGCAGTCAGCATGTTTAACCCATATGGCTTAAGAGTATGCCTTTTACATCCAAGAATAGTTCAAGTAAAGAAGGACAACCTAATACTGTTTTCAGGTATCTAACCAAGTGACAAAGGTTACTTAAAAGTTTATCTACAGCTAAAGTAAAGACTTCAGCCATCTTTATTTCAAGACTGATAACCTACATTTCTATTTTTCAATCCTTTAGGAAAAAAATAAAATAAGCTAGGGAAAAAAATACTGCTTGATCTTGTGATTAAAGATGCTTATAAATTATGTTCCTACAAGTAATATATTAATACTACAGAGAGGATCATAAACCTGTCACTTCTCAAGGTTTGTGTCTGTGCACTCTTATTAGACTTCTTTTTCATATATGCCTCTCATATAGGATAGAAAGTCACTACAGCTGGTATTTCAAGGAAAATTAAATTTATATGGATCACTGAGATCCTGTAATAACCAAAAAAGTACATAGTATAGTCTGTGCACATCTCAGCTTTAAAACCATACATGTGAACACTGAGAATTTAATAGTAATTTTGTACACTGAGGTTGTCCTCAGTCTGTATATGAAGCTGAAACTTGTAAATCTATTTTCTTATCATTTGGTATTGTATCAATCTAGCTTTTCCTGCCTTAGTGTTCAGTACCTATCATTAGCATTTGAATCATTTATAGAAAACTTCTGGATATATTGAGTGAAAGAAAGATATCACAAGCAGAAATCCCAAAGTGGTCTCTCTGCTTGAGGAAAGGGAGTGCAATTTGATCTGAAGGGAAATGCTGCTCTTCTACCTGAGTACAATCACACATGCCGAAGATGAATAAAAAGACTAAAGAAAAGAGAGGGAGATATGTCTGGATAAAATCTCTAGAGGATTTTCTGACCATAAATGAAAGATTCCAACTGCTTGACAGGGAAAACATGTATTCCCTGAGTATCTAGACTATATTATTTTTGAAATACCGAACAAGCTTTAGCCTCTTCTCACTGAAAACATTTGTGAAAAACAGAAGTCCAGAAACTGCATTCAAAGGAACTGCTACAGTAATGCTCAAATTTGAATGAAATTAAATATAGTTTTATACAGTGAGTCCAGATATTCCATCTACATTGAAGAATACTCTAGTGATGGATGTGGATTTTTCTTCTATTTCAAGGTCACACTTAAAGAAAATTAAAGTACAGTTCATGGTTGAGTCAAATAACTAATACATTTTGGTTAACAAGGAGGAAATTGGATCACATAGTAAGGTGTGTTCTCTCACACTTCATCAAGAAGCATGGATTCCCTTCTATGATCTGAAAGAAATCTGCGTGTGGATGAACTAGACAGAGGGGGGTGATTCAGCCCTAATAAACAAGCCAAGAAAATGTGTATTAAAGAATAACATACTTACACACTGCACTTTCACATGTACATTTTGAAAATTACACAGGCTGTATATAACATGCTAAGAAACATGAGGTAGGCATCTGAGCTCTATAAACAATATTTATTTATTTGGGATATTTCCAATTTATTAATGGAAAGAAATGCTTGGTAGTGAAGGAGAGGTACTGTCAGCAATTGGTAATTGCTCTGGTTTATTTTTTTGTTGTTGTTGGGTTTGTTTGTTTTGGTTTTGTTTTGCTTTTTTTTTGACATTATGAAACTGTTAAACCTCAAAGCCAGAGGCTAAATCTGTCTTGCTAAGACTGCAATGAAGCAAGCTTAACTATCCCTTATAATCCACACTGCTTAACTGTTAGCTCTGTCCCTGACTCTGCTTTGGACCACTCCAACCAAATCTCTACAAACAAGCCTAATCTCCTGTAGAGGAAACTATCTCTAAACAATATGAATGTGAGCCAGACCATTGCCTGACTTAATCCCTAGCCTTCTTTATTTGGCAATTTAATAGTTTAGACATAGGCAGCATCCCCCAAGGATGAAATTTTGGGAGAGGCAGTGTTTAAGCTACTGGGGAGTCAGCTCTGACCTGCATGCCTCTGATAGCTGGTTTGAAAGGTGACATTTCTGTGATAAACAACAAAGAAACAGCTTGTGCCTGGGAACTGTGCCAAAGTACCCCAGGCAAATGTCAGAGCTGCAGCCTATTCCCACCATGGGGAGGGCAAGTGTGTGCTCTCCTGATCACAGCAGCCACAGGGGGAACAGCACTACCAGTGACGGATTACTAGCTGGTCATAAAGTGATTGCTGTGCTAAATTCAAATTAGGGGGCCAGCCTGAGAAACACAAGTCACCCTTCCACAGCTGGTATGGGTACCAGCATGGGCAGTGTGGTAGCCAAGTGCTGATTTGTGCCTCACTCTGGTGTGCACAGGCAGCAGCCACATATTTACCAGCGCTCCCCATGGCACATGTGAATGAGACAAAGGAGTTCAAATTGCCATCAATAACAGTATTAAGAAGGGACATGTCCAAAAGGCCCTGCAAAATTTATATAGGCAACCCTGGCATATTCTAATTTCTTGAGGCTAGTTTTGCTTCCCACATAATCTTATTTTGAAAAGGTTTTTGCATGTGACTAATGCAGATTTGCATGTGCTTCAAAGAGGTTCCCTCATTTTATTACGGTAAAATTATTAAGGTAAGCAAGTCTGACCTTAATACCTTATCAATATCAGGTTTTGGTATAATGTTAGAATCTCAAAATACATTAAAAATAAATTTGACTTTAGTTCTGATAGTCACAGGGGAGTTCTGGCAACTCAGAATAACCTTGCTTAAAATTATGCCTATTTGTTAATGCTATTACCATTATTTTTTAATGTTTGCTGCTGGTTGTATTTCAGTTAATAGTATGTTGCTCTCATTGGTAACTTAATCTGTTCCTGCAAAGCAGATCCTTATCTTATAAACAGGGAGACTGACCCTCAGGAATTAGCCTCAGTTGCCTTATTCTGTACTCAGTAGCCATGTCCTCTACACAACCCTGAAACTCAGTAGTAATATATGTACTCCTATGCAAGAAGGATGTTCTGCTCTGGATCTACACACTCTGGCACTAATAGGACAATTAATTTATCATTCACCCATGGTCTTTTTCAATTTTGGCACTAATAGTGTTCTAGAAAAATTTAGATGGTAAATTTATCCACGAGACTGCTTTTCTTTACAAATATATGTAAAGAAAGGTAGAGATTTCATTTTTTTTAGTATCAGATCATGCATACCAACACCTAAAACTCACAATTACTCCCTATTTGGAAACAATGCATCAAGCTCCTGCTATGTTTTGTTTTTTTTGCTACGATTGGTATTGTTATAAGTATTTATTCCATCTGCAGGATTCATTCTGTGCAGGTTTATGCTATAAGGCGTTGATCCCTTCATGATGTATGGGTAGACCCAGCACATCCTGTGAGCAGTGGCCCATTTGCCCTGTGCTTTGGTCTGTGCTTCTCCTGTAAAATTTTAAAATGTTCAAATTAGACCTCTAACATATGCTAGTTGTCCGTGACCTCTACAGTCAGGGAGGGTCAGACTGCTAAGTAATGATTCATCCCCCCCCATTTTAGATCCATCTCTGAGATTTGTCTGAATTGCACTCTAGTGGTGATTCTTCATGACAAGACAAAGCTTTGACTTTGTACTTAAGCTGTATTTGGCTAGATTCTGTTGAGAAAAAATCCTGTCCTAAACAAAGCTGTTTTTGCCGTTATTGAGGTACCTTTACAAGCCAGGTTTTGATCTCAAGGTGGGAGTGTGATGTCTTTCACAGGCTTAGCTCATTCGGATAATGTCTCTTTACTCAAGTAATTCCTCATGTAACTTTTTGTGGAAGACGGAGCAACAAGGTTTCTGTAATTCAGTTACATTGTGCATTAATTTACAACTTGAGATTTTCAACAAGCTTCTTACAGTGTCTTTATACTTTACAAGTTTCCCTGGATGTCACTCTAAAACAATGTTACAGTTTCTTCATGGGGCTGTTGCTACTCTTTTTTTTGTATATGATAATATGCAAAATACAAGTATGTAAGGTATAGAACATAAAACAGTTCAAAAACTAAAGGTGTAATTTGCTTAAATAATCCAACTGCATTTTAATAAGATTAGCAGCTTCTCCAATTGAAAAATATATCCAAATTAACAAGATTTTTGTAGCATTTTATAAACAAGAAAATCTACCAGTCCTTATGACTCATGGAATATGATATTAACTACATATTGGATGGGGTTTGGCTGCAGGTGGGGCAGCACCAGTATTAATAAACTACTAAATAACAGTGGTTTAGAATGGTTTTTCTGAAACTTATTAGACAAGCAAAGGTTATTTTTCTGTTCAAATACATTCCTGGAAGGAAAGAAATCCTCTCAAGAATTGAAAAGAGCATCACACTAAAACCAAATGGATTTTTTTTTTTTTTTTTTACAGTCTTCTAGTAACATACAGATTTATCATTGTAGAGAGATTTTCCAAGTGGGACTTTTCAAAAAATCCTGCCACAAATAGTTGTTACAAGAAGGTGAAACTGTAAGGGATGGAGTCCAGAACTTGTATTAATGACTTTCTCACGGAAAATTAATATTTTTGGCTAAAAAATGACCACACTCTCACACATATATTTTAATTTAAAACAGACTATCCAAATAATGTCTTGACTAAGATTATTCCCATTCTGCCATACTAATTTTTCCCAAAATAGTAATAATGCTTGTATTTCTCTATAATCAGTTACTCAAAATGGAACTATAAATATGATATGCACAAGGATTCATACTAAGGCTAAAATTTCAAAATCCAAAGTTTCAAAATTATCATCATAAGAAAGAAAATTTTAAAAACAACCCATGGCTTAGCTACTGGATGAAATTTTTCTCTTCATATCTAATAAATCTCTTTCATAAAGGAATTTAAATTATTTACTATTTCTTAGAAACAGAATACATATGAAAGCCATATTTATCTCCTAAATAAGCATGTCAAATTATTTATAATGATAATAAGGTATCTTCAAGTTGTTTTATTCATTAGCACTACAAAGGGAAGATGTAGGTTCTGTATTTTGTTAATTTTAGTGTGGAAGAGTGCAACATTCATTAATTTCTTTTCTCCATGTGTACCCATAGTGCTTGTCCAGTGACTACCACAACTGGTCCCTGGCTTCTCACTGAAAACTCCTGGAATAGTAAGAATCACCATCATTGTCATCCCAGACATAAAGTGAGACACGACTGAACAAAAAAGCCATCAAAAATCACAAATCACAAAATAGCAATCAGCCCTTGGAACACTTCTGAAGGGAAGGCATTTTTACCATTAGCTGCTTTCAATTGCAAACTTTACATGTAGAGGTCTGTTTCAAAGAAAAATTACCTAACTTCAGGACAAAAAAGGTATTTAAGGTCATCCAAGGTTAGTGTTGCAGACATATTCATGTTACACATACATAACTGAAGAAAAGTTCTTCCCTAGGCCTTTCAAGTCAGTGCTTTCAAAGCCTTTTCAATACAACTAGTGTTTAGGCTTCACACTTAACAGCCATTGGATAAATACCTGAATGCAGTACAAAGATCAAACTTGCAAGCTATTCTGAAATGTAAAAAACAGTATCACCAGCTCAAGATTACACCACTGCAATCACCTTACTCCTAAATAAGAGGTTTCTTGCCCTACTGAAGTCCACAAAAAGAGAGGCAGTCTTGGCTTCATATTTAGATCACTAAAGGTGTACTACAATCAGCTGCATCCCAATGCTTGCAGCTCAGCACCTTCACCCTGTATTTCACAGGATGACTCACATGAAAAAGCAACTGAGATAACAGAAACACACATGAACAAAAGTTCTCCTCAATCATTGGCTAGACATTCAGCTAAATGAATGGGATTGTCTTCGCTAAGATCAGGAACAGAATTAAGAATATCTAACTGTGGAGTCCATGAAGATTTTTATTAAAAAAAAAACAAACAAAACCAGAGTTCTGTTTAGGATCAACAACTTTTTGCCGTTCTGAGTCATGTTCAAATGCATGCTGATGGCAATCGATATAGGCATTCCAAGAATGCAAAATACCAAATAAACAGGGGAATAGCTTGACAACTACAATTCATAGCATTTTCTATCTCAGTCAGAAGGATATCCCTGACAGCAGCAGGAATCTGAACAGAAGAAAGCAATTTGCATTCAGAGCAACACTGGGAAGCTCAGTCTTGTGTCCATGGCAGAGTAGCTCTAAGCCCTCCTGGTGGAGAACAAAGATAGGAAGGGCCAAGTTTTCCAGGAGCTGCAGTTTTTCCAGGAGAGCAAGCAGGAACATGGGAGGCTGGGCTAGGATGCACCACAGAGGTTTTTGGAAGGTACCTGTGGGCAAGTGGTGATTTGTGGCCCATGAGGTGGGTCAGTGGGAGCTCTCCTAAACTGATCAGACTATAACAAAGGCTCATGGAGCATGTCTGCGGAGTGTAAGAATGAAGGAAAAGTGAAAAGGTAGGATATTAAGAGACACAAATGTTTATCACAGCTTCCAAACCCCAAAGCCCAGGCACCCTTTCCACAATTCTGTGCCTGGAAATCTTTGAATGTAACTGCTGTGTTAAGTGAATCCTGGATATTCATTCACAGAAATATATGCAGGAAAAAGTTAGCTAAACTAGAATATAAGAAATAGAATATAAGAAAACAACACAAAATTGCTTATTTTGGTTCCCTTTCAAATGTCAGTGCAAACAATTTTTGCTGGAGACAAACTTCTGTTAATGGTAGATTGATTTCAGTGAGCTGTATCAGGTTGATAGCTTTACAATGTTAACTCTCAATCATCTCAGTCATTTGTCACCTATAATACAGACATGTGTAAACTTTTCACATTAAAACTAGACTAGTCGCCATGACTTGAAAGTATTTTCTGTTACTACAGAAGAATATCACAAAGAAAAGAGAAGCAGGTGAAAAAGTAATGTTTTACCTGTCCATACTTTGCAGCTAAATGTAAGGGTGTCCAGTACTGATTATCCACTACATTGAGATCAGCCCCATGATCCAGTAGTAGAGATGCAACATTCTTGTACCCATTAGCACAGGCCACATGCAGCTGCAATATAAAAGTATATCAATACTTGAAACAACTCAGAAAAACCTGTGACATGCTATTGAGTATCTTGGCTGCCCCACAGACCTAACTGGCTAAATCACAGTAATGACAAACACAAAATATATCTGCAATAAACAACCGACTTGAAAACCACTGCAGAATCTTTTTTAGCATTTATAAACAAAACCCACCAAAAAAAAAATGACTGTATTGAGAAGTATTTAAAGAATCTAGTCTCATTAGATGCCTTTTGTCCAATTCCAAGCAATCATTCTTTCAAACACATTCAGAAATTTCACGAGCCCAGGTAGATTCATACATTTCAACAGAGCTTGACCTGGACCTACCTTTCTTTTGTGGCAGTCCAAATATCCCATATGCAAGCTGACACTACTTTACTCCCACATGAATTCATTAACACGCAATCCAACCAAGTTGACTGAGTTTGCAATACAAAATCAGTCACAACAAATACTTTCTCAAATTTGAACCACAAATTTTATCTCTTTAACTTGCAATCCTCTCCTAGATCCTTGATTATTTCAGCTGATATTTGTTTTAATGACTTTAGCTGATTTTCTGTATCAGTAGACTATCAGTAGACTTTTAGAGTCAAATAGGTGCAAGAGAGTGAAAAATGCAGTAACAGAATGACAGACTCAGGTCAGCAGGAACCTTGGGAGGTCAAGTAGTGTAACTTGCTGCTAAAGCAGGGACAGTTTCAAAGGCAGCTCTGTGACTTGTCATTCTGAGTAGCAAATAAAGCATGAGTGATAAGGTACTGAAAACTATAATGGCAAGAAGGGGAAAGGAAAGTCAAAAATATCTTTGCTAATGGCTGATTTGAGAAACTGGACATTAACTTCTGCAATATATTACTATTCTAAAGCTCTGTGTTTGCCAATTATATAAGCAAACAATTGTATTATAAATGGTATTCACATAATGAGATTAAAAAAACAGGTTTTTTTTTTTAAATTGATACAAATAACAAATAAGTAAAATAAATATAAAAGCAACAGAATACCAAGGAGGATTTGTGAAGGGAGAAAGAGAGAAAATTATCATAGAGAAAGACATAGTAGGGCAATATAAATTAGTTACTCTGGAAATAATCAAATAAAATGGAATAAAGGGTCCTACATCAGGGAAAATTAGCTGTTTGAGGGGTTTGGTGGAAATTATTTCTTATCTATGGTGAATAACTCTGTTGAGGCATATACTTCACAGGACAAGATTGAGCCAGGTTACAGTGTAATGGTCTTTATTTTCTTATGGATATCTTCTATTATTTCAAACACTTCCTCCACTTCTGGGAGCAAAGGTGACAAAACTTATGTTTGGAAATAGGCAAAATATAATTGTTCATGCCCAGTGAGAAGGGGTTAATTCTCCTGATGGTCAGTGAGATCGCAGAAATGAAGAACTGAGATTATAGGAGGTAACCTGTAACCCCAAACCACAGAGTCCAACTCTGTGATTTGTTTTTTTTTTCCCCTGGAGTAATGTTAGTTGAAGCAACTGTTTTTCTGAGGATTGAAATGGATGGCTAATAGCATGAAAAGGGTCTTTCAATAAACCTGTTACTAGAACTGTGTAGTTCCAAAGTCACTATAAACACAGAAGACACCAAAAACAGTGTCCAGGATATTATTTGCCATATTTCTATTTCTAGTTCAGCTGCACCTGCAGAGTATGCATAAAGTTTTTCCTATGAACATGCTTGATGCAGAGGAATGAAACACATTACAGGTCATCACAAATCTTTCCCTGGAAAGAGGGAAGAATCTCCCTGCCCTGCTGGCAGAACACCGATTATGTACGCTGTAAATAATCTAACTGTAAATGTATAAAAACCTACAAATTTTCCCATAATTTGATACAGCATCAGCTTTTCTTCTGTTTTAATAGAAGAAATTACATTTTTTATTCAGACATCTATTTCACAAGTGTTATTTTTAAGTAGTTTAAAAGCTCACAGGACAAGGGAAATATTTTATGACAGAAATCTTTCAAATAAAAAAAAAATACAGGAGATTTAGCAGAAAAAGATAATTTTACCATATATAATTTTGTGTCTCTATTGCATGTACACAAATGTATGTGTTATTAATCTAGGACCATGTGTGCATACGTTTATGACATCAACTTTTTGCCTGATTCATCTTAACTGACACATAGATGTAGATTTATTCTATTTATTCTACTCTCATATACTACTTACAACTGAGATACTTGTTTTCTTAATACAGATAGAAATAGAACACCAGAAACTATTCCCAGAACCCTGTGATACCCATACAGCTGTCACAGACTGGCTGACTCCACAGCATGAATAGAGACAGAGCAGTTTAATAAATTCTGGATTTCCCACCAGTTTGTCAGACAAAAGCTTCACATAATGGAAATCTCAGACAAAAGCAAAAATAGTCTTTCTGCAGCTACTTGTTGCAAGGCTATGAAAGAAATTTAAAAAATTGAAGCTCAACACAAAAACCATTCACGCAAAACACGTCCCCTTTGTCAACATCCAAACATGCAAACAACAAAAACCAGACCATCCACAATGTTTTTCTCCTAGTATTCGCAGTACTGTTAAACACAGTTCAGATACGCATCTCAGCTATTCCAGCTAACAATAGAATTGGCTTCATATAGTGATAGATAAGGTTGTAACTCAGTTTAAGTAAGCCGATTCAGACTAAAGTAGCAGTAAGAGTAAAGTGCATTGCATTGCAATGTGATTTGCAGTTTAGCTTAAATATATCAGAAAACTGGAAGTTAATTTAATGATTTTATGACTTCAGCTAACAGTTGCATTTTTTCTCCCTATCCCTTCCCTGCTTCCTTCCTGGTTTTAACTACAGTTAACTACCATGGCGTGGCCCCTCCAGAAGTCATAGCTTTCTGTATAGACATAGACAGTGGCTGGATTCAACAGTCCTAGATATGAAGCTGCTCACTTCTTCAGTTATAGTTTAAACACTTCACAGGTAATAAAATATGGAATTAAATACTAATGATTCCATGTCTTAATTATCATGTCATTCAACATAAATGCTGAAATTAATAATAATCATAAAAATTTTCAGATATAAGTGGTTTTCTAATTGTTTTATTACAGTATCTGCAGGAAAAAAAAAAAGGACAAAATCATTATAGAAAGTTATTCAGTATCTTAATACTGCTGATGTCAATTTATTGATTGTTAACAGTGCTGAAAATTTTATATGCATTAATTTTTAAATTATCTGACAGATGAGTAAGCAGAGATCCTGAAGAGAAAGAAGATCTATTACCCAAAAAAAAAAGTATAATGAGACCCAGTGACTACAAATAACATGCAAATTTGGGAGAAGGAATGCTTATCCACTGATACAGTGGATGCATCATTAGCACTGAATCAAGATGGTATTCAGTGTTTTAGGCTCACCAGAAGAGATAAGCCTAAACCATGAATCACTGAGTAAAATTTCAGACCCACTCTTACCACAAAATGACAGAGTCCACAGTTATCTGTTGCAAAGATACATTGCCAGTATTTGTTTTGCTATTCATTTTTGTGCTGCATATTCAATGGCTGAGAAGAAAATTGTCATTAAGACACAAATGTTGCACTAACCTATTTTAAGTCCTGGACTATACACCTATTTTCAAAGGCCACATAAGAACGAAAAACTTGCACACCCTCATCTTGCTTCTTCGAGAACTACCTTGCAAACATGCTCACCAGTACACCACTGCAGTACAATCATGTTCGCAAGGTGATAATTACATATATTTCCACTCACCAGGGTAACTCCTTCATCACTCTTTTGATTCACACTTCCTCCACTTGATATGAGCTGTCGGACATCTGTAAGCATTGTCATAGGTCTCTGTATCTTCATTTGGCGCAACGAATTCAACTCTACACCTGGGGAAAAAAGAAAAGGCTAAAACTTTCTGCTATTTCATTCAGCACTAAACAACAGATATATCGGTTTGTGTTCTGGGTTTGTAAAAGCTTAACATTTAATTAGACTTCAATGTATATTTATAGAGCATGTGTACTTATATTTACCAACAGGTTTACTTAAATCTTTGCTTGTCAGTGACTAGGTGGATGATTTAGTGTCAGTCAGCAATATCAAATGAACTGGCCTGATCTCCTACTGACTGGCAAGAGCAGTTGTAAGCAAAGCAGTTGTAATATCACCAAGTCCACTGTGACTGTTTTAAAAGCTGTGAATGGGAAAAGAATTGAAGACTTTGAGGAAGCCACTGAAGTGTTTGAGTTTTATTTAATGAAAATTATTTTGAGCTGCATTTTTTCAACCCTGTGTATACATCAAAATGACCACACCAGACCCTCAGATCTGTTGCTTCAACCACTTGAAATACTGTTAAGTGAAGCAAAATACATTGAAATTCAACACTACTTTATCTGCCTGGGTTATTTTTAACAAGGATTAGTTCTCCAGCTGAGCCTAGACCATTGCAAGGCCTCATAAATGAAGAGATGATGTGGTACACAGCGAAGAACAAATGGGAGGGGATGAAAGGAATGAAGTGTGTGGGACTGCTTGTGTCAGCATTGCTACTGAAAGAAGCAGTTGTCAAAGTACAGTTTTAAAAGGAAGATAAGCCAGGCAGTCAACAACCAAAAGCAAGCATGGCTTCCAGTTTGAAGAGCTTTAAAGTTGGAAACAGAGAGTGCAACAGAGGGTGCTAAGTGGTGAAATTAGCAATTGGATGTGGCTTGATTGGAATATATAAACAAAAAATCAGGGCTTGATTCTTCCTCTCCTAGCTTCACATGGTCACTTACATCCATATATAGAAATTTTAATTTGAGTATAAAAATCCTTCCTCCCTGCCCTGGCCATGACGTAACAAAGAAACCTAAGAATAAATGATTTCTTGGTTCTCTTCCACATTTGTCAGAGAGCTGAAAAGTGAAAAATAATTCATTAATTTAATCAATATGTATTTAACATTTTATCTTCAACTACTCTTGCTGTTTTTTACGTTACTAAAAAAAAAATAGAAGCATGTTTCAGGGTGAAAGCATATTTGAAGTTTCTTGGGTTTACTCCATCGTGGTACTCATATAAATGGGTGTACCATATGTGGTTCAGAAAGAATCCCAATCATTTTCATCTGCTGACATGCTACTATACACACTGATTTATGTTCTGAGTTTCATTTGCTTGAGGCGCTTCTAAGAGTCTCAGCTCTGAAGTGTAATGTTCAGCGTGAGCAGTGTCTTGCTGGCTGCATTTACTTATTCTCGTATTTTCACACCTGTCACCTACATGATACTAAATGACACCAAATGTAAAACACAAATCTAAACCTAAGCTGGAGAAGATGAGATGTTTTGTGTATGTGGACTAAAACCTGTGATCTTCCACATAAATGTAATTCAGACAAGCATATGATATTGGTAGTTTAAATTAGATAACCACCCAAAAGCAGAATGTGTTAAAATGCTATTGCCTGACAATTGCTAGGCTGGAACACAGTGCTGATTTCATAAAATGTTCTCAGTATCTCCTAACAATCAGTGTATTCATTTTGTCAGAACTGAAGTTTTATGCCTTCATTACATTTCACGATAAATATTTAAAACTACCTGATGATATTTACAGATTACTGATGCCATGTGAAATCAATTAAATCTCTTTTTTTTTTTTCTTTCTGTTGCTGTATATTTCCTCCTTTTTGCAACTATAAATTGATAGTTTAACATTCTTGTCCCAGTGACAGAGCTCTCTCAAATGCATACGTTTAAATTTCCAAAACACTATGTGGTGTGAAGGGCTGTATACACCCAAAATTAGTTATCATCTGCAGCACTGACTTCACTTTTTAAACGCATAACATATGCAGACTGAACAGGTGAAATGAAACTTGACTGGTCATGATAAAACTTTTTCTAACATTGTCAGGTAAGAAATAGTTGAAAAATATGTGCATCAATTTGTTTGCCATGTACTTGATTCCTCTTGATGCCTCCAGTAAACAATTAGAATAAGTTTTGTTTTTCAAGGAGAGAAGCAACAGTGGAAGTTAACGTACTACCTCTCTTGTGTCTGGATAATACCTCAAATACTCAAAACCAAAAACTAAGTTGTCAATCCACAAATTACAAATGCCAGTTCCTGGCATTCTTTGGGAAGAAGAAAAAAAAAGACAGAGACTGTGAGAAAGAGTTATCATAGTTATTATGAAGTTGTTTGGTTTATCATGTTTCATGTAAATTAAACACACAGTAATGGCTACAGGTTGAGGGCAGAAGCCATGTAAGTCCACTCAGCCTTTTCTAATAATTTACTACTTAACTTTGCTTAGCATGGTCAGAAAATTAACTTATCAATGTATTCTTATACTAACAGTGAAATATTGATTCTTACACCTTGTAAGCTGCATTTTATAGGACCTTGGTGCATCCTGTCTAAGGCTGCAAAAAACCTGTCTGTTGAAAGATGAAATTTGCTCATGTTGAAGAAGAAATGAAGAGTTCAGCTGCATCAACTGCTATATACATTCTATCACAAATACAATTATACCTATCAGCTCAGAGAAAACACATAAACAATGATACACAGCAACAAAAGGCACAGCCTACGTGAATCTCAAGATAGATTTACTGGCTTCAAACTCATAGTTGCATAAAGAATGATACACATTTCATCAAACAAATAGGAATAAATAGCCTGGCAAATAAGCCACAACAGCAACATGGTTTCATTTCTTAAATATCCAAAGGAGTTTGGAAAATGCTGTAGGAACAACAGAGATTTTCTTCCTCTGCTTTTACAGAAAATAGAATGAAAATATGGAAAAAAAAAAATCTAAATTGCAATCTTAGAATTGAAGAGGTTTGAATTTTAAGAACTTGGGAACTACTAGACTTCAGGGTGGAAGCCTCTCTGGTGGGGAGCTGAGAAGCAGATTTACCAAGCATGCACATGTATCATTATCTGAGGCTTAAAGAAAGAGACCCAGTCAATAACTGCCCTCACTTAATCAAATTTGCAATTCTGGAGAATCCACTCTTCCTCCCCAGGGAGTGATAACTTTTCATGTGTTTTGATGGAACAACAAAATGTTACTCATACAGTAACTCTTGCTGACTGAATCAAAGAATGACCTTCACGTTGCTTTTCAAAGGGGAAATGTGGTTTAGATAGTCAGTTGAAATGGGACAACAGCCAGCTAGAATAAATAAAGGAGGAAAAGCAGATTGGCAAGTACTATGGGAACAGATTCACATTTTAAAAAATGAAAAGTCAAAAACAAAGGCATAGGACGGAAAATAAGCTCCAAAAACCCTGTAAAATCAGAACAAGAGCTATATGCTCACAAATTCTGAAGGAGATGAGATGGAGAAGGAACAGTTAAAACAACAGTGACCCTGCAGGGCACAGCATACAGTGATGAGTATCAGTGCTGATGACAGGCAGCAGCATAACCTAAAAGCTACAAAATATATTACTTTTCGCTGTTTAGGAAAAAACACCTGCCAGGGCCTGTCTCCCCCCTCTCTGGTGTGTGGTTATAGAACTGACAACGCAAAGGAATGTAAAAACCTCAGATAAAAAAGGGAAAGTAATGTTCAGAAAACTATAGTGGTAAAGAAATAAATGGCAAGTTGCTTGGCATTGTGTGCAAAGGTCAGCATATGAATAGATCTCTTTGAGCAACACAGATTATGTGAGAAGGGAAGCCTGTATTTTCAGTATCTGCAGAAAGAATGTATACTTGTCAAACTGCTGAGGCCTACAGCTATAATTCATCGCAAAAGTGCAGACTGTTGTTGTTGGGTTTTACCTCTTTGCTTCTAAACATATCATTACATATGCTTAGTGATTATGTTTATTTCCTTCTAGTCTGCATATGCTATCAGAAATTTAATTCCCATCTCCTCCTCATGTAGACACCAGTGACAATTCTCCCATTGTAGTGAAACATGGGTTTTTTTCCCCTCTCTTCTATAATAAGGATGCTGATGACCCTTCTAGCTAAAATTAAATAAACTCTGTCTCTGAACTTGTATGAAAACAAAAATAATTTTTGTAATTTATTTTAACAGCCTGGCACAATATCATGGCTTTCATCTGTGGTTAAGTCTTGTGTGTTTACTATCTTATTCATAATATTAATACTAGAACACAGAAGTAAAATAAGTAAATTATTGTCTCTGGTTCCTTGCAATAAGTATCAAGTCTGAAATGAGCTCTTCACATAGGGCTTTTCTATAGTCAGGAATTCTCTGCAAGGTCTTAAAATGTTGTGGTTAGATGTTTTTTGTGAGAAAGCAGGAAGCAGGCCACCCAGCGAATGCCAGGAAGCCAGGAGCTGAGGGTGAACACAGGCTGGGAGGGCAGTGTTCTCGATGACCAGGGCATAGCTCCACAGTACCCAAACAAGAAAATCAGGTGGGTCTGGTGATGGAAATCACAGTGAACCCAAAGTCCTCTGATAGCTAGAAAAGCCTCTAACAAGAAATCAGACAAATCAAATCTAGACAAATCAATCCGGTGAAGAAAGTCAACTCAGTGGTTCAGGGTTGGATCAGAAAGGATCATTGCTGGGCGCAGGCATACCTCAAGCAAGGAACAAATGCAAAGACCTAAATGTGGCTTTTGAGCTTCCCGAACGGGTGAAAGATCACGACAAGGCTTCTCCCAGCTCTGCCTCACAACTTAGTTCTTTTCTCGCCCAAGTGCTCCCAGGTTACATGGCTGTAACTTATCAGAGCTATCTTTGATCAGAGGGAGCCAATCACCTTGGAATTAGGGGACAGGTCTTGGCGCCTGTGGGTGCACTCCTGTCATGGAACATGTGGGTTTTTTCTAACTTGTTAAAGATTACAGGTTTAGAAATTCCATTAAAAACAGTAACTTATTTCTCATGGTAACAAAAATAGATTATTTGTTGGTAAGTTGAAAGGATAGTAAAAGGGCACCCCTAGTTTCTGTTGTTCTTCACAATCTTTTTTTAAACCTTTGCAAATCCTATTAGCCAAGGAAATGCCTGTTTTCCTTCTAGCATCAGTTACAAAGTAGATCATAACCTACTGGCTGGAACCTAAAATGTTACTTTAAGTGCCAAAAGTCTGCACAGTGACTTTAAAGGTTTTCCCTTTGATAGAAATGTATGAGTAACAAAATGTTTCCATATGACCAATGTTTTTCTTTAATTCACTTTTTACCCCCTCCACATTTGCATGCTGGAAACACACAAACATTAAGTATAAGATTTCAAAGTCAGTTCCTCAAGAGTTGGAAAATATGAAATTAAGGTAGGCTATTCAAGCTTATATTAGGAAGGCCAAAGGAAGACAGATAAGTATTCTCAGTTATGACAATTTCAGTATGTCACATTTTCTGTGTTCTTCATTTTTAGAAATTGAGGGGACCTCCTGAAACCTCTCATTTCTCACTGGCAACACTGTCACCTGACCCCTATCATCAGTTAATTCAGCTCCCCACAGAAAATAGACAGATTTTCTTTCCTCTCTCTCCTTTTTTTTTGGGTGTGTGTGATAAATTTAGGGGTAGGTGCCTCCCAATCAGCAAGAAATGGAGTGAAAAAAGCTTTGAACCACCCTTAGGCTGTTTGGTTTTGGTTGTCTGTTTTTCTGTCAACATACTGCATCAATATTACTAATAAAATTTTTTTAAGCATAAATTAAAATCATATTGCACAGCATTCTATAATAGATCATCATATCAGGGGATTCAGCTGTAGCTTAAATTCACTAATCTTTACTGTGAACAACCTGTATGTGTTGACATTTATTCAGTTCTTACTGTAGTATGTTACTACAATCTCAATGTTAGAACACTTTAGTATACATATTCTGAATGTCTTTTAATTCACAGCAATCAAAACTGATGAAAAATACACATAACTGGGATTTTCATTTTGATCTTATTCTAATAAAAAGTGACATATTGCTCAGAAACTCATGAGCAGATGTATTATCTAGGTATTGGCAGTCGAAGGGCTGCTCAGATGGCTTTTGTGGGAAAAGACCAGTGTCATGTATAGACCACAGAGGGTTCTAATCAGCTGCAGCAGACCTATCACAGGACACAGCGGAGGCTGCCATCCAAGTGTGGCACCTCTGTGAAAACATACTTCAAGAAGGGCAGAAAACAGTGGACAGAGAGACAAAGGGGAAACAAACAAACAAACAAACAAAAAAAAAAAAAAAAAAAAAGAAACAGGAGAAGGAGCACCAAGGCCAGAGAAAGAAGAGGTGGTGCTCCAGGTGTTGGAGCAGAGATTCCCATGGCAAAGCAGGTGGACATTCCTGAGGGAACTACATTCCTGTGAAAAAACCCACATTGGAGTAGAGGAAAATTATGAATAGGAAGAAGTGGCAGAGAGAAACTGTTATGTCCTGATGGTAGTTCTCCCACCACCTTGCACCTCTTGCAGGGGTAGAGGAGTCTGGAGTGAAGAGGTGAAGTCAAATCCAGGAAAAGGGGAGGAAAGGTGGTGTTTTAATGTTTGTCATTCTCATTACTTGAATCTATTCCAGCTTGCAATCTTCACCAACTCAAGCCATTTTTGCCTGTGCCAGTAACTGGTAATCAATGTCCCTATCTTTTACCTCAACCCATGAGCTTTCTTTTCCTATTTTCTCTGTTATGCTCAGAAGGGGGGAATGAGTAAGCAGCTGAGTGAGAGTTTAGCTTTTCACCTCACCACACTAGATTTAATGAAAAATGCATCTTCCTATCACATTCTAGATTATAGTGTCAGTAAATTTTGCCTTAATCCTTTGCCTACTACTGGGGCATCTCTTCCTGCACATATCATTCCCCCTGTGTTAACTGTTGGCTTCAAAGAAGTTGTCCTTATTGTAGTAATTTATGAATTGAGTTTTTCTGGCTAATGTTAGACGCTGCCTTCACCGTAGGATTCTGTACTAACCCTTAGCTACTATTTTTTTGATTCTGTCTACTGCTGCAAGGCAGAAAAAGACATTTTCTTCCTTTCACTTTGCAACTGGAAAGTAAGGGTTAATCCATTTCTAAGCAAGAATTCAATAAACCATGGTATATTTTTGTGAAATCTGCACAATATTTTAACTAACATAAACCATAAAAATCTACCTAAATGCACAGAAGTTGCACTTGACTTCAGCTCTATATATGTTTTCTGAGACACCTGAATATGATCCACTTAAAACTGAGACAACAAACCAGATCAAATAAATAGTCATTCTTAAAACCAAATTCACAACAGGTGGTTTTCTTTTTGTAATACTCCACCAGTGCATAAATTATCACCATACAACAGACAAGGAAGAGACTGTTTTTCTTTCAGATGTGTAGGATACTCAGATAGCTCTTAAAAAGAAGTAAATATCCAGATACTGTTTTCTAAGATCAAATAATAAGATGTTCTTGAAAGCTGAAGCCTGAAATCATGGAGGACAAAAAGGAACACATCTATTTTGGAAATGAATTACATAGTGAATGTGTCAGCTCCTGTCACTTGTCAAATATGGAACCAATAAATATCTCTCCCCTATTTGTATTCTACATCTGATTCCACTATGCAGCTAAACACCATGAAAGGAAGTAAATAAAAATGTTGCATTCTTCAAAGCATTAAAGATCTAAAACAGCCTAAAGGAACAGGAGGAAACATAAGGATCATGTGCCATAATCAAGACTTTCACTGACACACTTCTACAATAGAACATTCTGCAACTACAAAGAAAACATGCTAGAAGTCATTTAAAATTTGATATTTTAAATACAATATTAATACAGTAAAAGTCTTGCCTTAAAACGTAAAGCTGGTATTAATCTATATCAATGTTATGGAAGGTGCCAGGTGGAGTTTCTCAATAATTCCAATAATCAATCAGGTTCAGAACGAAACAGAAAAAATAGTGAAGAAAAAAAACCAAAACAAAACTACCAACTTTTTACACTTCCTAATATTTTCATTTCACTTCTGGAGGGAGATGATTCCTGGAGGTAAACAATGAAAAGACTAAGAGCTATAGGTGGAAAGTTGTAAAAAATAAAATTTCAGCTGAAAATAATAGGAAAAACCTGAAGATGGCTCAGCACTGGAATGGAGCCCAGAGAGACTGAAGAATCTCCAACCCAACACGACCTTAGGTAACTTGAGTACCTACAAAAGTAACCTACAAAACCAATGATACCTTGGCACAGAACAAATTCAGCACTGTTTACCAGTGATTTCCTAGTGGCCGGTCAAATAAATTACCCTTCTGCTCTCTAGTGACAGTGTTTCCTAGTCCTCCACTAACAGTAATCGGAATTTAGATACCAAACATAGAATATAGGCACTGACATATAGACCTGTAAATGTAAATATTATAATCTTAAACCGAATCCCGTCCCATGTGGAATGGCAGACTTCTATGTCTCAGCTAGCCATTCTAGGCTCCTTTTATAGCACTTGGAAAGAAGCATGCAGTTCAGATTGTACCTCCCTTTGAAGCAACTCTTTTGCTCCAAGGAAGGTTTACTATATAGTAAATACCGGGTGTTTGATTTAGATAAATCAACCCCAATAGAATCCTGGAGCTCAGGAGCATGCTGGTCTTCTGAGTACTCTGAGGACATGACCAAGATGACACAGTTAAGCTATTTCTACCACTTTCCTAAATATGAAATTGAATGCTGTATTTCTCCTTCCATCCTTGATTAGGGATATCTTCAATGAAGTTTATAGGATATAAGAATTATTATCCAGAGGATATTATTATTATGTTTTGTTATACAGAAGATATGTACCTCAGCTTGTTTTCTCTTAGGCAAGCAAAGTCTGCTTATTGCTTTTGTCAGCCAATAATGAGTGTCAGTATACAATGTAACTGCATTACATAAGTGCTGGTCTCTTCTCACAAGTAACTAGTGATAGAATGGCCTCAAGCTGCACCAGGGGAGCTTTAAAATGGATATTAGGAAAACTTTTTTCACTGCAATGGTTGTCAGACATTGGAATGTACTTCCCAGGCAGGTGGCTGAGTCACCATCCTTGGATCTGGATGCATTTAAAAGCCATGTAAATCTGGTGCTTGGGGATATGGCTTAGTGGTGGACTTGGTAGAGTAGGGTTAATGGTTTGCCTCCATGATCGTAAAGGTCTTTTCCAACCTAGATGATGCTATGATTCTACGATTCTGTGATCAGTTACATAACATGTGATATCAGAGAAGATTGATTTCTGTAATGGAATATAGAATACACTAATGAAATACATGGAATTTAATACAGATTTTATATAACCTGATGAGCTATATTCCTTAACAAGAATAAAGCATAGATGAAAACTTTCAGGCTGTTGCTAAAGCATCTTTGTAGTCGTTACACTCCTGTGCCCTAACAGATAATTAACAAACAGAGCTCAGAGAACAAGTTTAAGTAAACGAGTAAAAAGATTTTGAAATATATAAATCATTAACTGCATCTAAGGCTACTGTTATCACCTATGGCTCCAGGCTTTCCACAGAGTAATTTTGGTTATCTTTGACAATGAAGAGGGGGTTCACTCACTAGCATCTGCAGTGCAGTGAACTGACAAAGTGATGACACCTGTAAGAGGTTCTAAACACACAAGACTTCTAAGAACTTTAATGTCCCCAGTTAGCAAAGTTTTCTCTAGCATTAAACTATTTGTTCCAATCTTACATTGTTTCATCAAAGTAAATTGATAGTTTCTTGGTTTTATGTTAGCTGAGCCTTAAGCCACTTGATCTTACTTTACCCTGTAAACTCTGCAATTAGAGACAATTATTAGAATGTAGTCTATTTTACACAGCAATCTCTTCTTAACAATCTCCTCTTAACATTGTAAATCATACTTTTGTGACTTCAAAACATCTTCCTCCCCTTCATCTCCAAATGAATATAGTCCACTGGCTTCAGTGCTGATTTATGTCAAATCAATATCCATCCTTTTTGGGTTTATGCCATGTTCAATAAAACCATTCCATAAGCTGAAGGGTTGACTTACCATTTTCTTCCAAGTACATCAGAAGGATGCTGCTAGATTCAGTCCCTTCTATGGCATAATCAAGTGCAATGTTTCCATTAACATCTTGCAGCAGTACATTTGCTCCAGCCTAGAGACAAGAATTTAAAAAAATTTTTAAAAATTAGCATTTTGTAGTGAAACAGCAAAACACTGCTGGGGTTCTTACACATTCACATTCAATAACATGTCAGCACTGGTGTTCTTAGACAGCTGGATGATTACAACCTGAAACAAACCAAAACACACAAAATGCAAAGACAAAATAAAGGACACTTGAAGAAGCATTGGCTTTGCTCAGGACAGCTGACAGTGTTGCCACCCTAGCTGTCCAGTCTGCCGTTACTGCACAGATGTCTGAGCTGCTCATCAGTGAGTACTGGAACCACCACCATTTTCAGCATGGCATTTTCATGTAAAGCTGTCAGTGATTACAGTCTGCCTTAAAACACTACACCGTAAACAGCAGTGGTTCAAAAGCTGACTGACAAGCAGCACAAACACCCCATGCAGTAGGGATGAGCAGACAGCTTGTAAGGGTAACCCTATCAGCTGGCCCAACCTCTTATGACCTCATCCATCAATCCAGCCTCCAAGAGAACCATCCCTTGCTCAATAAAATTGCTGTTTGTCACCAATTGGAGACAAAGAAAGTGAGCTTGATGATTTCAACCATAGTCTCCAAAGGAGCCAGGCTGACATTTCTGTTAAGTTTCATTCAAAACTCTATAGAAAGGACTGAGAACTAGGAGGAGACACTGGGGGAGGGAGGGGAGGAAGGATGGGAACAGATTCATGAAAAACTTGAAAAGAAACCACCAGCATGCTAAGAAAAATTGTATATCCTGTATTAAATATAATTAATGTAAGAATTTACACTATGAATGGCAAAATATGTTTTTTTACTTATTTTTTAGTAAGAAAGCTCTCATCCTTTAAAATATTATAATGCCTGGTGGACACAGAAGTTTACATTACAGTTAAACGTCATGTATCTTCCTTAAGACGCCATAAAGTTAATTCAGGAGTTCTCTTTATGGCTTTTAACTGCAAGGAATTATGAAATGAGTGGAATCTGGTAAATTTAATTACTTTTCTTACCAGTCTGTATGATAAGAAGTTCATCTAATAAAAATGAGGGATGCCAAGGACACCTTTTCCTAAAACCAGCAGCAGAGGTCAATTGTAATAAAAAGTTCTTAATAGAAGGTATGACTGCATCTTAAACTAAGTACTATGAAAATAAATTTCTACTTGCCTGTCCTGCCAGTCAAAATTAAAAAGATGATGAAAAAGTGAATAAGGGATGGATTTAAAGATTATAATATCTTTGCAAGATAGTTTCATAACTTGCTCCACTAGTAGGAAGATGACTTTTGATTCTTCTGCTTTCTACTCCCTGACCCATGACAGTTTGCTGGTGATGGCAGAATGAAGGAACATATTTTCCTATCTAGTTGACTTGCATACAATAAAAAAGCACAATGTTTTGAAGGTAACTATCCTTCCCTGCATGTAAATAATCTGCAGGCAATGTCAAAAGAAGGTCATAAGGAGAGCAATAAACCAAACTTACATACATTTTATTCCTTTTTGAGTTGAGACTAAAAAATTATGACATATTAAATTCAGGAAAAGTAGGATAATTATCTTGGTCATTAGCACACCTTCCATTCCTCTTTAAGATGTAATGTCACTGAAAGAAGGATATAACATGGAATTACTCCTCTCCAAGTAATTTTTATTGGGTATATTAATTTATTTCAGAAGAAATGTTCACAGTGCTCCCAAATAGAAGGTCTAGTTCGGTGAAAGCTGTGGCAGTAGAGGTAGGAGAAACTCTCAGAATCCAAGTAAAGAAGCAATTCTGGACAACGGTGCACATTTAACAGTAATATCTTTCTTCAGAAATAAGTATTTTGTTGGTTTTAAGAATAAGTGGGTTTAATATGGTGTATCATCTCTGCCTCCCAGTTTCATATCATTTGTGAGCTTACAGAGGGTGTGCTCTGTCTCACCACCCAGGTCATTAGTGAAGACCTTGAACAGGACTGGACCCACTATTAACCCCTGGGGTACACCACTAGTGAATTAATTGCCTCCAGCAGGACTTTTCTCTGCTGATCACAACCCTCTGGGCCCAGCTGCTCAGGCAGTTTCCAGTCCCCTTCACTGCCTACTTACCTAACCCATACTTTGTCTATAAGGATGCCACGGAGACATTGTCAAAAGCCCTACTAAACTGGAGGTAAATGATATCCACTGTTCCCTCCTCACACACCAAGCCAGCCTCCTCAATGGAGGAGGCTGTTTTGACTCATCTGACTTCAGCAAATCTAACTTTAAGAACTGCACCAAATGTTTTAAGAATAGCCACAAATGCTGTGGTTTGTAATGTCTTTTGCTGGCTATAAAACAAGTTCTGTGTTGTGGAGTTTTACTTAATTTGTTGGCCAACTAAGAAACTTTTATTAATAATTCTGTTACTGAAAAATAGAAACAGAGAGAGAACTACACTTGGACTCCTCTCCCTTCCCATCTCCAACCCCCTTGCCACATGCACACTTTGCTTGCAGTGGATAGTGTGGGAGACTGGGGTCAGCACATTGTGGTTCCTCTTCTTTGATGGCTCCTTCTTTCTTCCTCCACTGCTCTGGAGGGGGTTCCTTCACTAGCCTGCTAGAGACATTACTCTCCCCAAGTCCTCTGCTCGTGATATCCTGACAAAAAGAGGTGTGACACCTGGGGAGTGGGATGCAAATTGTACACACCAATACCATGGAGTGAACAGTCGTATGGACGTTTCTTCCTGTTCTCTCTGATTACACATTTGCCTGTGATACCTTGGAAATAGCTTGCTGTGAAATGTGACACAGACTTTTCAGTTGCTTAGGATTTCTTTTATTCCCAGGTGTACCTCCCAGTTAGTTCTGAAAGCTTATTTGAAATATTATTTTCTAATCACAATGCAAACTTCACATTTAGCTAACTGTAGAAGTAAAACCAAGATGGCAATCCTACAGGTGGCAGAAGACAAGACAGAAGCTCACACAGGCAGGGGGCTGAGCAGAATAAATGAGAGGCAAACTAAGCAGTAGAAAAACAGCAACGGAAAGAGCATAGCAAGGATGTGGAACACGCTGCAGGTAGAAAATGTCTCAACTATCATACCTTTAGCTCTAATTTAGACAGTCAAAACTGTGCTAAAGAACTTGAGTGCTATTGTTACATATATGGCCTTGTAGGTCAGGCAAGAAGCAGCATAGATGTGATCACTGATGCAGATCGAATTCAGATTATCTAAATGTAGTCCTGATTATTATTAGGTTTCTATTCCTAACTCTTGAAGAAAATATGAGGAATGCTGTCCTCAGGCTGTTGATACTACAGTTTCCAAATTTATATGCATACTTTGTTTATATTCTAAATGAAATTTCATGTTTATTCCACTGCAGTTCAAATATTTTATCCACCTGCTTGAATTCAGCATTCAGTGCTCAGCGTGCATGAGAAGTTGCTGGCTTACCCACTCCCAACACATTCTCATTACCAAGCCATGTCACAATAAAAAGATAAATGCATTGCAAAACTCCATCCAATATATCCCATACATACAAAATAAATTTTTGAGGAAATTATTTGTTGGCAATGATAAATCACTTCTATTTTAGAAAGACTGCAGAAGGATCATGTTTAAATAAAGTATTAAAACATGTTCCCAAATACACCTATTTCAATACACAGAATGGAAAATGTAATTGAAGTGCAAGATCTACTATGCAGAACAACATCCATATATTAAGAACAGCATATGAGAGTGAACTTTGGTGATCAATAATAACTGAGTAGATGGTGCCAGATTTGCACACTATACCCATATGACCAGAAATCAGATCCTACTGCCAAAGAGAAAATACCTTTGGCTAGTGAAAGGAGATAAGATTTCCCTTCTGGTTCCAGAAATTATGATCCAAAATACTTTATTTTAAGGTCACTTTACTATGCATTTTTAAATCCTGTTTTAATTTCTTCCTATTTACTTATTTGCAGAATATCTGATATATTTTCATTCCAGAGAAACTGAGTAAATAGCCTAATTCCACAAATATGCAAAACTGATGACACTGAAGTTTAGATATTTAGCTCAGGAGCAATATAGCATGAGATAGGTTACACCTGAACAGTTTCACAGTAGCAATTTACGTGCATATCCCCGGTTTTATTTTTTTCCAACACAAAGTAGCTTGAGATGACTCCCTGTTCAGGGAAAAAAAAAAAAAA